>JANBPO010002302.1:13864591-14308090 GCA_024336825.1 Amorphophallus titanum
CTACTATATCCCGATGGGGGGGGGCTCGACATTAGAGTCTGGCCGTGGCGCCACTGGCTCGGCGGTGGCAGCCTACCATGAGCACAACCCCTCTATCCTACTAGCTGATGGCGTTAAGACATGAGTTGCAAGAGTTCCCTACAGCGAAGGTGGGACCTATTTTTTTCTTTTTGATTTTGATTTTTTTAAATGACTAAGAAGATATGTGCATGCTAACATAGGTGATTTGGAGACCTTATGTGGGCATGGTCGACGCCAACCAGCCATGGCCCAGACCGGCCCGGCCGCTCTTTTAAACGTGGGTGATGAACAGCCAATAGCCTTTTAGAACTACATCTGCAGAGCCACAGGTGATCCAAGTTAAACCTCCCGGTAGAATTTAGACTCAAGAGAGGCATCTGTGACGCGGTGTTAGCATCCCAAATAAATACCCCACTAGTTCTTCTTTTATCGACTCTCTGTTGTTCAGAAGGAAAACGGATACAAAGAAGTTCTGTGAGGACAAGAACCACCATGCAAGCAACAACCATAGTGCATGGACAACTAGAAGACGAATTATCACTTCTTTCTCTGTGAAGCCATCCTCCGTTCGACCTCTCTCTCCGTCGTCTGAACGTAAAACTCTGCTCCCAGCATGTCCTTTATATCAATGTTCATCGAGGAGCTCATTTCGGCCGTCTCTACGATCACGTCGACGGACAAACTGAATCCCAAGGCAGACAACACGCGCACTGCGTTCGCAATTCGGCATACGTGCCGTCTTGTTTCCAGAGGGGTGAAAGGCGGCTGCCCCAGTTCTTCAAGGGTCATGAGGGTCCTGTTAGCTTTCCTATGTTCCTGTGTTCTGTTATATCGGTCGTCTTCCATGGCACTTTCACCAGCCTCCGCATGTTCACCGACCCAGATGAACCCATTACAACCCATAATCAAGTCAACACCATACTTTTCAAGATGGTGGAAATGCTGCTTACGCCGCTTTACCAAATATGGGGAGACAGTAAGCAACTGTCCCCTTTTGAGCTGCATTATCAGGAGCAAGAAATTGTTTAAGAGGAGCACAATGTAATGTGTTCTATCAATGGAAACAAGAACTAGGTCAAACATAGGCACATTAAGACAAAATCACCTCGTTTCCTAGGTCTAAGAAGATTACTACAAACACAGTATAATATAATAAATTACAACATTCTTTTCTGATAACCATAGCAGAGGGCATTCATGGGCTGTTAACATGACAAAAAGAGAGGCTGCTAAATACTTTTACTGACGACAGGATGTCAATGTGTCCTAATTTTCAAGGGGTACACAGAGAAGACACAAGACTGCAAATAGAGAGATGTTTTGAACCCACCAAAATATAATCTCAAAAAGGAATTTTCTTAATAAATGGGCAGGACTGCTGTTGCACCCAAATATTTTCTCGAGATAATCGAGAATAAAGAACGGAAATCACTCCCGAAGAAATTACAAATGGCATAACGCCGAGGGCGCTCCGACGGCCGAGCTGAAGTCGGGGATCGAGGCATCCCGCCATTTCAAACGACACAACATAGGCAACGGGAATCACTCCCGAACAAATTTCAAATGGCATAACGCCGAAAGTGCTCCGACAGCCGAGTGGAACTCGGGGTCCGGGACATCCCGTCATTTCATACGGCACTAGACGGACAGAAAGGGAATCACTCCCAAACAAATTTCAAAACAACACGAAGGCAAGGGCGCTCTGGACGCCGGGTCGAACCCAAGTCTCGGAGCAACTAGCTGTATCACACGTCATGAATTGAAGACTAGGAATCAATCCCGAATAAATCACGCAACAGCACAAGGCTGACGACGCTCCAAACACCAGGTCGATCCCAGGCCCCGGGCCACTCTGCCATGACAAACGGTACAATCTAAAGAAGCCTAATGCAGTAAGCAACCAGGCAAAGGGTATCCCAAGAAACTCACAAAAAGTCCACACAACGGAGCGGAAATGATTCGATCAAAGCAGCGCGAGGAACGAAGCATAATGCAACCTCAGAAGCTCAGAAGGCCGTCCTTTTCCTCCACGTGGCAGAAAATCAAGAAATGCTCCACACAAAAAAATCAGAAAATAGAGGTTTTTATAGGCCCCTCCTCTTTAACATGCTTTAAGTGGTTTACAAGTTCATTTAATGTTATGCATGTAGACACATAGATATCAAGGACTGTATAAAATGACAAGAGCAGTATAGGAATAACAAGTGAGAGTATATAGATTTCAAATGTTAATACGGCAGTAGCAAGAGATATCAAGCAAGTAATAGCTGGAATTAACAATAATTTTCCAAGAATGGTAAGCACTCATGTCAAGCAAGCAATATTAAGCAAATGTAAGTTTCAAGCATGTATAACTGGAATTGGCTATATATCAATTGATTCAAGTAAATACTTTTACCCTTCTGCGGGTCTTAAGTCAAATCAATCAAGTAATATCACGAGAATGAGTGGAATGCCTAAAGTCTAGCAAGCAAGTACTCTGGTGCAATGCCAAACACCGTGGTCAATAAACTCCCATGGGCACAAGTACTTTCAGGTGCTCCTCCTAGGACCAGATCGGGCCCTATATGCACAGCATTGGTCATGTTTGTCGACATCCACTCTCATTTATAGCGAACATGGAATTTCAAGGTTTGACCAGGTAGGATAGATAAGGTAGATTATAGAACAGATTCCAACGGCATATTGTTGTGTAAGGACTAACTAGAAGTAAAACTAGTGATCAATGATACACGAAAATACTAGGTGAGATCGGTGCCTTGTAGACTACCTGACATGCTCAGGAACGACACCCTCATAGTGGGATGCCCTTCCTGTGAACTATACAGGGTTTAGAGAACCCTGTTAGGAGTTAAATGGCGACTCTCAGGCTGCCATTTATCGGTGAATGGTGTCTGGACACAAGGGTGTGTCATTCAGGGGTTTAAAGTCTTGAAAAAACCAAATCTCACGGTCTAGTTAATAGGTGCCCAGGTCATAGCCATCTTTCAATAAGAGGTGCCTCGGTACAGGGTGCCTACTTTTGGGACTGTCAGACACTGGGTCAGCTCCTGGAATTGGCGCCCAGGGGGCTGCCATCTCCTTGAAATTGGCGCTCACACCCCTGCCATTTATTAAGTGATAGGCGCCCTAGGGTCAGCCAAGTTTTACAAGGTTTATAGGGTCAGGTTTAGTAGGTGCCCAGGGGGCTACCAACTCCTTGAAATTGGCGCCCTAGGTGTAGACTTGTTCTAATAAATGGCACCCTGATGGCTGCCACGTATCACTGATAGGTGCCCAAGGGTCAGGCACCTATCAAACATGCTGTCCAGGTTCACTAATGGCTGATAGAAGGCGCCTAAGGGTTAGCCACCTTCTAGAAATTGGCGCCCCAGGGGCTACCACCTATCCCTGATAGGCGCCCCTGGTGCAGACTTGTCTTAATAAGAGGCGCCCCTGGGTTGGGCACCTATCAAACTGATGCCTGGGGTTTAGCTAGTTGAACAGAGGTTTAACTAATGGTTTAAATAATGTCAACAGAGGTTTAACTAATCAAGTTTTAACTAATGGCAAATGGCTTTCTAATGGTTTCACTAATGTCAATAGAGGTTTAACTAAAGTTTTAACTAATGGCAAATGGCTTAAGGTACTAAGCTCTGATTAAGCTAAATGGCTAGGGTTTAACTAAACCGGTAGGCTTAAGGTGGCTAGAAGGCGCCTAGGGGGCTGCCGTCTTCTAAAAATTGGCACCCCAGGGGCTGCCACCTATCACTGATAGGCACCCTTGGTGCAGACTCTAATTTTTAATAGGCACCCTAGGGGTGGGCACCCTTCACAGAGGGGTAGTTTTGCCCAACTTTCCTGGTATTTTCTGGATAGAATAACGTCTGTTGTACAGTCGCTGTTCAGTGAATGGCGCCGTGTCAGGGGCGCCCTTCAATTTAGGCTGATTTATGTAAAATTGATGACATGGACACCTCCCTCTACCACTCGAAGTGGGTGTATTTCTGCAAGTATATGTGCCAAGGTCAATCAAGAGCCGGGCAAGAAGGATTTGGCCACAATTATGTCGTTCGAGTTTCAAGAGCTTATTTGCCGAATGCCGATCCACATTCTTGTGCCGGGCATATCTAAGAAGTCTCCATCAAAGCTCACTATGATAAATTCTTCCAAGTTGATGCCATATTGTCCATTTACCATTGTTACCTTACTCATTGGTGGACATTCTTTTAATGCTCTTATTACCCCTCGGTCCGTCATTATACAACTTCCTAAGGGGTTTCTTCTTGCATCATAGTCACACATTCTACTCTCAAGGATAGCACTCGGGCGTTGAGTCCCCTTCATGAGCTATTTGGCCGGGCACCTTACTTACCGTGGAGGGGTGGGCAATTTTATATTACTAAGCCTTCTACCAATTCATTCACCCCTAATTCTATTCCATCCACATTTTTCTCCTTATGGGCCACTCCTTGGATGAGGAAGATGATCTCATCCTCTCATTCCATACATTCTTTGCACTCTTTGCATGTCATGCATTCCATGCATCCACTGCATTACTTCATTTGCATTCCTTCTTTCCCGAGTTTTCGAACCCGTATCTTCCCCGCCTTCTGGAACCTCCAGATTCTCCACATCTACCTCTGTCTTTGGGATCCTTAGGTCCCCTTACTCTGGCCGGGCATCGTGTCCCCTCTAGTTTTCCCCCAGGGCATCGCGCCCTCCTTCTCTACGTCCTTCCGGAACCTCCAGATCTTCCACTTCGGGCATTGCACCCCTCTACACTGTCGCATCCAAATCCCCTGAATTTTTCTCACCTCCTAGGGCATCGTGTCCCTTCTTTCTTTATTCCTCCAAAACCTCTGGATCCTTTTCTACTCCTAGGGCATCGCGTCCGTTCTTTCTTTATTCCTTCAGAACCTCCGGACCCTTCTTCTTCTTATAATCCTCTCTCCATTGTTCTTTCCGGGCATCGGGCCCCTTTTCATCTTCCTCCTCTAGAACCTCCGGACTTCCCCCCAGGGCATCACACCCCTTCAGACTCCATTCTTTCGGAACCTTTGGACTCTTCTTTCTGCCACGCCATCCTTCCCGAGCATCACACCCGTTCATCCCCATCTTTCTTCCTTGTTGGCCCGGTTAGGAAGGCAATCGAGAGGGGGGTGAATTGATTGCCCACCCTTTTGAACAAATTTAAACTAGACCACACAGGTGGTAGAAAAACACCAACACAATCTAAATATAATGCAAGGATTGATATGAGAAATATAGCTCTTCAAAGCTCAGATTAATGTGTAATGATGATCAACCAAACGCTCACAACTTTCCAGCGTAAATTAATGATCACTCAGATGAAAATAACGCTTCGGACAAATAATGAAACTCGCAGCTCACCGTATCAGACTCGTAATACGAACAGATAGAATGAACCAGTAATCACACAAATACCAAGTCAATGCACAATGATTTTTAGGTGGTTCGGATGCACCAAGTGCCGCCCTACGTCCACCCCTCTCACCTCGAGAGGATTCCACTAAACACGCTACACAACGGTAGCAACCACCACACACACGGGCACGACGGGCCACACACGTGGGTTCTCGCACGACGACGAGAAATCACACACACATGGAGCAAGCTCTGTAATCGTCTAAGATGAATAAAGATGGAAAATACAAAGCCCAGTCTAAGATTAACAATCTAAGCTCAAAAGATGATAAACAAGATTGATCTTCCCCTTTAAATCTTCAAACAAACTCGAAGGAACTAATGAAGGGTGCTTTGGAATGATAGAACCAAGAGGGATGAAGCCGCCCCTTTGATGAAACGAAGAGGTACATGTATCCCGGGGACATGGGATGACGAGGCCTATTTGGCCCAACCTCGAGGAAAGAAGACTCCAAGGAGACTCCATGCTTGGGCTCCGAATGATTCCACCGCTTGGCAATACCTTGCACTTGCCTGGGCGCATTAAATGACAAAGAGTTGGGGGGCTGAAAGATGCCCCTGAATCTACACACTACCGTGAGTTCACCTTCGAGCCTACGACAGCGAAGAATACACTAGGAGGCTCGAGATCCCTGAGTCCCCGAAGAAGACCAACAACTGTGGATAACAAAGCACACACCGTCAACTTACGCTCAGATAAGTGAATTAAATTTTGGGTCAAAGAGGGGAACGGTTCTAAATGTGTGAAGGCTTCAAAACACAATGGCCCCAGTGAGCCGGTGGTGTTTTCCCCTTGATGATCCGGTGGCTCCGTTCGTCGTTGAACTAGTGGCACTAGAATGCCATTGATCAGCGGCCCTTCGCGTGGGCTGATCTGGTGGCTGTGCTTCCCTGCCATCTGGTGGCCCTCCCCCCCTTGATGATCTGGTGGCCTCCACCCAGCGGTGATCCGGTGGCCTCCCCTATAGGGTGATCTGGTGGCGCCCCTCACTGGCTCCTTGATTCGGTGGCCACCCCTACGAAGCCTTCATCCGGTGGCACCCTGCCAGCTTCAGGCAGTGGCTCTCTTTGACCCCTCAATCGGTGGCTGTGATGTGTCAGACCGCCACCTGGTGGCCCGTTTAGGCTAGTTAACTAGTGGCGCGATAGGCCTTCTTCATCCGGTGGCCTGCTTCAGCAGCCTATCTGGTGGCACGATGGGTCTTCTTCATCTAGTAGCTCTAGTCCACTTAGATGAAAATGGCAGGCCATGCTTTTTGTAGAACTACTGGACATTTCCTCTACCTAGTAGGCCTCGCTCTGGCGCGCAATGGCATTAGATCCTACTATCATGGTTCAGGCAACTATCCCCTTGGTACCAGCCCAACTACCAACCCTCTGCAGACTCCACACTTGGAAACTAGACGTCAGACACGATAGGGAGAAGTGATCGAAGCATAAGCTTCGAAGATGCTCCACTGACCTCCTCGCCGCCAACGTGGAATCGCTCCTATATATATAAGAGAGAGAGAGTAGAAGAGACATATGGAGACATGGAGAGTAGAAGCACTACGAAGAGAAGAAGATGCAAAGAGGAAAAGAGAGAGTGAGCGCGAGGGAGAAGAAGGAGGGAAAGCTATTGTATGTAGCAGGTGAGGGAAGGAGGAGGCAGGGGGAGAGAGTCACTGTTCTCCTCCTCCCCTATTCTCCCCATTAGGCTCAGAGTCTTCCCCTTTTCGTTCATTCTTCATTCGTCTACTCCTCTTTTTGTTGGTCTCATTGCTTGAATGTTTGTAACCCATTTTTTTGCATTTGGAATGAATGAGAGAAGCCTTTTTTTTACCGTGTGCGTTGGTGCTTGTTTATCTGCGTCTTGCCATTCCAATTTGCGAAAACCTCATTGAGGACTGGCAGGGAGCCCACTCAACATAATGGGCTAGGCTCGAAGCCAATATGTTAAAGAGCTTTCTCTCACGGGTTCCGCTTTGACCTGACCCTTCCCACCTCCCTAGGTATTTTGTGATGGGAATCAAAGCAAGGCATCTAACATTTTAATTTACATTTTTACCATTGAGTCATTTGGGTTCATTTGTAAGGTAATTATAAGCCAATGGGCTAGTCATTAAGAGTTAATGGGTTAATTGGGCTAAATTAATGAGTTTCTTTGTAAAAAGGCCACTTAGGCCGAGCGAGCCCCCACCCTCTCTCTCATTAGGCCACCTAACTTCTAGGACCCATAGGGGCTGGTCCATGGATGGAGAAGCTTCCATCCTCCTTAACCCTCCGAATCATTTCATCAACCCACTTCTTCAGGTGGGTTTTCTTTTCAATCTCATCCCAGGGGATGTACTCATTTAGTGGGACTGCCCTCGTAGGATGAAGAGGGACATATTCTATCAGCTCAACAATCAACTTCTGCAACCGTTGAACTAGTGTTAGCTCAGTAGGACCCTGGAGAGCAATGGCCAACTCCGCTTGCCTCTTTGACTTTCTTTGTAGATTTTTCTTCCTGTTCTTTTCTTGCTTCTTGGTGACAGCCATTTCATGGGAAGCTGGAGCCAACTACAGCATTAGGATTGTCATGCCCCCTGAGGAGCATTTCTGCCTTGCTGCCTTGGGACAAGAGGGTCGAGAAGTCTTCTTTGACCTGACCTCGGTTCAGGATCCTTCCCCATGTTGTATCTGGAAGGTGGCATTAATCGCTTGCTCAACAATATCAGGTGGCAATTCCTGATATGTCGAGATGATAGGGCTGGAACTGAAGTGTGACCACTTGCTATCCACCTTCAGTTGTATGCCTAGCTCATGTCGAGTAGCCCCCCACAGGCTTGCTCCCTTGACCTTGTCTTCTGGGTTTGGCCTTGGCGAGCTTTTCTGGGGTTCTGGGGAGAGAGTACGAGGACTCTTCCCTTTCTGGTGTTTTGAGTGAGATGACTCTCCCTTTAGGCAATTTGTCTGAGCTGGGTATGCAACTCCAGGTGCTGGGGAAGGCTTTCTCATGATTGCTAGTGCGTAGAGAGATACTGCTGAGAAGGTCTGGAGATGGGGGTCCTTTTGGTGACCCGTTGCCAGCTCCTTAGGTTAATTGCCCACCCAGACATCATCTCTGCCGAGAACCTAGAGAAGTCTTCTCGTGTCTTCTTAGGAGAACGGGAGTGACTCTAAATCTTTCCATGGGTGCCAGCTTGAGTATTACTTTATTGCGGCAGCTGACATAGCTTCCTACCCCACCATATTGGGAAGTGGGCAAGATGCCAAGGCCTGGACATCACTGGATGGGCTCTTGGATGGGCTTCGGAGAGTCTGATCTTCTTGACTATCATCTCGTCCCTTGCATCTTCCTCGCAATCTAAGGATTCGTCGAGCTTGACTTGGTTGGTCTCGTTGGTGTGGGGCTGGGCATTGATGAGATGAAAGCTCATCTACGCGATGCGGAGAGTAATCTATGGATGCAGAGTTGGCATTCTTCATCATTGTGACAGACCCAGAGGGTCGTCGCTCATCTTGGGCTTGGTCTGGAACAATTTTCCTTCTTCTCTAGGCGCCAGGGGGAGGTGCAGCGGCTTTGTATATCACATATACTGCTAGATGGACCGTGTTGTCCATTTTAGTTGGCCTGGTGCAAGTGTTAGGCTGAGGTGGGTCAACCCGACCACTTTTCATTGTAATGAGGCCGTCACAAATCAACTTCTTGCCCTGAGTTTTGAAGACATAACAATCTTCGATGGAGTGGCCCAAAATGTGGTGATATGGCCAAAAATTGGGCTCGCCAGCCTTCTGGGCATCCTCTGGTCTTTTTGGCTCCGATAGCTTGATTAACCCTTGCTTGGAGCAAAGGTCGAAGAGCTTCTTAGTATGCTCCTTTTTAAAGGAGAAAGAAGTCCACATTCGTTCACCGAATGAAGGGGCAGACTACTTATTCTCTGTCTTCTTTGGGGGATTAGTTGTACTAATCTCCCTGATGTTCTCACTGGCAGGGGAGAATTCGATGATATTAATTTCTTTAGTGGGTGGCCGCTCTCATACTTGCTTCCCCTTAGACTGGGCATAGCCGAGGTTATCGGTGAAGAACATTTAGATCTCTACTACTGCAGAATTGAGTTGATCGATATGGGTGATTATTGATCGGTTGACTAAGTCTACACATTTTGTGCCTATCAAGAGTCACTGTTCAGTGGATGTACTAGCAGCCATGTATATCAAAGAGGTCGTCAGATTGCGTGGAGTGCCCGTCTCAATAGTGTCTGACCGAGACCCTCGCTTCACATCACACTTTCGGAATGGTCTATAACATTCCATGTGGATGAGATTAAATTTCAACTCTGCATTTCATCTCTAAACGGATGGTCAGACGGAGAGGACAAACTAGGTAGTGGAAGACATGCTCAGGGATTGTGTCATAGATTTTGATGGGAGTTGGCACGATCATCTGCCTCTAGTTGAATTTGCCTACAATAATAGTTATCAAGCTAGCATCCGGATGGCACCATTCGAGGCACTATATGGAAGGAGTTACCGCTCACCAATATGTTGGGATGAAGTAGGGGAAAAGTAACTTCTAGGTTCGGAGCTAGTAAGAGACAACCGAAAAAGTACAAATCATTAGAGAGAGACTTCGAATGACACAGTCAAGACAGAAGACCTATGCCGATACTAGAAGGAGAGACCTGGAGTTCCAAGTGGGGGACCATGTATTCCTTAACATTTTCCCAGGTCATCGTATTCGAAGATTCAGTGTCAAGGGTAAGCTTACACCGAGATATATCGGTCCCTTTAAAGTCCTGGAAAGGGTTGGTGAGGTTGCCTACCGGATCGCCTTACTGCCTCAACTATCTGAAGTCCACAATATGTTCCATGTCTCCATGTTAAAAAAATATGTCCATGATCCACATCACATTATAGAACATGACAACCTAGTGATACAAAAGGATCTGATATATGAGCAAAAATCATTAAGGATACTGGATCGTGAGGTCCGTGTGCCAAGAAACAAGACTATTCCCATTATGAAGGTGTTAGGATGAAAGCACCGATACCAATAGCTGGAATATAAGACAGGATCTAGAAGGGGGGATGAATAGATCCTTTAAAAATTTCACGCAATCTCAAACACACACTGAATAGAAAAGCAATCCAAGCAAGCTTAGATAGGAGCTTACTTAAGCATGACACAAGAGATTTTGGACTTGCAATGATTTAGAACACAGAATACACATGATATTAAGATGCAGTGGATCCTAATTCAAATGATCCAAGTAACGGTAAGGCCTCTCACAATACATCGACTGGCAGACAGTCCTTCAATGCAGCAATCAGAATTAAACTATAAAACGGGTGCTACACACAGAGCTATCGTCGAACACGTAGTGGAACCAGTAGTGGGATAACTAAATGCTCATAATAAAGGAGTAAGCTCTGTGGTGACTGAACAGACGCTGAGCAATATTGAATAGATTGGACTTAGCAGGCAACATTCATGAAAGAGCACTTGACCATCAGGTACTGGGCGGAGATTTGAGCTCAAGAGCTCTCCTCACGCAAGGTGTGCAAATACACCTTTTGATATACCGACAGAAACCTATAAACCATGTGAATCCATGAAAGCTGATCGAGGATAGACTATCAGATGCACAATCAAACCATAGAACACATAGGATTTTTAGGTGGTTTGATCTGCCAAGCAGATCTATGTCCACCCCACACTCAAACCAGAGTGTGGCTTCCCTTGCTCCAAGTAAGACCGCAAACTCAGTCTGTAAACACATGCTGCCAAACAGCTTGAATCAGAGGGAGACAAATCCCTCAAACCACTGATCTAGCACCCCGCTAGATCAGCACCCCAGTACTGGTGTAGTAACTGGAGAGACCCACTCTCCCTTCTTCTGCGATTGCAGAAGGAACCAGTGAGACAGCACCCAGCTGCTCACAAACCCAGAGAGCTGCCGCCCTCTCTTCCTCTGGAGCTCCCAACCTTCTCTGGGATTTGAGATCGATCCCCATCATTTACAGAGATTGAAGTCCCAGAGGGAGCCCAAAGTGCAAGCTTATTCAGCTGCTTGGAAATCTGTAAAGCAGCAAAATCCAAGCCGTAGCCTGTGCTTCCAAAGATTAAGAAGGATGAATTCATGGAGACCCTTCAGGGCTTGTGTCGGGTTGGTAGTGGTAGGGTATCTTTGCAACAATTTC
This sequence comes from Amorphophallus titanum, assembly GCA_024336825.1. Lineage (NCBI taxonomy): Eukaryota > Viridiplantae > Streptophyta > Magnoliopsida > Alismatales > Araceae > Amorphophallus > Amorphophallus titanum. Next base: position 13,876,205 of record JANBPO010002302.1, read on the forward strand.
CATTACTAGTGGAGGAGCCCATCACAACTCCTACTTCATGGCATCCAAACATTGACCGTTTATGTCCTTATAGGACTTTTGTACGGAAGGAAGATCAGCGGCCAACTTTATATGCTCAGACCTCCTGGCTATTTGCTTTGCTGCACATTCACGGCCTTTCCCTAACTGATAAGGCTGAGGTGATATTGGAGAGGCCTTTGTTCACTGCCTTCAAATATGTCGACGGATGGGGAATAGGCCATCTTGGTTTGTATTACAGTCTATCAGCTCATGGCCATGAAGATCTGGCTCTTCTAGCTGAGTATTGTGCCACTACAGGCGATATCTGCTGGCTAGTTCAGGAGGGTGCGTCCAAAGACAAAGAGCCTCCTCTTTAATATTGGTCTCTTTCATCACTATATTCAGGTCCACCAGGTAGGTCCTATCCCATTCTACTCATTCTTCATCTTAGTTCATTTCTTCTTTTGACACATATACGTGTCTTCTGAGTGACCACTGGGTGCCCATATTTCTTCTGTAGATTTCCCAGATTCCAAAACAACCTTGGAATACTGAAAGCTCATCTCCAAGGCGTAGAAGCCCAGTTATTTTGAAACTTTGGTCGCAGCTCCAACCACTGCGCCATTGCCCTCCTGAGGGTCTCCGAAGCGTGAGAGATCCTGGGTGAAGGAGGTTATTTTTCAGCTAAGAAGGCTCGAGGAGAGGTTTCTAAGCGGGGGACGCAGGCAGCGATAGAACCTAGCATTCTATTACCGACAGTTCCCTCCTTCAAGGAGTTTGAGGCGGTGCAAGAGCAACCACCTTCTGCGATAGGTATACTTCTTTGATCTACTCCCTTTAGACATGGCCAAGACCTTTGTTAATTTATCTTCTTCACTCAGACCCGGCGGCCCCTTCTACTCCGATCGTAGAAGAAGTTGTAACTGCCAGTGGACCCGTGGGGGTTGAAGGTACCGAAGTACCCATACTTCTGGCTGAAAGCAACGTCCCTTCGCCGACACCAAGCCATGAAGGTACTGTCATTACTCATAACACTTTTAGGGGTAAATGTTCATTCTTATTCTTTTATCAACCCTACCTTTTATTGGTTAGATGTCATCCCTTCGGAGCCTATTGTAGCTCCCTATCTTGAGCCTTCAGCTTCCAGTGTGCTGCCCACCCGACGGTCTTCCGAGGGGTTGGTCGCCCTAGCTGCGAAGAAGGCTTCTTCGGAGGCGATTCAGGATGTCTCGGTGTGTCCACAGCGTCTTGGAGTCATAGCTACTGAGTTGTCTGAGAGTCCTCCCTCTGAAGAGCTTGTCAACTATGAGCCCTCTAGTGAGGAAGAAGAGTGAGGTTTAGAGTCGGGAGCCAGCACCTAGTCTCTTTCTTACCGGAGTGACCTCCTTGCATTCAGCCGGCCCCGACTGACGTTAGGACCATTGAGTGTGCCCAACTTCCTTACAGAGGAAGGGGGAGTCACCTCAAGCCTTATAGAGTCAGCCTTGGAGGTCTCAAGGGCTAGTGAGTTGGGACTCGTGCCATTGGAGGTGAGGTTTTCTTTTGGGCAAAACCTTCTTCACATCTGCCACCATTTGTAGTAGGAGCTTTGAGATGTTTTTATTCCCACATCTTTCATGCTTGATCTGAGCGACGGTGAGGGAGAGAGGGGGGTGAGTGAGGGTTTTTAAAAAATAGAAAATATTGTTAATATTTATAAAATCTATTTTTTTACTTAAAATTCTATAAAATCAAAAAAATATGAAAAAAGAGCTTTCGCGATCCTCGGAAAGAGCACAATGCACCTGCAGCATCTCGGAGTCTCAAAACTCAACGGTTCACTCTCCACAGGGTTCCACAGTCTATATAGCAGAACAATTCGAGTGGATCATAAAACACTATCTGGGACCCACGAAAGCGCACCGAAAGCTCTTAAATCCGATCTGAAGGATCCTGAGTATTACATCCTCCCCTCCTTTTAGAAATTGTGTCCTTGAAATTTAAGGAGCCAATAGGGAAAAGGGAAGAACAACCCAAACGCTGGTAATGCTCTCCAAGCTCTAGCTCACCCTCCAATCCACAAAAATACACAAAAATATGAAAACACGGTTCTCAAAAAATACAATTCAGTGGAACACTGCCAGACAATGAGCACAAGCAAGATCATCATGCTCCGGATCTCAAAGGACATCGATCCACAGAATGAGCATGGTATACAAAGGAACATAAGTCTGGCACCTCCAAATCATGACATTATCGTAATCGTCTCATAAACCGAGGAGACTTGACCCATGCCACGAAAATAGCCACCCACAAAACTCATACTGAGCAGACAAAATAAGTAGCAGCTCTCACGAGAAAGAATAATCACCTTAGTTGACTGCTCCGACCATCGGCTTTTGTGCCATAACAACAATCGAAACTAGCACGCAGAACGCTAATGACAGCACTGGACCAAAAACACAATCAAGTCGGTCCTCACTCAGACACCACATCTGTGTCGAGTTTCACGCCAACTCTACCCTCTCAGGAGAGTATAGCAAAACTAACTAACAAGATCACGGTCCAAATAAACAACACTCAGAAATGCATCTCTAGGACCACGATCCGTCCCGAGAGCACAACTTCCAAGAAACACAAAGGGTACTCCTCCGTCACATCCGTCGCCATTTCCCCAATTCTAAAACTACCTGTGCCAACAATCACAATGCCTCAAGCAATAGCACAACAACCAACAACGTCAAGGCACACATGACCAAGATGATCTCACACCGAGGAAGCAATCCTCTTGGCCGGTGAGAATCTCCCAACCTTACGATCCTCGACTTGTGGGTTATGAGCCCACACGCTTCCACTGCACACTCAACACAACGCACACAGGCATCCCAGACAACTCGGCATCCGCATCTCAGCACACCGCTCGACACCATCACAATTTGCGAAACTGTAATATACCACGCCTCGAGTACCGATCATGCCAACTGTCGATCACAAATCGCCATAGCACAAACCATCGTGCTAAGAGCCACAACACAAGCCATAAAGAGCGCCAGTCTCAACTCATCCTCAAGTCCCAAATCAAATGCTGAACCTTCGCATCTCAACAACTGCCACACATGGCACAACAAACACAGTGCATAATGGCCCCCAATTCCACAATCTGGGTCCAAAGCCAAGCCACCACCGAAAGAGATCAAATCAGGTTCAGAACTAACACCGTCCGCTCATAAGCAGACGCATAGGACTAAGGGCTTACCGAGATAGCTCTTCTCAACCTTACCTCAAAACGACACCACAAACAAGATGATAAAGTCAAGCTCAGTTAACAACAGCTCACCAGGAGGGAAATCCTTAGCTCGCCCGAGCACTCTCTCAATCAGGGCATCCAAACGACCACCTCAAGCCGCAACCTTAACACCTTAGGGGCTGACCAAACCTCAAGCTAGGATGGCAAAAAACAATATTAATCTCCACAGGAGAACATGCATGGCCATCACACCATCCCACACGGACCCACCGGCCAGCACGCGGGTCCCACGATCGCGAGAACGTGTGCCGCCGAAGCTACGCAAGAAGCCACCCGTCAACCCAAAACCGCTACTCCCGGGTCCCGTGTGTCGCCCTTTACCTCCCTGCGTGGAGTGGACAGTAATTCTTTTTTTGTAATATTTGTATAATAATTATTCTGGGAGTACCGATTCGACCGGGGTCGTCTTCCCCATGCCGAGAGTGTGGAGGTATCGTGCCCTCTCCTTTGCTCGGCGACTTGCTTTATTTCATATATACATGCTTATGCCTCTGCTAGAGAGCATGATAGGGTAACCTAGCTCGATATTTATTGTTATTCACTGCTGCGAGCGAGAGAAAGCGTGATCTTCCCGTGACCCGATCCGGGCATAAGAGAGAGTCGACCACCCTAGCTCACTGCCGGTTTCCCAACCGTGCACGTCTGTACGCTTCCCTCGTTAGGGGCGACTGTGAGCTTGCTTAGAGTTTAGGTCGAGTCGTGGTCCATCCCGCATCATCAGTAGTAAGCGAACATTCTAGGATTCGATGGTCCCTACTTCCACACCTCAGGCATGTGCCTAACTTCCGCCAACACTCTTCTACCAATTGACATAATCAAAGGTCACGTAAAATTTGCTAATTAGGCTAAGCCGATAATTGGCCACGCTGACGATTACGAAATGAAATGTGATCAGGCTAAGGCTGGCAATTGGTCACACCGAAGGTCACGTAAGGCTCAGTCATGGGGCTAAGATTAGTAATTGGCTGCACTGACAATTACAAAATGAGAGGTGACCGGGCTAAGGCTAACAATTGGCTACATCGAAGGTCACGTAAGGTTTGATAACTGGGCTAAGGTCGACAATTTGTCACACTGATAGTTACAAAATGAGAGGTTACTAGGCTAAGGTAGGAAAATGGCTACATAGATGGTTACAAAATGATAGGTGTGGAAGACATTTTTCATGATAAACTTGCAGTATGAATACAAGGCCTTATGCATGGCAAGCGTGGAAGTTTCGTGCACATCGGGTTCAAGGGATAGTAGTGCATTTGAGCATCTTAGGGCTCATGCTTCTTCGATGGAGGGCTTCCACTTGGTGTTTCTCTTGAACAAGCATGCAACATGGATCAACATTGTGTAGATGCTGAAGTCGATACCAGGGATTTCCAAGCCTCCCCAAGTGAGGATGCCTGGTTTTACAGTTAAGGAGTCAGCCAGTTCAAAGAGATGACTGCCCAAGAGCTCTAGGTTGGCCATCGAGGTTATCAGCACTTCTATAGCTTCTGCCCAGTTGACTTCTGAAGGCTCTGCCTGCCCTGACGTGCCTTCTAGTTTGGTTAGTGGGGGGGGCTAAATGGAATTCACGTATCATCTCCAAGCTTCAGCCTGGTTTCCTCAAACTTCATTGAAGCCACTGGGGATAGGAACTTCAATTTCAGGTAGTATGTTGAAGTCACACCCTAGATTTGGCTAAGTATTCCCTGACTTATAATGGCATTGTACACCAAAGGTATCTGGATGACAATGAAATCATCCAAGAGGCTGACCTATCGAAGGAAAGTCTCAAACATAATGTTGAGCTTGGTAGTTCCCTCGGAGGATACATGTTGTCCCTACAAGGGGGTCCGAATGGGCCTTAGCTACTTGGCCAGCACTTGGAGTTGTGGAAAGCAGTCATAATAAATACTATCAGGGACACTTCCATTATCAATGAGAATTCTTTTTACATCGTAGCCATTGATTTCGTCTAAGATGACCAAGGGGTTGTCATGAAGGCACTTGATGTCCTCTAGGCCTTCCTCCAAGAACGTGATGGTCCATGGTCCACCTTGGTCCGTGTAGCCGGTACAGTGTTGTACCGTACCATACTGGTAGAAAACCGGTATGACCGGGTCATCAAACCTTGGTGTCAAACACCATCGCATCGCAAATTACAAATATACCCTTGCCCTTGCGGGTGCACCCTAACCCAAGCAAAATTACACATGCACCCCTGCTATTGCATAAATGCCCTTATCCCGTCAAGGGATGCGAGTGTCTCAATTGCTAATGTACTCTTAATATCACAACAAATATTGTAGAGGTTAACGATTTCTTTGGTTGTTAAATAAATGTGTTCAGACTTTATGCCGATGTAAATTAACACTTATTTCGATTAGTGGGGAAAAATTCAGCAGACGGACCTTAATCATCTGATAAACCTATCTTGCGGGATTAATAGTGCATGTGCCGTTTAAATGGTTAATAAATGTGCATCGTTGTTCAATCAATGAACACTAACTATTTTTCCTTCAATATGAATCTATTTATTTAATTTATTTTCTTAGTTCGCATGTTAAATTGACTGGCGGCACGTTGGAAGAGACTTTTCCTACCTTTCTTCTTTATGCCAAAGAATATCCACACCTTTACTAAGGTTGTGATGTAGTTTCCCTTTTTACAGCAAGGGAAGAGGAGGGTGCTCAAGGTGCAACAAGCAACTAATAGCAAACAACAAACAACAACAACGCGACGATGGCAACGGTCATCTATGGCCCTCAGGTCATTACCAATCACGTCAGGTTCGGATACCTGACCACTCTGATAGTGTTCGACGACTTTCCAACGGTCGTCGGCTCACCCTACTTCTTAGGTGTTGTTCCGGTGACTGAGGAGAAGCCAACCATCCCAACACTTGCCAAGGGCATCAATCCCCAAGTTGCCACGGTCGGCCTAGTTTTCTTGGTCAATCATATCAGCATTAACTTTGCTCCTGCTCAATGGAGACGGCGTCACAGTCGCGAGGACAAGAAGCTTGCAGCGGAAACCTCCAACTCTGGCAAGATAGTCATTGTTAGAAACCTCCGCATTCGGCTCGATGGAGGTGAGCTGATTTTGCCATGGGATACACATGTCCCGACCATTCCTACCTCTAACCGCTTCGATCTTCTCCGACAAATTTGGGAAGACAAAGTGGAAATGAAGAAGTCAGCGCACCAATAATTAATCGAGGGCAAGCGCGATGCTCTAACTCCAATGATTCCCAGCCCAAGCAAGGGGGCAACCCGATGGAGGAGCACCAGCTCTATATGAAGTAAATTTGGGTCACCAAAAGCAGGCCTGTGCCATCAGGCGAGCTAGAGTTGGAAAACCTATCCGCATGCCAGACTTGCACTAAGCTCAAGGTTCAGTAGATCGGCAACAAGCTGAGATTCAAATGACTCTAGAGGTCAAAGCTTCATACCCTCGCGAACAGAAGCGCAAAGGGATTTACAAAAGCCATGTATCCCAGTTGAGGAAGTATGTATCTGATCCGTCTCACATCCTCGATGATTCAGTATGGCCAGATGTGACTGCTGATTTGTCCACGCCAGAGTTTCCTGTCAGAATAGAGGACCGCTGTGAACAGCAATTGAGAAACAAGGTAATTCCTCTAGTTAAAGTCGTTAGGCAGCGTCACTTAGGGCATAAAGCTACTTGGGAATGCGAGGATGAGATGAGACAGTTTTTTCCTTTCTTATTCTCGTGAGGTATAATTCCTTTTCAGTTCTTCCTATTTCCTTTCCTTTTAAATTTCGAGGATGAAATTTTTATTAGGAGGGAGGGACTGTAGCACCCGTGTCTTAATGGATCCGTAGTGGTTCAGACCTGGATCCGATTCTGTCAGATCTGCCAATTTTTACGAATTTTTTGGCTATTTTCTAGCATTTTTCTGAGGTTTTTAAATATTTTCATTAAATTTTGGTGAGAGGAGCAGGCTGCGACCGCCACAATCCCAAACCCTAGCCGCCGCCAGCTCCCCCCCCGCCCATCTTACTTCTTCTTCCTCCCTCCTCGCCGCAGCTGTCCACACCGCCGCCGGCGCACCCGCGGACTGTGACGGCCTGCGTGGCCGCGCTTGGCCGCCACGGCCTTCCTCTCCGGCGCCCGCGTCCGCCATCCCGGCCTCCGCTGCCGCCGAGCCTGCACCCCTGGCTTCCCCCCCCTGTGCGACGCCCCTGCGCCACCCGCGGTCACCCTGGCTGCCCCGGCCGTCGACTGCCCCACCCCTTCGTCTTCCACTATCCTGATCTCTCCCTCTGCTGCGCTTGTTCTTCCCCTCGGGGTGCAGCAACGCCACCCAAATATTCTATTTCAGTTTCAGATCCAGATCCAGATCAAAACACTTTCCCGAGTTTCGGATCCAGGTCAGTTATTGATGTTATCTATCGGGTTTGGACCCGGATCACCGACAGTCTGACCCAAATTTCTTATCTAATGTTATGTTCTATTGGAGCTTTATGTTGGCGGGTGTGGACTTAAACATTTATTGTGATGTTCTTCTAGTTCTCAGCATTTCCAGACTGTTTCAAAATATGATTGCAGCCTCCGTTTGGGGATCTTAATTAGAATATTCATTCAAAATAGATATGTTTTGTTTGGAACGAGTATGATGTCAAATTTGAATATTCGTCTCTCCTGTGACTGTAAACACTGAGCAGAAATTAAAGTAGAAAATCTCAGGAAATTAGAATCATACAGTATTTGATGCTGACCGTGTCATTTGCCACTAATCCTTCATTGATAAATATGTATATGTATAGACATATACAACTATAGGGCCGCCCTTTACATGAATTCAGGGGTACACAACACTTGTTTGGGTGTTTGAGATATGTGTATTGTATTCAGGCAAATATGAACTGAGAATTTCTAGTCAAAATTCATGCTTTTTATTCTGGCATTGATTTGTACAGTTCATATGTAAACTGCCATTGTTGACAGATCCATGTCACAGGGAATGAGGCTGCAACGGTGCATTGAGGTTTGGAGGATGGGCACTGTTAGCTACTCGAATGCACTTAAACTCCAAGAGAAGCTCTTGGCAGAGAGGAAGGCTGGCAACGTTGCCGACACTCTCTTATCCCTTCAACATCCACCTACTTACACAGTTGGGAAGAGGCGGACATACCATAACCTTCTAGTCCCAGAGGCTGATCTTAAATCCATGGGTGCTGAGCTTCATTACACAGAAAGAGGGGGAGATATAACCTTCCATGGCCCCCATCAAGCTGTTCTGTATCCCATCATTTCTCTTAGGGACATTGGCTATGGTGCACGGAAGTATGTGGAGAGCCTTGAGTTGGCCATGATTAAGTTAGCTTCTCTCTACGGTGTGGAAGCCCATGCTGGGAGGACAGGTGAGGTTGGGGTTTGGGTTGAAAACAGGAAGCTTGGTGCGGTTGGTGTTAGGATCTCTTCAGGGTTCACCTGCCATGGCTTGGCATTTAACATTGACCCTGACTTGAACTATTTTAAGCACATTGTGCCTTGTGGGATAGCAGATAAAGAAGTGACTTCCCTGAAAAGAGAGACAGACATGCCACTTCCATCTGATGAAGTGATTCATGAGCAACTAGTGTGGTCTTTGGTGAAATTGCTAGGCTTTGATGAAGTTAGATGGAAAGGAAATCTGCCACATTTTCCTGGGACAGAAGGCATGTAGTGCTCACTGTTTTCTCTGTTCACATCATTGTTTTAATTGTTGTAAGAAGATGTATTATTGTCATGTAATTCCGTTGGGTCCTTTGAACACACCAACAATGGGTCCGAAAAATCATTATAAAAGATCTGAAACCCACTCAAACACGATCTGCGATGCGCGGAGACACCATCCGAAAATCTGGGGTCTTACAGAACTCTTTACAGGAGATCCTTTGTCGGACCACTCCTCAAGTGCCTCGATGCTCTAGAAGCTCGCCAAGCAATCAAGGAAGTACACGAAGACATTTGTGGCATGCACCAGGGAAGACGATCGATCGCAAGGATTCTATTACGTTGAGGCTATTGATGGCCCACTCTCCAGCGTGACTAGTCGGCATACATGCGGAAGTGCGACCGATACATCGGAGACTGATAGCTCAGTGAAGACGAGGTTCACAGCTTCAGACTAAGCCACTGACTCCACCAAGTGTGGAAACTGGCTTAGGTGGCGAAGTGATTGACCAAGTCTGCTAGGGCATCGTGATATTCTTCAGAGCCCCGATATTGCTCGACCGCCCTCGCCTCTGTCATTACCACCCTCGCCTTGAGATTGGCCACCTCTGCCCCGATCTCAGCCAGTCTCATTTCGGCGCCTCTCCTCGCTCGCCCCGCCTTCAGGGGCTGGCCCCCAAGCTTTTCCCCCTCGGCTCCCCATTGCCTTGAGCTTGCCGCATGGGCCTGGCGCTCCTCCTCCAAGAGTTTACTCTTTAGCTCGACCCTGTATTGATCCTGGGACAGACTCTCAGAAAACGACCGTATCTTCTCCTGGCTCGCTCGGTCCTACAATCGGAATAAGTCCACTTTTCGCTGGAGAGCCCCAAGCTCAGAAGACAACTATCCAATCTTTCAGTCGGACGCAGCGCGAGCGCGGGCATGGGCCACCTCGCCACTTTCCACCAGCGCCAAGTAATCCACCAGCTCCACCCCAAGCTGGGCCACAAATAATCCCCCCTCCATAACCCTTTCGAGGAACATTGGAGGGGAGCACCGATTGAACTTGTCCCTAATAGACAGAGTCACTAGCATTTGGCAGCGATCATAGAGGGAGGCCGGGAGAGCAAAGTATCCCCGTTGGGGAATGGGACTTTTCCCTAAGTTGGTCGACGCCGGGGCCTCTCCCTCATAAGTTCCTAAGCTGGGATCGATGGTGCCTGGCTTAGAAGGGCGCCCCCGAACCAATGCATACACATCATCATCTCGCCCGAGCCCCCATAAGGTAGGACTTCCGCATTAATGGCCCGTAAATCTTGAGACTGGGACAGCTCGCAATGACTAAATCCCCAACCGAGCCACAAATACATCCCAAACATGCTCTACTCCTCGAGCTCGTTCCTTGGCTCAGGAGTTGGGGGGGTAAGTGGAGAGGGATAAATAAGCGGCCCAAAAGACATGTGGCCCGGAGGGGCCCAATTGGTCCATCCAGACCCAACAAGGTCGAACTCCACAAGTGGCAGTCCCATTAATGGGCCCACTTATCTTGAAGCCTAAATCACTCGGTCTGATTCTTCCTAGGTGGCCTCCAGACCTGAAAGTCTGAGTAACGGTCGCTCATGAAGAGCCCAAACGGCAACCGAGCATAACCGACTGGAGAGGAGGACAAATGCCCCCTGAACACTCCCTAACGGTCGCTCAGGAAGAGTCCAAAAGGCAGTCGTGCATAACCGACCGAGGGAAGCCCGGGGGTCAAGAGGAGAGTGGGCGTCTTCAAAAGAGGGAAAGTCCCCATTTAAGGGATAATGCTTCCCTGACGCTACCTCTTCCCCCACCCTCGAATAATATTGAGCCCCTATATAAAAACCAAAAGAAGCCCTCCAGAAAGATAATGATGTGACACAACCTTGGACCTACTAGCAAACAAGCACATGCGCAACCGAACGGGCCGATATCGGCGGCCGACTCAGTGCATACCTGGACAGTCTTGAGAATTGGGCCTCATACACGGCCACTTTCAAGGTCTGTTGTTTCTGTGCGATAAATTCTGCGACTTTCTTTTCCAGGATGTGGTCGGTGAAGTACTTGTTGTTGAAATGCTCAACAAATTCATCCCATGTGACAAGGTCACTGGGAAATGTTACTTCTACAGATTCCCACAAACATCGAGCATCCTGCTCTAGTTGCACGAAAATTCTTTTGATTTTCTTTAACCAGTTCTCAGCATCCTCGGGGTCAGATGAACCTATGAACCTTGGTGGGTTCATGCTGTGGAAACCCCTATGGAGATCACCAACTCTAAGGTTAGCACCTCCCTGCGCCACCTATTGTAACGCCTGTGTAAGACCTTGCACGGTGCACTGCATCTCATGTGATTGTGCTCTTTCCGTAGCCATGATCCTACAAGAGAGTTTAAGTATAATAAATTTTTGGTTTAATTATAAGGTAGGGTGTCATTATAGAACTTAACCCATGGCTCTACCCATCTCACTAGGTATAGGGAGTAAACCTATCCTTGGACTTGAATTTTTCATAGGGAATTGAAATCCTAGGCTTTGATACCACAGAAGACTGTCACGCCCCGAGCGCGGAAGGGACCTTGTACGCGCGATGAGTCTTATAACGATCATGTCAATCATAGCAATAAATTTTTTCTGACATAAAGACATAGTGCGCAAAAGACTAGATAAATAATAACTATGATTTTACATTTCTAAATTAATATCAATATTCCAAGATGACATTTATCGAATTAATGATAATGACCCAAATTAAATCAAAAGGCTACAAGTCTTAACATGTTCCGACCAACTAGACCAATATAACTGGAAGTACAAGGCAAGGACTCAAGAAGACAAAGGATGCCACTAGATGGCAGTTCGATGATCGGTGGTGTAGAGGCTGGAGAATGGTTCCTATGCCACGTAGCACCTTCTCTATTTATTTGTTGGGGAAGTCATCTCACGCCCGTAGAGGGATGCAAGCACCAGGAAGCAAGGGCGTCAGAAGGAGTCCTGAGTGTTACGCCAAGGGACAACCCTTCGATGCTTAAGTCAGTAAAGGTTCAATAGAGAACAGAGAAGAGTAGGTGGGAGAGAGGGAGAGAGATCAGAGTCGAAGGATGAAGTGCTGCGTGGGTCCTCCGGACGAGTGCTCGCCACCCCTAGTGTTCACTTAATGAGTGCTCGCTAGGGAGTAAGGTTGCCGGAGGAGGATGCTTGCCCTCGGGTGTAGACAATCGCTTCTTTCTCTTAATACAGCAAGGCTCAGGTCTCTATTCTCTTGAGTAGTAGTTTAGAGGAATAATCCATCGTGTCCCTCTTCTCTGTCATCACCCCTTTTATAAGGGTCATCCTGGAGCGAGGAGCCTCATCCTTTGATAGGGAAGGGCGTCCATAGTAGAGTAACATTTCTCCGCCATAGTGACAGAATTTTCCCATTGGAGGGTGATTACCCCAGCATCAGCTAGTCCCAGGGTGAGTCTTATGATGCTCATGGGGCGTGCTCGCCCGTAATGGGGTCAAGGCCGACGTTATGGGGGGCAACGGTCGGTCGTCGAAGAGTCCTCTGGCTAAAACTGTGCTTTGGGCCGTAGCGCCTATGCACTATAGAATCCGAAGCCCTTCTGGGCTGGGCCTCCCTTTGGTGGGCCATGCACATGTGCAAGCCCCTTGGGCATGCTTATCGTGAGCGATCTGGCATGGGCCTACTGTTATTGGGCCGTTCCTGGGCCAAATCATATTTTCCCTCCTCACTTCCCCCCTACTCTCAGTCGTCGAGCACTCTGCAGGGGGCTGAGAGTCGATCAGGAGAGGGTTTTCTGCCACACTTTGCAAGCGTAGCAAGCAAACGTGGCTAAAGGCTTTACCTACATTTTTTGGACCTACAACTACATTTTTTAAATGTAGGTAAAGGCCAATTTTCATGTAGTGCCACATATTTTCTCCCTTTTTTGGTCAACGTATGCCAAGGAGAAATCCAATCACCTAAACTGGGAGGTGACAATCCTCTTATAATCACCATTGGCCCGGGAGGTGACCGGAACCCCCCGACCATACCCCATAAGCTTGTTCACTTTGCTAGCCTTTGGGGTTGCCTGGGCTACGGGTTTTTCACCCCACTGGAGCCTCCTCCTGCTGCTGTTGATTTCACCCCGCTGGTGCCTGGGCTGTGGGTATTTCACCCCGCTAGAGCCTCCTACTGTTGTTGACCCCGCTGGAGCCTCCACCTGCTATTATTGATTTCACCCCACTGGTGCCTCCTATTGCTGCTGTTGACCCCAGACTGGTGGTAGGCAGGCTTTTCACCCCGAAGAGGTGTTTTGGCGGGCTCTGTTCGTAGGTGGTTCACCCCGCTACTACTGTCTACCTGGGAGGTGGTTCACCCCAGACAGGTGTAGGCCCATGGCAGGCTTCACTCCGGACAGATACAAGTGCTTCACCCCGCTAGGAGAGGCTCACAACAACCCTACTCCAAGGTAGGTCACCTCTGCATATTGTGACTCTCTACCTTGAGACAGGATGGGGGTTTGTCCTGGGTCTCTTTTTTTTGTAAGTAAAAATTATTGCCAACACGGATATGCACTAGAAAGTCATGTAACGAGCGTGTAATAATTTCATGATAGTCTTCGTAGATTTCACCAGTTTATAAAAAAAAGTATTCCCGGCGTAATGCGACGCTAGTGTTCATCATACCCCATGGTTTATAGTATGTTTCTGGCAATCAGCCGAGGGGGCTAGCGTCGAGCCCTTGGACACAATTAGTGCCCGATCTACATCTTTACGTTATAAATCAAGCTACTTCCACGAGATATAACAATAAGGTTCGGCCAATAATGTAACAAGTTCAATCAATAGTTCATGATAACAATATCAAGGTAGTAACATACCAAACATGATCATGAGAGTTTAAAGACTGAATTAAAGGCAAGATCATGCCATGAAAGGAATCCGACAGCATAACGATATGTTCTTTATCTTTCATAATCCATTAGTTATCCATTTGAACAAAGTTTTTGGTTCCCTATGATCAAAAGACCATCTAGGAACTTAGGGAAATCAACCCTTGGGTCATATCCCCGGTTAAGAACACATGAGACAAAAACGGTCACTCCAGGGCCATTTTCTTGAAATAGTGGTCTCAGCTTGGCCGCAACTAGAAGTTGGCGGTCGAGACAGCCACAACTAGACAGAGTCGACACCAGAAAGAGGAAAGAGTCGGCACTATAAATTCTGGCAGAAGGCGATTGCGGGAGGGCCGCTACTTGACAGTGGCAGTCTCCTGATGGCCGATATCTTTCAAGAGCATAGAAAACTTTGGTCAAGTGAGTGCTTTCTAGACAAATGGGCTTTGAGGGTACAACCAGCTCGGTGTCCTAGTGGGAATCCCAGGCTCGCGGAGACTTACAGAGGCCTTGATACATGATCCCCTAGTCCAAGAGAAGGAATATCTGGTAGAGAGGTTCACAAGTCCAAAAAAGTGTTCCGATCATGTGCAAAATGTAACTAATGACATCGTATTGGGATATGTGTCATGTAGTTATGAAAGACTTGTAGATGAGAGAGAGATCATGTGAAATGGCGAGCACATCAACAATAAAACAAGTCCATGAAGTCATATGAAAATCACATTTAATACAAGAGTATAAGATTTTGGCATGAATCTGTTCCCAACACGCTTGCTGCCAATATGCATTGTGTCATCACCAGTTTCAAGCACCCTAAGGCCATTCATATCATCACTTGCTGAAAGTGTAAGATATAGCGTCTCACTGGGCGGATGCCCTCTCTCGCCTGGCCTCCTCCATCAGCCCAGAAGGTACTCGGTCGGTCCTCCTCGAGGAGTTAGAATGACCGAGCATCAAAACTGCCATTGTACGCGCATCCCCTGGCGACTGGCGAACCCCATACATATCCTGGCTCTGAGATTCCTAAGAGCCCCCTGACCCTCGGGAGGCTCGGAGGCTGAAGTACCAAGCTCGGCGTTTCATCCTCCTCGATGAGACCCTGTACCGAAGATCCTTTGCCGGTCCTCTCCTCAAATACCTCGATGCTCCAGAAGCCCACCGAGCGATTGAAGACGTCCATGAGGACATCTACAACGCACACCAAGGGGGGAGATCTATCGCAAGGATCTTGCTACAACAAGGCTACTGGTGGCCTACTCTGTAGCGCTATTGCTTGACTTACGTTCGGAGATGCAATCGATGCCAGAGGTTCGACCACCTAGTACACCAGCCAGCCTCAGAACTCGTGACCCTGGCCGAGCCTTATCCATTCGCTCGATGGGGAATCGACATCCTGGGCCCTTTTCCTGTGGCACAAGCTCAGAAGAAGTTCGTCATCGTTGTAGTCGACTATTTCTCCAAATGGATCGAGACAAAAGCCACCTCCAGAATAACTGAGACAGTAGTTTGGAGTTTTGTTTATCGATCATTTGTTGTTTTGGCATCCCCCGAGTGATTGTGAGCGATAACGGTCGGTAATTTGATTCCACTTATTTTAAGAATAAATGTGCCGACCTCCATCTTCCCAACCACTTCACTTCGGTAGCCCACCCCCAGGCTAACAGCCTGGTTGAAAATACCAACAAAACTATCCTCAAAGGAATCAAGACCAGGCTCGGGAAGGCCAAGGGTAATTGGCTCGAGGAACTACCTAGCGTACTATGGTCGTACCTAACTAGTCCCAGAACTGCTACTGGTGAATCTCTGTTCCAACTGGTGTATGGTACAGAGGTCGTGATTCCTCTGGAGATCAGCAAATCATCCCTCCGAGCTATCAACTTCTTGCCCGAGCTTAATGAACAGAAGCTGTCAGAGAACTTGGACCTAATGGAAGAAACACGCGAGGTCGCAAGGATCCGAGCTGCGGATTGCCAGCAACGCTTGACTCGCTATTACAACACCAAAGTCTGACACAGACAGTTTCAACTGGAAGATTTCATCCTAAGGAAAGTCAAAGCCTCTCGACCACTAGAGGCGATGGGGAAGCTGGCCCCTACTTGGGAAGGCCCCTACCGAGTGGTCGAGATGCTCGAAAAAGGAGCATACCGGTTATCTACCATGGAAGGAGCACCCATCCCTCGGACCTGGAACGCGACAACGTTGCAAAAATTCTATTTTTAGGCTTCTTCCCACACATTTAAGAAACAGTTTACGATAACACCTCTCCTTTTTATTGCATCACACATTTTTGTACATCCAATAGGCCGTAGCCAGTACAATATGCAAGAAAGAGAAAAATAGGTACAACGCGAACCTATCGCTCGACACGGGTGAGGTCGACAGCCCCCAAGCCGAGCCACTAACTCCACACCGTGTGGAAACTGGCTCAGATAACGGGACGGCTGACTTCATCTGCTCGAGAAGTTTGAACAGAAAGCAAGCACCCTCTAAGCAGTGCAACAAAAATAGACGCCATCCGACAAAAAGGATGACAAAAGAATAGAAAAGAAAGAACCACTCCCCTTGGGATGGGAGTGGGAAGACACTCGGGAGGGGATGAAGCATTGCTGTCAATGGGCCAATGCTGATTGAGTACCCTTTCTTTGTCTATATTTTTTTTTGGAAGTTGTGCTCTCAGGACGTGATCGTGGCTCTAGAGATGCATTTTTCTGAGAGTTGTTGTGCGTCCTTATTGGTAAGCTATGCGTGGCTAATTCCTTTGTAGCCATGTGTTCAGTTGTAATTGTGCCTTGTTGTGACCCAACTTGTAGTTGTGTTCCATGGTTCTGTGTTGAGAACGGAGCTGAGTTTCTGCAGGTGTTGTGGTTGGTTGTTGGTTGTGTTTAGCGTGGGAGGAGTTCCCTATGAGTCTGAGTTTGGCATTGTGTGGACTGTGATTTTGTCGGTTGGTTGTGCTGTACTCTTTTGTCATAGTAGAGTTAGCATGCGACTTCAATCAGATGTAATGTCTGAGTGAGGACTGACTTGATTGTATTTGTGGTCCAGTGCTATCATTGGCATTCTGTGTGCCAGTTCCATTTGTTCGTTATGGCACGGAAGTCGATGGTTTGAGCAGTCAGCTGAGATGTTTGTCTTCCTCATGAAGAGCTGATGTTTGTGTTGTTGGTGGTTATTTTTTTTCGTGGCATGGATCGTGCCTCCTTTCTTTGTGAGACGATAGCGATGTTACCTTGTTTTGGAGGTGCCAGACTGTTGTTCCTTGGTGTGTTGTGCTCGTTCTGCAGATCAATTTGCCCTGAGAATTCGGAGCATGATGATCTTGTTTATGATCATGGTCTGGCAGTGTTCCTCTGAATTGTGTTTTTCGAGCATTATGATTTCATATTTTTTGTATGGTTGTGGTAGGTGTTCGAGCTTTGGCTGATGCTTGGAGAGCGTAGCCAGCGTTTGGGTTGTTCTTCCCTTGTTCACTTGTTAGATCCTTGAATTTCGAGGATGAAATTTCTAGAAGGAGGGGACGATGTAATGCCTTGGATCCTTCGGATCGGAATCAGAGAGCTTTCGGACGCTTTCGTGGGTCTGGAATTGTGTTTTACGATCTACGCGGAGTTTTCCCTATACCAGCTCTTGACTTCATCAGATCAGAGTCTGCCCTTCTGTCATTGCTTGGAGTAGTTCAGGGAGCCGAGGTTAGTTCGACAGTCGTGCCTGCTCGATACGGCTCTTTCCCTTTCCTTTTTAGCTCCTCCAGCTCTTAGCTTGCTCCCTACTACTGCATCCCTTTTCTTTACAGCTTTGTAGTTTAGTTTCCTACTTTACTATTATTGCTTACCTATTGTTTTAGCATGTTACTTCGTGTTTTTCAGTGGGGATCCGCGTGACCCCTACTGAGCTAGTGACACGAGACTCACTCCTGCTTTTCAGGTGGGTCGTTGTTCGTTCTGCTTCCTCGGTTCCTGGTGTGTGAGTTCGTTGTGGCCAGCTGGTACCTTCATCAGGCTTCCCCCGACTCTTTCGATACGTCTTTTCTGTTCCGTTGACTGTACTGTTAGACTTGTCATCTTTCCTTTAGGTTGGACTTGGTGTATAATTGTTAATGTAAAATATTAATTAAAAAGTAATTTTATTTCTGCTACTTTAGCAACTCGATCTTATGAAATTTAATTGCTTGCTATCATATCTCAATGGCTTCAATGTACTACATGATAATGCTTTTATCCCTTCAGAAGCTTTATCACTTTGGGTGGCCTCACGGGTTCCAAGTGGTATCAGGTGTATTCGATACTCCTATCGGGTATATCTGGTATCCGAGATTCGGGTAGTCACAGGTGGTATCAGAGCATTGTTGTGTGAAGTACATGAGAATCCGAGATATACAGTCTCTAGAGTCCTTAAGTCCAGTACAGTCTTCAGCTAGCATTAGGTTTTGCGATTCTTGATCGCTTGGTTTTCGCCGTAGTGTCTGTCTCGATCATGTTGTACTTGGCAGTATTCACCGAAAGGCTCTAATCTACGGTACTTTGTTCGAGGTTTTCTGTAATTGGTTCAGGTTGTTGTTGACTTTTAGCATTGGTCTGATGGCCATTCATGTTTCTAGGTTATTTTGGTCATCTCAGCTTGAGTCTGTGTAGCTCCGGATGTGTCTCGCTTCTGTTGAAGTGTTCGATTGGATTCCGTGATTGAGAAGATGCTCAAGAGAACCTAAGATTTTTCCTTCCTGGTGAGCTTTTGTTGATCGAGCTTGATGTTTCTCATCTCGTTTGGTGGAGTCTTTTCGAGGTTAGCCCTAGAATTACTGTCTTGGCGATGCCTTTGTCCGTGTCTACTTAAGTGTGGACAGCATTTGTTTTGAGCATGATCTTCTCCTTGTTTTATGGTTGTTTAGCTTTGGACTCCGTCATGGTGTTAAGAGCTATTGCATATCATATTCGTCGTGCCATGTCTAACGGCCGATGTGTTGTGAAGGCTCATTTATCATTTCAGGACGTAAAGGTAAGCTGAGATTAACATCTTGCCTTGTGCTTTGTGCTGATGCTGGTGCTCTCTTTCATTGCGCTTAGGCTTCTTGCGATCAGTTGTTCGCTGAATTGGTACTCGTGGTGTGTTACATTACGATTCTTATGAGTTGCGATGATGCCGAGCGTGTGTTGAGATGTGGATACTAAGATATCTTTTATTGCCTATGTGCGTTGTATGAGTGCGCAGCGGAAGCGTGTGGGTTGATTACCCACTAGTCGAGGAACTTTTTGTGAGGTTCTGGCCAGTCGAGAGAATTATTCTCCTCAATGTGACTTCGTCTTGGCTTTCTGTGCCTTGATGTCATATGTTGCCATGTTGTTGCTGGTAATTTTTGAGTCTTGGCAGTGGCATTTAAGAGTGTTGGGGAATTTGTCAGCATTCCTACTGATTGAGTACCCTCTGCTCCTCTGTCTTTCTCTCGGGTGTTGTGCTCTCGAGGCGTGCCTATAGTCCTTGAGATGCGTCCCTTGAGATTGTCGGGTTCTTGTCATTTTCTCGTTGTCGTGGGTCTTTCTTGGTGAGTTGCTCGATGCATGACTCATTCCTTGTAGTCATGTGATCAGCTGCTCTTGTGCCTTGATGTGACCATACTTGCAGTCGCGTTCCGTGGTCCTGTGTGTTGTATGGAGCCGGAATCCTGCAGGTGCGGTAGTGTTGTTGTTTTGAGTGCTGTTTCTGTAAGATTTTGTGTCTCTGTCTTGGACCATTGTCTTGTCGGTTAGCATTGTTGTACTCCTCTTCCCGGGTAGAGTTAGCTTGCGACTCGATCAGATGTAATATCTGAGTGAGGACTGACTTGGTTGTGCTTGTGGTCTAGTGTTGTTGTCGTTGTCATCCTGTGTAATGCCCGTGTCTTAATGGAACTGTAGTGGTTCGGACCCGGATCCGATTCTATCAGTTCTGTCGATTTTTACGAATTTTTCAGCTATTTTTTGGTATTTTTCTAAGAGAGTTAAAGTATTTTAATAATTAAATTGGGCATTTATACAATTATAGGTGTTTGAGAGTTTAAAGTGTAAATTGAAGGTTTTTAACAAAAAATATAATTAATAATCTTTTTATTAACTTAAAAAAACCCACCCACTAATCTCTCTCTCTCCCCCGATTTCACTCTCTCTCTCTCTCACACAATGTCTCTCTCTCTTTCTCTCTCCTTCTCAATTTTACCAATTTCAGGGCCCGATCGAGACGCGGGGGATGCCATTGGAACCAGTGCGGAGAGGGATTGGATGCACTAGAGGAGGCAGGTTTATTGGATAAGGCTGACAGGAATTAGTGGGGCAAGCTAAAGGCAAACTTTGAAGACATCTTCCCGAGGAGGAGATCTACTGGAAATAGAGAGCTCAGGAAAAATGGATCAAGGAGGGAGACAGGAACACTTCCTACTTCCAAAAGGTTGTCTCAGGAAGGAGGAGGTTAAACTACATAAAGTCCATTAGGGAGGGGAATTAGCTTTTCACAACACTGGGAGAAGTCGAGACATGCCAAGTAGTTCTACTCGAGGCTCTTCTCTAAGGATGTACTAGTCGGACCGACCATTGCAGTGGATCTTCTTCCGCGCTTGTTCTCGGCGGAGAGTAGTGCTCTCTCCTGCCCCTTTGAGGAGGAGGAGGTGAAGAAGGTTGTCTTTTCTCTGGCAGGGGACAAAGCACCAGGGCCAGATGGCTTCCCAATGACCTCCTTTCACCATTGTTGGGCCATTGTCAAACAAGATTTGCTCCAAATTGTGTGGGAATTCAAGGGAGAGCTCACTTGAGACGCATCAATATGACGCTGCTTGTCCTCATCTCTAAAAAGCAGGTTGTTGAGAGACAGAGAAACTATAGGCTCATAGGCTCATTAGCTTGCGAAATGGGACCTACAAAACGATCACGAAGTTGTTGGTCATGAGATTAGACAATGTCATGGGCAGGATTGTTAGTGGATACCAATGATATCAAGGGACGTATCATTCAAGAAAATTTCTTGGTTGCTCAAGAATGCCTTCCCCCGAAGTTCATGTAGTACAAGTTCTGGGGAACAGAAGCAAGCTTCCTTGAGATATGCCACAGAATTGTGCGAGAATGTCCTCGTTTCATCTTTCATTTTTTTATTTTTTAATGAATAGCCAGAGCGGGGGTATAGGAGAGTGTTCACCTCTTCAGTGAAGAGATGAGGGGGTCGCTCTACCATACTGATAGCAAAGGCCCACTGATTACACCACAAGTTAGTGTCAAGCAAAGAAAACATGGCTGATTCATTGGCTCAGACAAAAGGTCTAGGCCAAAGGTCATATGTTCACTGGCACAAGATGAAATATCTGATGCCGAAATGGCTTAATCATTGGCATAGGGTTAATGCCATAGAAAGGAAGATAGTTTGTTCATTGGCTTAGACCGAATGTCTAGGCCATGGGTAGTGTGTCAATCGGCTTAGACGAAGTGTCTAATGCCGAGATGATTTGATCTTTGGCATGGGGTTAATGCCAAGGCAAGGAAGATTATTTGTTCATTGGCTTAGATGAAAGGTATAGGCCAAGGGTAGTGAGGCGATCGGTTTAAACGAAGTGTTTAATGGCGAAATGGTTTGATCATTGATATGGGGTTAATGCCAAAGCAAAGAAGATAGTTTGTTCTTTGGCTTAGATGAAAGGTCTAGCCCAAGGGTAGTGCGTTCGTTGACTTAAACGAGGTGTCTGACGCTGAAGTAGGTTGATCATTGGCATTGGGTTAATGCCAAAATAAGGAAATTATTTCATTCATTGGCTTAGACAAAAGGTCTAGGCCAAGGGTAGTATAATCATCGACTTTAGATGAGGTGTCTAATATCAAAATAGTTTGATCATTGGCATGAGGCTAATGCCAAAGCCAGAAAGATAGTTTGTTCATTGGCTTAGACCAAATGCCTAGGGCAAGGGTAGTATATTTGTTGGCTTAGATGAGATGTTTGATGCCAAAGTGATTTAATCATTAGCACAGGATTAGTGACAAAAGCAAGAAAGGCATTTTGTCAATTGGCTTAGACGAAAGGTCTAGGTAAAAGGTAATATATTCGTAAACTTAGATGAGATGTTCAATGCCAAAGTGGTTTAATCATTGGCACAGGATTAGTGCCAAAGCAAGGAAGTCATTTTATTCATTGGCTTAGATGAAAGGTCTAGGCCAAGGGCAGTATATTCACCAGTTTAGACAAGTTGTCTGATGCTAAAGTTGTTTAATCATTAGCACAGGGTTAGTGCCAAAGTAAGGGAGACATTTTGTTCATTGGCTTAGATGAAAGGTTTCGGCCAAGGACAATATATTTATCGGCTTAGACAAGATGTTTGATGCTGAAGTGATTTAATCATTGGCACAGGATTGGAGCCAAAGTAAGGAAGATATTTTGTTCATTGGCTTAGACGAAAGGTCTAGGCCAAGGACTGTATATTCATCGGCTTAGACAAGATGTCTGATGTCAAAGTGATTTAACCATTGGCACGGGTTAGTGCAAAAGCAAAGGAGGCATTTTGTTCATTGGCTTAGATGAAAGGTCTAGGCCAAGGGTAGTCTATCCGTTGACTTAGACGAGATGTCTGATGCTGAAGTGATTTAATTATTGGCATAGGGTTAGTGCCAAAGCAAGGAAGACATTTTGTTTATTGGCTTATACGAAAGGTCCAGACCAAGGGCAGTATATTCATCAACTTAGACAAGATGTCTGATACTGAGGTGGTTTAATCATTAGTATAGGGTTACAGCCAAAGCAAGGAAGACATTTTGTTCATTGACTTAGATGAAAGGTCTAGGCCAAGAGCAATATATTCATCGGCTTAGACAATATGTCTGATGCCGAAGTGATTTAAGCATTTGCACGAGGTTAGTGTATAAAAAAAGTACTCCCAGCGTAATACGATGCCAGTATTCATCATATCACATAGTTTATAGTATGTTTTCGGCCATCTACCGAGGGGGTTAGCGTGGAGTCCTTGGACACCATCCGTGCACGCCCTTGCATCTTCAAGTTATAAATCAAGCTACTTCCACGATAATAAAAATAGGCCAATAATATCATGTTCAAGCAATAGTTTCGTGGCAACAAAACTACGGTAAGAACGCACCAAGATGAACACGAGAGGTCAAGAAAGATTTAATTGGATATTATGTCACAGGGGAATTTCGATAGCATAACGGTACATTTCCATAGTTTCGTAGTTCAATAATGCCTTAATGAATCAGGTGTTTAGTTCCAGATAATCAAAAGACCATATGAGAACAGAGCACAATTAACCCTTGGGTCAGACCACAGGTTGGAGAGCATTTAGATAGAATACAGTTCAATGAGGACCTCTATCAAGAGCTCGCAGTCGAGTGGAAGTCACGATCAAGTGGAGTCGACGCAAGAAGGAAACTCGGTCGGCGTAATGAACATGCTGGAAGAACGCAGTTTAGAGACAACCACGATCAAGAGGTAGCAGTCAAGTCTAGACCGCGATCAAGAGTGGAGTCGATGCAGGAAAGAACACATGTCGACTCAATAGAACAACTGGCAGAACGCGGTTCAGGGACAACCGCTATCTGAAGGTAGCGGTCGTTTGATGACTGCGATCATGTCAGTCCACAGAAAATGTAGAATTCACGAAGTGCTATCTAGACTTTGAGATTTTTAGGGTACAATCATTTCGGCGTCCTAGTGGGAATCTCAAGCTCGCGGAGTCTTACGGAGGTCTTGAAATAAGGTTACCTAGTCCGGTAGAAGGAATATCCGACAGAGCGGTTCTCAAGTCCAAGAGATGTTCCTATAAAGTGCAAGTGATCTAATACCAACTGTATCGGGGTACGCGCTATATGTGAAGTAACAAAACAGAAATAATGTGAGAAGGGAACGAGCCAAAGTATAAATCGAAGTGTAGGAACTTGCATCAAAACCCTTAAATATAAAACCATATGGTCTGGGCATGAAAATAACATACATGAGAATAAGCTTTTAAAACATGCAATACTAATATGAAGTTATGCCATGATCAGGAAAGGCAATTAGCGCACTAAGGCATGTATAATGGTGTAGCTATATTATGGAAATAAACAAGATTTGATATGGTTACAGGAACCAGGTCGCGGTTGCT
Source organism: Amorphophallus titanum (assembly GCA_024336825.1). NCBI lineage: Eukaryota > Viridiplantae > Streptophyta > Magnoliopsida > Alismatales > Araceae > Amorphophallus > Amorphophallus titanum. The sequence continues at coordinate 13,900,133 of JANBPO010002302.1, forward strand.
AGACAACTGCTATCAGAAAACCGTGGTCTCTGCAAGACCGCCTTCTGTCTGCAACAGACAGAGACGAAGACCAGACTTGCAGAGCCTATACTAACATAATTAATGGATGAAAACTACGTGAAACTAAAAGATAAGACATGCTAGCATGAGACTAATGCAAGAAAAGGTAGGAAAGCATGTAAAGTTATTAACTTTTTCATTAACTTTAGATGGACAACATGAAAGTAAAACCCTATTGTACGATTAAGATAAATCATGAAATACTACAAGTAGGATGCATGAAATCATTAGGAAAGAGAGGGATTTTACTCCTAACATGTTGTTTACGCCAATCATGAGTTAACCTACCTCTGATATGGTCCCTAAATCTCGAATTTGTCACTGGAAGAGGGTGCTAGTTCCTGCACATACTGCGTAGAAATTACTGCTTACGACTGCTCTAACTCCTTAGATGTTTGATCTCCTAATACGAAAGCTTGCAGAGGGTTAGAAGACACTAAGTGTAAGGCCCGTGCCTTAGTGGATCCCTAGTGGTTCAGATCTAGATTTTATTATGTGAATTTAACATATTTTTATGATTTTTTTGACTATTTTCTGGTATTTATTTGGTTTATGTGTGGGGAGGCGGGTACGAAGACCACATCTGCCTCATGACTCTTCTTTTGGTTCTGCTTTTCTTTTCTCTTCTTTTCCTTTTTTTTCTTCTTTCTTTTTTTGTGTGAGAGGCGGGTACGAAGACTACGTCTGCCTCATGACTCTTCTTTCCCTTTCTCTCTTCTCTTTTGTGTGAGAGGCGGGTACGAAGATCACGTCTGCCTCATGACTCTTCTTTTGGTTCTACTTTTCTTTACTCTTCTTTTCTTCTTTTTTTTCTTCTTTTTTTGTGTGAGAGGCGGATACGAAGACCACGTCTGTCTCATGACTCTCCTTTCTCTTTCTCTCTTCTCTTTTTGTGTGAGAGGCGGGTACGAAGACCACGTTTGCCTCGTGACTCTTTTCTTTTTCTTCTCTTCGTTTCTTTTTAATGCCCACGGGCTGGGATGTATTTCTCTTGATGTACCCTTAGGCTGGGGTGTGGCTCTTCTGTACCTGTCCCCTAGGTCAGGAGGGTATGCCTCTTTGCTCCTGTGCCCTCAGGCTGGGTGCATTCCTCATGGCTCTTATGCCCCCCTCGGAGTGGGGTGTATATTCTTTAGCAAATACCCTTGAGTCAGGGTGTATTCTTCATGGCTTCCATGCCCCCGTAGGGTGGTATATTCCTTCTTCAAGTACCCCCTGAGCTGGGGTGCCTTCTTCTCTTCCTTATGCTCCCGCGGTGGGTTGTAGCCTCTTCGAATGCCCCTAAGTCAGGGCGCAATCTCTTCATATGCCCATAGGAGCGGGGTATGCTTCTCTTCACATGACTCCATGAGAGGGGTATGCACTCTTCTCTTTCTTACGCTCGCGAGGCGGGATGTAGCTTCTGCAAATACCCCTGTGCCGGGGCGGACTTCTCTTCATATGCCCCAGATCTGAGGTGTAGCTCTCAGCTTCTTCCGCCCTCAAGGCGGGGTGTGATTCTTCTTCAAATACTCCCTAAGTCGGGGTGCATTCTTCTCTTCCTCATGCTCCCGAGGCAGAATGCAGCTTTGTCTCATTTGCCCCCATGAGGGGGGCCGTGTGTCTCTTCTTCGAAAGCCCCCTAAGCCGGGGTGTATTCTTTGCTTCTCATGCCCCCAGGTCGGGATATGTTTCTTCTTCAACTGCCCCTAAACCGGGGTGTAACTTTGTGTCATATGCCCCCGACGCGGGGTAAACTTCTCTTCATATGCCCCTGAGCCGGGGCGTAGCTGTGTCTCATATGCCCCCCATACAGGGTGTGCTTGGCTTCTTATGCACCCGAGATGGGTGTATTCTTCTGCACGTCTCCCTATGTCAGGGTATCACTTCTCGCTTCTCATGCTCCCGTGCTGGGGTAGATTCTGCTTCTCCTACCCCCCAATGGTGAGGTATGTTTACTTCTTATGCACCCAAGATGGGGCGTGTTCCTTTCTTTGTGTGCCCCCAGGTTGGGGTGTGTTTTACTTCTCCTACCCCCCAGGGCGGGGTATAGTTCTTCTTTAGATGCCCCTAAATCGGGGTGCAGCCTTGTCTCATATGCCCCTAGGGCGGGGGTATGCTCTTCTCCAAATGCCCCTGAACCAGGGTGCATTCTTCTTCTTCTTATGCCCCCGTGACGGGGTATGTTCTTTACAGCTTCTATGCCCCCAGATGGGGTGTATTCTTCATGACTTCTGTGCCCCCGTGGCAGGGTATGTTTCCTCCTCAAACATCCCTAAGGTAGGGTGCACTACTACCTCAGATGCCCCCATGCGGGGTGTGTTCTTTGGCTTTCTGCGCCCCTCAGGACGAGGTGCATTCCTCTTTATATGCCCCTGGCACGGGGTGTGTTCTTTGGTTTCTTATGCCCCCATGGCAGGGGTGTGCCGGTTTCGGAACCGGCCGAAACCGGTACCGAAACCGATACTACCTTCCCTGGCATGAAACGAGTTGATAGAAGAGTATATTAAGAGGCTCATGCGCTAACCACAAGGAAAATTTCTGGTAGTGCCCCTGATTGTTTAACAGTTTGTCAGTGGGTTAGTTGAATGAATAAGAATCTCGGCTTGGTAGGCTAGTTGCTGTGCGTAACAAAACAAAAATCCTAATATAAGGCTGAAATTGGGGTCAGATCATCCATGTGGCTCTGTCCACTTCTAAACAGTGAAAGAAAACACGACCCCGTGTCCCCAACAACAAGTGCACACAAGGTTAGAAAAATGCCACAACTGAAGGTAAGTCCGGCGAGGTGAGTAGATCGAGGTTTGGGTTTGGGACTCCGGCAATTGGGGCTTCTAACGAGTTCGTCTCGTTCGTTTTTCCGATGGGATCACACATCTATTTATAGGGGCCTGTCCCCATCCCCTCCGTGGCCACCTATGTGACCGTGACCACCCCACGCGTGATTTCTGCGTTCCGTGAATCCCACTTTGTTTGACTTCGTTTTCAATGGGTTAGACATGGGTTAGGCAACATTTCCGTGTTTTTCATATTTAGTGGCCATCCACCAATATCTAAGTGGGAGATAGGACACCATAATTCTAGCCAAAAATGACAAATAATATTGTTATGCAGAGGAGTAGGCTTTGTAGAAGCTTTTAAAAGCTTATCATATTCTGAACATTTAGCCATAGACTACTGAGGACCAACTTCCTTATAGATTGCAACAAAGTGGTCCTGATGATGGGTTACAATATGAGAGAAAGCAAAATATCTTCTTGTCTTTTCACTTATAACCATGTCTAATGTCTTCCTATTTGCAAATTTCTTCAATTGGAAAGGCAACAGTATGTCATTCCCTATATTGAATATCATATCTAAATCTAGGTATAATAGGGATATAAGTAGGCACCACAACATCAACAATCATAACATCAGTATCATCATAGAAGACATGAAAAGATTTTTGGGAAGCTTCAATATAATATAGATTTAAATCACGGGCCTCATAATGATCCCACAATCTAGAAAAATGTCCCGCAAACTCATAACCATTATCAGCGAGGACATGTTGAGAATTATAGCTATGATATTTGTATGGGAGAGGATGCTCAATACCAAAAGCAACAAGAGTATCAAAGAGCGGTATAGAGAAGAAGAGAAGAGTGGAAGATAGAAGGAAGAGATGGAGCAGAGAGCAAGTAAGAGAGGAATGATGGCAGCTGGAACCACCTAAGACCCTTTAGCTACTCTTCTTAGACTCTGATATCAGTTAAGGTGGACAGAGGTCTAAGGCTCTCAGGAGGAAGGTGCAAGGCACAATCACTCACAAGAATAGCACACACAAGGTATAATTAGATGACTAGGGCTTTTCTCTGATGCCCTTCGTCTATGGAGTTCATATTTATTTATAGTAAACTTGTTACAATATTTAGAGAAGAGCAGGTGGACACTTAGAAAGTGATGCTCATCTCGTAAGGACACATTTACAAAAGACAAACTTAAAGAGGACACCTCATAGGACACCTTTACATAAGCCAAAATTAAAGAGGACAGCTTATCAAGGATGTAGAAGTTTCTTAGGACACCTCAACAAAATGATAAAAATAGAGGAACACCTCAACATTACGTCTCAACAAAATGACAAAAGTAGAGGGACACCTCGATATTTCACTTTTCCTAAAGTAAATTCCTTCTTATCATTCTTTGAGAATCTCTTGTAGGGCTTCTAGATGGTTTGGACAAAACTCATTTGTCTTCTTCTGGAAACTTCTACATTCTTCGATTGAAGAGCTGAGCTAAATGCATGACATTATGCATGGGTTCCTGTCAGGTTGTACTATATACATCAGAAAAATTTTCTCTCCCCCCAACTTGAATGACATTGTCCTCAATGGCATATGTAAGTAATAAAAATAACAGAATAATATAACAATAAATATTGCTGAGTAGGAAAGAGACATCTTGATATGTGGGGCGAAAACATCCATCATTGATATGGACGATGTCACGCCCCGATGCGGAAACTTAGAACGCAACAGTTATATCACTCATGATAATCATAGCACTAAAATAATGAACAGACACAAAATTTGCGATGAGAATAATCTACTCAATTAAATGCCAACTTTATTTATCAAATCCTTCCACGTTCAACCAACTTATTACATGCGACTCAAATAAAAAAAGCAAAGCAACTGGACTTATTACAACTCTTTATTGACTGGAACAATCTACACATTTGACCACTCTGAACTAAGACAGCCACCAAGCACGACTTCTACTGGCTCACTCCATGGTCCTTACGCACGCCCATCCCCATCCATTTGAGTATCCTCCTTTGAGCTACCTGAAAAGGGGGAACAACTAGGTGAGCGAACACTCAGTAGGTCAAACAGGCAAGGTATAAGTGATTAACCAATTTAATAATGTTATCTAGAAAACATCAAGTAATGGAAATAACAAGGATCGCAGTGATTGATAGTCACTTAAAGAGCAAGAAAAATAATGCAAGAGCTAGTATGGAAAGAACCATAGCATTATCTCATGAATTGGCCAAACAAGCATGCAAGTATAGCAAGTCATATGAGATTATAAGGTTTATGTGGAGATGAATGTCATAGGCACACGCTAGCAAGTACTCGGTGCAATGTCACACCTTGTCATTACAAACTCTCCGGGACACAAGTACTTTCGAGCGCTCCTCCCAAGACTAGACTGGGCCCTTTATGATGCGTTGGCATTGATTAGTGGATCCAAGATCGTAAGATATCTAGACATTCATTAGAATTGGCCAAGAATTCTAATGCTAAGTTTATGTAACTTATCTTTAAGATCAAGTGAAATTCCAAGTAAGTTTGAGATGAGAAGTCATAGGAATATGACTTGGAAATCAAAGTTCATAAAAAATCATCAGGAATCTAGGCAAGATTTCACAGTCTAAGGCCATCCTTGGCATGCCTACTACGACACATAAAAAAAACATGAAAAACCATGTTCTGCTTCAAGGGTTGTGGTCATACTCGAACCGCTTGGAAGAGACTAACAGTCGAACCTGGACCGCTATCATATTGGGTATAGCAAGATGGTTAAGTCGACTTAATCGGGTCCTCGATCAACCTGAGATGGGTGGGACCAAACCATGGTCTAGCCCACATAGCCTAGGTCGATAGAGGGGACTTAGGCTGACTTGATCAGGGTAGGGTCGACTTGTAACAAGAATAAGTCGACTAATCAATTCGGCACACAGCCAGGTCAGGGGGGACCTAGCAGTCTAGCCAAGGCCGCTAAGGAGCCTTAGCAGTCCCAGGAGGGCCGCTAGGAGGTCGAACAGAGAAGAATAGTCCTGATTTTTAGGACTGCCCAAAACGCGAGTCAAGTAAGTCGGTGAGTTCAGGTCTTGGTGGTACAACCTGCCTGGTATCCTGGTGAGAATCCCAGGCTCGCGGGGACTAACGGAGGTCTCATAATAGTGGTCCTAGTCTGACGGAAGGAGTATCCGATGGAGAGTCCCAACTATTACAAGGTAGAGGCTAGAAAATAAGGAAAATGTGAATGGTGCAGTCAGCCAATACCACCGGAGTGACATGACTGTCAAACAATCTTAATATTGAGTAATTCAACAGCAATAGAGTAGTGATTTAATGAAATCAAGGTGAATTCCAAGAGATCATTGTGTGGAGGAAGTCCCATGAGATCTATTTATGGCCCTTAGGGTTAAATTCACGTAGGAGACTTAATAAACTTAAAATCTAGGAAGGATTAGGAAAATTACGTGCAATCAGACCTCTAATGCTCCCAAATCATCTAGAAATATCTAGAGGTACTTTCGAAAGCTGGAGTATTCGAGCGCCCTCGAGGCACGAGTAGGTGAGGAAGGGTGGCACCAGAGCGGCGTGGAGAAGTGTCGCAGTAAAGTCTGGGCACTGACAAGCTGGATAGAACAGCTTAAAGAATGGCTTGACGTGGCCGAGCTAGAACTTTGGGATGTGCAAGCAGCCGAGACCAAGGAAGTCGAGCAGTTAGCCATAGCCGAAGTCGGGGCAACTTCTGTCCGAGTAGAGCTAGAACGCCTTCAGGAGCAGGAGGACTGACTGAATGAAATGGCGAACTTTCCCTGTGTTGGGATCCTCCCTTTTGAGGAAATTTTTCGAGGGCTAGATTAAATGCCGCGCTCTTCCCCTTTTTGTTCTTTTTTTTTTGATTGTAAAGTGGGGGCGCGCCCCCAAGCACATGTAACCCATGTTTTACAAGGAAAGAATTACATTTTCCTTGCGTGTAGTTCTTCGCCTGTCTAGCGACTCTTGGCTATCTTTCTTTCTTTTGCTCCTTCCTCCTTCTCAAATTACCTCGAAGAGCGGCCAGAAGCGGGTGAGTATCCACAGACAATCCATAGAATGAGCCTGTCATAGACCCACGTAAGCACACAGGAGAGTGCTCTCCTTTTCAGAGAAAGGACGAGGGGACCACTCCACCATGCCCCAATGGGAGATCCAAGTCAAAGGACGTAGCTCAACCCCGACAAGACGGAGAGAAGAGTTTGTTCATTAAAATGATTCAGACGGGAGGTCCGAACCAAGAGAGGTTTGTTCCCCACCCGAGAGGGACGGAGAGAAGAGTTTGCTCGTCCAAAAATGATCTATCCGAGAGGTCCGAACTAGAAGAGGTTTGTTCTCCACCCCAAAATGGACGGAGAGAAGAGTTTGTTCATTAAAATGACCCGGATGGGAGGTCCGAACCAGGAGAGGTTTATTCTCCACCCGAAAGGGACAGAGAGAAGAGTTTGTTCATTAAAATGACCCAGACGGGAGGTCCGAATCAGGAGAGGTTTGATCCCCACCCGAGAGGGACAGAGAGAAGAGTTTGTTCATCAAAAATGATCCAGTCGAGAGGTCGGAACCAGGAGAGATTCATTCCCCACCCCAAAAGGGACGGAGAGAAGAGTTTGTTTGTCAACAATGACCTGACCGAGAGGTCGGAACCAGGAGAGGCCCTCTCGGGTCCCAGATCTACTTTTCTCAGAGGATTTGTTTCCATTATGTCCGAAATTATCTTCTGGACATCTTTTTGTGTTTGGACTCGTGCGATTCGGGCACGTTTCGGAGGCCCGGAACGTGTTCCGCGGATTTTTCCTCGTGTGCGCTCTGAGGTAGGTGCTCCAGTGCCAATGTGACTTCATCTTTTGGCGCTCCAGGGTTGGACCGCCAGAGTCCTGTGGTGCTCCAGACTTGGACCGCCAGAGCCTGTGGCGGCCCAAGGTTGGACTGCCAGGCACCGTGCTGCGCCGAGTGGGTTGCAACCTCATTTTTTCTGACTATGGTTCCCGTGAGTCAGTTCTTATCTCCAGTGACCTATCCACTAGTCGTAGCTTCCACGGCACGCGTGTGTCAGCCCACCAAGAGCACTGGTGTGGCGCACCCGAGAGAGACGGTGAGTAGGCTGGTTACCGTAGGGCCCCCACGTACAGCCGAGTCCGGGCTTAGGGAGAATTACCAGCTAGAGGACAGGTTAGTGTTGTATTAGTATCTTATTTCCCTTTTGGAGTCAGTTGTTGTATTAGAATCTATTTGGAAGATATGTTTGATTATGTTTAAGCATTGATGATTATTGAATAAAACTTGGAGTCTTCTTGATCAATAGAAGTATTTCTTTTCATATCACCTATGTAATTGCTTAGTTTAACATATTGGTGTTATTTTCAGCTAGTCTCCGACTGCACGTCCCGATATTCCGCGTCGGGGCGTGACACCCTAGGCCTTGGGGAGGTATTTATCAGATTCAAAACCCTAATCTCGGAGTTGGAGGATAATTCCCAGAAAAAGGATTTCTAATGTAATAAATCCATGGAATAATGGTGGGATAAGGGTCCTAAAGCGATTAGGAACCAACTGGCTTGAAATTCTTGGTGTAGAAAGGTTATAATAGGACTCTAGGGCATCCTCGGTCGGAGAAGATAGAGTTTCAGCTGGACTGGACTTTGTCTGAGAACCCGGCCTATCGAATGACTACGACTATCAAGAACGCGGTTGGGTCACTGACTGCAATCAGGAAAATAGCCCAAAAAGGATAAATATCATGAAAAATAGGCTCTAGGACTTAATGGGCCAGAAAATGAAAGAAAATAGCATCATAGCTGGATCACAGAAGATTCAAAAATAATAGATAATTCAGGACATCATCAAGATGAATAAGAGAAATGCTCAACTTGTAAGGTAAAAACATGTGTCAACATCAGGGTTGCAAGAGCTACGACACAAAAGGTTACCTCTTCCCCAGGTTCGACACTGCAAGCATCAAGTTAGGTTTGCTAACCATGTTGCTGTGTGAACGAGTAAAGAGAAATGAACGAAGGGGTGTAGGCCGCCCAGGTTCTCAACATGGAGTGGCAATGGCGCTGAGGGCTGCCAATGTCGTTTGTGTCTTCCAAAGCCTCGCCATCCCTCAAGTGCCAAAGGGGGATCTGGGGGAGCTATGGGATCTTTCAGTTGCCCCCCTATTGGGAAGGAGCATAGTTAGTTGGTTGCTCCGTGCCAGTTCTGTCAGCGCAGGCTTAATGACTTCTAGTCATTTTCCCACAGACAACACTTGAATTTATTTTTGGTGTATAAAGAAAATGATAATATATTGTCAAACACAAAAAGAAAATATGGAGCTTAAGAAAGATGGGTAAGGGCCGAATACATAGCCTGAAAAAGAGGAGCATGGAATCCTGTGGATAGACTGGCCCTTGGGGCTGAGCCTCCGAACCACTACAGGAGGTTTGAGGTAGCTTTGGCGACACGAGAGTCACTATTGCTTGCATAAGACCGATCTCCAGGAAAGAACATATGTTAGCGTGTGTGGTTCCCAGTTGAACTCCACCTAGTTTGAATCTTCCAATTGATGCCCTTCTCTTGGCTTAGGCAGAGCTCAGAATGCCCATCTAGTGTGGGTCATCGTCACCTCGATGGTGTCCCTTCACACTGGGGACTAAGGTTTGTGCATGGAGTGGCACCTCTCTGAAGAGGACTCGGACTATCCCCCTGGTTGTATACAACTGGTGCGATCCAGGGTGGAGCTTTTAAGTCTTGCTCGATGACTCCCAATCTATTTGGTGGTCACCTTCCACCTTGGGGAGCCTGGGTCCGCTGGATGCCGAGGGCCTGATCGATCACTTCATTAGACCGGTAAACGGATCGGATACGGAGCGGATAGTGTGATATCCGATTAATATCTGATTAATAATCAAATTATCCGTCAGATACTTTATTCAGATAATTATCAGATTAATACGAATTTGAATTCGGTTTGAATTTTAAACTGATAATTACTAGGCCTACTTAGAGGTGAGTCATGTGAGCCATGTGAGAGTATCGTATGTTATTGGCGACGATGTCGAGCAGGTCGGCACCGGCCGGGGTGATGATGTCGAGTTGGTTGTCTTCGATGAACTCGGCGAACTCGAGCTGAGAAAGCGGCTTGCCATTCTTGGACATCCAGCGGACCCACTCGGGCGAGGCCTCCAGCTTGAGGGCCGCAATATGATCACCCCATTCAGCCTTTTCGGTCGAGAGCGTGCTGTGCCAGTCAAGAACGGCTTTGAAGTTGCCGCCGGTTTCATTCGCCACACCGAAAAGTAGCGTGTTAAACGAGCCCTTGAACCGACTGACGTAATCGATGAACGAGGCAACCTCGTAGAACGAGACCTGGGCGCGCCTCCGGCGGGGATTCGCTTGGTAGCGTTCGAGATTGATGACGGCCCCGTTCGGCAGAACGATGATATGATTGTCGGCATCCCTTAGGATGGGCTGTTGATTGGCACGGACGATTTCGGCGACCGCAGCAGCTTCGGTGGATTTAGTAGCTTCGGACATGATGGTATATTATTTTGGATTTAAATGCGGGGAAATAGGAGCGGTCATTTACCGCCCGTGCCGGTCTTAGATGCGGCGGCAGCGGCTTCGGCAACCATGCCGGGGCCGCCGGAAACGACGGTGAGCTTCATCTCGGCTTGGCCGGGATTGCGGCGTGTCAGATTATGATCTTCATCGGCGAAGAAAGAAGAGCCGCGACGCTGGACCTTCGGCGGAGAGACCTTTACGTCATCCTCGATGAGATAGACGGGGGTTTCGCCATCCACACCAACGCCATTAGGCTTCACCGTCAGCGTGATGGTGAGCTTTCCCTTCTTCTGCGCCTTGGCGCAGGAAATGACGAGTTCGCGGAGCTTATCATCGATTTCATTGAGGACGGAGCCGCCATCAAGGGCGGCGACTGTCTGGGCGAAAACGCCAACTTGGGCGATTTCAGTCGTTGGTATTTTGGTCATGGATATGTTTTTTATATGGTTACTATAACGAAAAATTTACATAGTCACGCTGCGTCATCCCGCTCAAACCAGTCGATTTCCTGGATGCCCTCGCGGCCGTTTGGCCAAGTGTCGGTTTTTACGCACTCCGCGAGCGCCAGCAGGTCTTGTTCGGTCTGGTTAAGACCCTGCAGGAGCTTCTCGCCGGAGAGCCGATACACCTCACACGCGAACGGCTCCGATTTCTCGACGGCGATAAAGAAAAAGTCATGCACGTCCACGCCACACCCCTGCAAAAGAGGGACGTAGAATCCGGCCTGACGCCCATAACCGAACTGCCTAGCCGCATACCCAAAGGCGCGCGCCAGATTGCCGGACCGCGACGTGTCCACCGTCTTGAGGTCCGCGACATAGGGACGACCCTGCGACAGTTCGCAGCCCTCCAAATTAAACCAGTCCGTTCGGCACTGACAAAGGAAGGGAAGCGCATTCGGCTGCACGCGCCACGACACTTCCGGCTCTCCCTTGTCGAGGAGTGTAGCGGCTGTGCCGTTCGACCGGACGCCGACGGCCATCTTCCGCACCAGCTCTAAATCACCGGCATCCAGAATGGTCTGGTCTATGTGCGCCGACACGAAAGCGGCATAGGCGGCCTTTCCGGCGGCTGACCTTCGCTCCATGCTCTCCGGCATCACGGCGTAACGGCGGCCAAACGTGGCAGGCTCCAGAACCTCGCAGTGGAACGCCGATCCGATCACCAACGCGGCCGTCTCTTCGCGCTGAATCGCGTGTTTCACATGGGTGAGGTGGTAGAGGCGCCGGGATTTGCGAAATACCTCCAGCTTGGAATGACTCACCGCGTCTTGCGAGTGATAGTAGGCCGAGGTTTCGCCTATGACCTTCCCGAGCGCGCTCACCTTGCGCCCTCCGTCTTTCCGGCGCCGGCGACGACTTGGCTGGTGGAAGTCGAGGCGAGCGGGGACGACTTGGCCGCCTCCGCCGCGGGATGTCTGGCCTCCATCACCTCGCGCCACGAGGTCTCGCCCTCTTTTATCGCCGTGAACGTGCTGCGGAGCTCGGCCAGCTCCTTCGCCCCGAGGGTGGCGCCATCATGGCCGAGATACCTCTTGAGGTCGGCGGCCGATACGCCGATGCCGGAAAAAGCATCGAACAGCTTGCGCTTGGCCGCGTCCGGATCCTGCGCATCGCGATTCTCCTGCACCGATACGACGACGTCCATGCACTCTTCGACGATGTCGCCCGGAATCAGTCGCAGGCCGTTCGTCCGGATCGCCTTCGAAATGAGGGCATTTTGCTTGTTGAGCAACTGATCCTCTGTCGCCTCCACGATGAAGAGCTTTTCCCCGGTGCTGTTGAGCCGCTCGCGAATCACGACATCGCCCGCCTGCACCTTTTTCCGCTCAACTGTCTTGTCGATCGTGACTGTCGACGTGTAGGGCACGTTCCCCTCGAGGTCCGTGACGCTCACATTGATGATGCGCTTTTCGCGGTCGTCAAAAACCGTGGTGGATTCGATCACCACATTGCCCATGCAGCGCAGGGCGGCCTCGGCGAACCGGATGGACGGCCCCACGATCCCCTTGCCGACCGGCTTGTTGTAGCGGGCGACATCGGCAAAGGAGGGACGCTTGCACTCCTTCAGGAGTTTTTCCCGCACCACATCGAGGTCTCGCGGGTTTTTAAGCGCGATGACATAGCGTGCCTGCACGATGGCCGTCGCCTGTGCAGCGGCGGCGGTGGAAGCGGTTTCATACTGGGGGACCGCGGGCAGTTGGCGCGCGGGCGCGATTTCGAGTTCGTTGCTCATGGGTTTGTTGGTTGTCAGGGTTTACTCTTTCGGGAAATTGCGGGCGGCTTTCGCCCAAGCGGCATCAAGGTCGGCCTTCCGGTAGCAGCGCTGGCCACCGATGATGGCCACGGGGATTTTGCTGCGGCGCGCCCATGATCGGAACCGGCGCCCCTGCCTGTCCCGGTATCCGAGGTAGCGGGCAGCCACTCCGTCCCCTCGCAGGTAGTCCGACTGGGGGAATTCAGGCATGCCCCCTCCGAACCGCCGGTCTGTTTGTCACATGGGCCAATCCAATCCGGAGCAGCATCCGGCAGAACACGGCTTTTTTGAGCGGCTCCCCGGAACGGTCACGTTTTCGAGCGTTCTCGATCTTGTCCCGAAGGTCGGGAGGGATGGGAAAGCTCAGATTGCAAGCCCTCGTTTTTTTGGTGCTGGCCATGTGATTTTAGCGATTGAAGCGTTTTCAATACGCTTAAATCGTATTCGTCAACATTGAAAAACACTCAAACGCATTTTTTTCGGATCAAACAAAAATGCGCCGGTATAGTGAAGGCGTGCCACGCATCCGAAAAAAACAAATCGGCAAGGTGAACGTCCTTTTGACCGAAGCCCAAGGCGTCGCCGTGGAGGAAATTATGACGGTGCGCGGAATCCGCGCCGTCAGCGAATACGTGCGACAGCTCATCGCGAAGGACATCACCGAGTTCAAGGCGTCCCAGTATGCCGCCCGCCTGGACGATCCCGATTACAAGGAATTTTTGGCGCACAAAGAGGCGGCTAAAAAAAAGTCCTGATGACTGAAAACGCCTCCTTTCCGGTCGCCGCCTAGGCCAATTCGGCAGGACACAAAAACGGACACATTTCTAAAAAATAACACAACTCATTGTAAATAAAACTTATTCATACGGGTTCGAATCCCGTTGGCCGCCCCATTTTCGAAAGTCAGGTGGGCTGAATTGCGCCGGCTCGAAAAATGTCCGTCTTGGCAAAGATCATGCGGGTAACCGTTCGCATCACTCGCCGTCTTTGTAAAAAAATTGTAATTAAATTGGTAAATTTGCCGAATCCCATCTTTATAAGATACGCTTAATTCAGAAATGGTTCGCATCCGCACACTTTCATTCACACGCCTTGTCCTTGGTGTCGCCTTGCTTTTTTTAGTTATTTTAGACTTAAAGGCAACGACTTACACATGGAATGGCGCCGGGAGTGACGCCAATTGGTCCACCGCCGCCAATTGGGGTGGCTCCGTGCCCGCGTCTGGGGCCGATATCATTTTCGGAGGCACCCTCCAGTTGGGGGTCACGGTGACCACCTATGGACAGCAGGTTAATTCGCTCACGTTCGCATCGGGAGCAGGTGCCTTTACCCTGTCCAGCAATCAGCTGGTCATCGGCTCGGGAGGCATCACCAACAACAGCTCCAATACCCAAACCATCTCCTCCGCCCTCCAACTGAGCGCCGACCAGACATGGAACGCCAACACCGGCGACATCGTTATCAGCGGCACGAGCTACGACACGGCCAACAGCCACGCCCTCACCCTCACCGGCTCGCACGCCATCACGATCGCGCAAAATCTCACCAGCCTCGGCGCGCTCACCCTCACATTGTTCATCCATAGGCGGGTTTCTTTGAGGGTCACGCCATGGAGAGGCGGACCTCAAAGGCCCTCGGATGATCGGGGAACAAGGAAAGGAAGCAAGGATCGGAGCCAAGAAAATAAAGTTTGTAAAAATGCCATTTCTTTTATTCATCCACATAAATGGGGAAGATTTTGAAACAAAGGGGATTCATCTCTTGATAGAAGAGAAGTATAGATCGTGAAGGAGGGGAGAATACATCGATGGGGGAGGGGGAAAGAGCACAAGCTCTTCCCCCTCCGACTCACCTCTCTTCTCTCACACTCTCTTCTCCTTCTTCTTCACCTTACCGGCGTGGGGGGGGTCTTCTTCTTCTTCTTCTTCTTCTTCTTCTTCTTCTTCTTCTTCCCTGCGCGTCGGGAAAGCCAGCCCGGGGGGGAGTCTTCTGGCTCTCTCTCTCTCGCCTGTGGAGTGGTTGGCCTATATATAGGCTAATCACCCAAATCTCTGTTCGAAGGTGAGCGCGCCGGAGAGCCCATGTCGCGCCGGTTTGCTGTCGAGCTCCCACATTCGACACGTTAGGATCCCCATGCCTTGCAGGGCATGGGCGAGCGGCCGACGGCATGGCGTATTCGGGAGTGCGGCGCCGTTTCAACCACGGAAGGGTTTGCACACTTGAGAATGGGGGTTGAAATGGCGCGCCTATGGGCATGGGGCGCGCCGTTTCAACCCATTCCAGGTAAAAAACTCATGGGCGCGCCGTTTCAATGCAATGAAGGGGTGGCGCGCCGTTTCAATGCCATAAAGGGGAGGGGGGCGCGCCGGTTTGGGGCGCGCCGGTTAAGGCCCTCACCGCGCCGTTTTAAGGCCCATTCGTGCCGTTTTAAGTGCCGAACGGCTCCGCTTCGAAGTCGCGACCCTTCATATAAGTATTGGCACTCCCGGAGTACTTCAGTTGCAACGCACGGTATTCGGGATATTTCATTTTCCGTTTCTGGGCTTCAGTCCGAGACTTTGCGTGCCTTCCGACCTAAGCCGATAGTGTGCCGAAATCCCCGGCTCTTCTTCGATTCACCTCTCGGCATGGGCGATCGTGGGTATCTTCTGCCCGGGACCTCCCTTAATGGGTAGCGGACTGCCGAGCGGATTCTCGTCCTGGCCGAACGAGGTATGGGTTTATTCGGCCCTCCCGCCTTCAACTCGCACGTAGATGCGAGTGCCGCAGGTGCCGTGGGATCCTTGCCGTCATTTTTTGACATCCACAAAACTATACATGCTCGGCGTCGATTCCCATCACTTGATCTTCTGGATCATCTCTTGGACCCAGCTTCTGTGGCGAGCCCGCTTCTGCATTTCTTCCCATGAGATATAACTGTCGAGTGGGACAGCTCCAGTAGGACGAGGAGGAATGTATTCCTCCAGGTCATCAATGAGCCGTTGTTGCCTCTAGAGAGGCGTTAGCTCAGCTGGCGATTGTAAGGTGGCTACTTGCTCAGCTTGTTTCTTGAGCCACCTTTTGAGGTTCTTCCTCCTATTCCTCTCTTGTTTCTTGGTGATGGCCACCTCTAGGGGAGTAAGAGGGAGAGGTGCTGGAGCTAGAGTTGATAAATCTCCATGAGGATATCTCCAAGCTAATGTCTTGATAGAGTGACGCCGTTGGCTTTTCTTTGTCTGGATTTCAATCTAGGTACCTTCCGCTTGTTGTATTTGGAAGGTGGCATTGATCGCTTGCTCGATGACCTCAGGTGGTAGCTCCTGGTATCCCAGGATGCTGGGATTGGTGTCTGAAGACGTATGCGAGGTTTGATGCCTTACCTGTGGTGGTGAAGGAAGTCTGTGGTGAGCTGGCATACTGGGACTGACGTCCAAAGACATATGCGTGACTCGACACCTAACTTGTGGTGGCGAAGTCTTTTGTTGAGATGCGAACTGGGAGGCGTTCTTGGAGTCTTGCTCCTTAGCCTTGCCTTTATCATCTGGCTTGAGGGTCTGGTGACAGCCAAAGATGCAATAGGGTATTACCACTTCGGGTAGTTACTCTAACTCTGCGCGTCGACTGGGCCTTGTGATGGAGGGCCAGACTTACTGGCCGAAGTTGCTGAAGACTCTGAAGATGTCTTCTCTATGATCTAGGTTGGGTCGCAGGGCATGCAGAGAGAACCCAAAGGCTTGCCAGCTGTGGAGACATGACACAATCGCATCGGAACGTCACCCTACTTTTACTTCCCCTTCCTATCTCCTGATACCGGAGATGGAGGTAGGGTAGGAAGGGAGTGAGAGAAACGTGGGACGCCCATCATTGTCTCACTTACCAGGACATCCTCTCGGTCGAGAAGGACTCGGAGTAGCCTGGCAATATCCACCTTGGAGAATGGGAGGGACTCTAGCTCTTGCCAGGGCCGCCATTGCACGGCCGAAGTAGCAAGGGTTGGTCGGCTGGCAGTTGGTGTCTGAGTGTCTAGAGGGGCTGGGTTGGTAGGAGGATGGATGACGTTGACTGAGAAATAACTCAGCTCCGCCTCCTCACTGGCGTCCCACTCCCTGTGCCTTCACAATCACTCGAGAGCTTCTCGATTATAGGTTTAAAACTCGAGCCATTCCGAGGTCTGTCAATAAGGAAGCTCGTGCCCATTTGCTTGAGGAAGTTCTAGTTGCTCTGGTGCATTTCTAGCGATGCTCATGGTCTCTTCAACGGCATGTCGAAGCCTCAGAACTACCATAGAGTTCCCCTCAACATCGATTTGCTCCCACTAGATCTGTCTTTGATTAAGTATTGAACTTCCTCGCAGGATTCGATCGCATAGCATATTCTGGCATGAAAAGGGCAATACTGGGATGACAAAAGTCCCATTTGGTGTAGTCTGCCGATAAATTACAGGGCATGATTTGCCCCCTCTTGACAAAGACATCAAACAGTCGCCTAGTCCTTTCTTTTGGAAAGGAGAGGGGTATGCGGTCATGCCAGGGTCTCAACCCCAGGTACCACAGTGAATGCTCGCCTTGGCTAGTGTTGGGCTCCTCTGCTTCGGCGTCAAAGAGAGAGAGAGAGAGTGCAGCCATCATGTGAATCACGTTAGCCGAATAGTGAACCACACATGCTGCCTTGGCTGGCCTGGACCACATATGTGGCTACGGGGGATCGACGAGATCACTCTTCATTTTAATGAGGCCATCTCGGATCAACTTCTGTGCCTGAGTCTTGAAGACGTAGCAATCTTCAATTGGATGGCCTAGCATGCGATGATATTGGTAGTAGATTGGGTCATCGATTTTCTGAACCTCGTCTGGCTTGCGAGCTTCTAGCAGCTCGATAATTTTCTAGGCCATGCAGAGGTCAAAGAGTATCTTCGTATGTTCCTTTTTAAAAGAGAAGGGTGTCTTCATACGCTCTGAAAAGTATGGGGAAGCCGGCTTGTCTATTGACTTCTTGTTAGAGTCGCTTGGCTCACACTTCTTGCTGGCTTTAGTGGTGGGGGTGAATTCGATGATGTTCACCTCCTTACCGGGCTAGCATTCTCGTGCCTATTTACCCTTTGCTAAAGCATAGCTCGGGTTATCGGTGAAGAACATCTCTATTTCAGTGACTACCAAATTGAGCTAGTCGAAGCCTTTGATATTGGTGTCGAGGAGCTTTTCGCTGACCTCGGCTACCAAGCCTTTGTGGCATATGATGATGGCATCCTCCTAGACTAGCAGATTGATAAACCTCATGCTCAGGTCTCACCATTTTTTGATAAAGTCGAGGGCACTCTCACCCTTCTTCTGCCAGAGAGAGTAGAGCTCGGCCAGGGAGATCTTCTGCTTGGTCGTCTGAAAATGGTCGAGGAACTTCTTCTGGAGATCTGCCCAGTCGGTCACTGAGTTGGGCTTTAGGTGGGAATACCATTGAAAGGCCGTTCCCGTAAGTGAAGAGGCAAAGTAGCGAAGGAGATATGACTCGTCCAATGCTAGCTCGCTCATGGCCATAATGTAATAGGCCAAGTGCTCATGTGGAGACCCTTGCCCGTCAAACTTCTGTAGCTTCCAAGACTTGGCGTACTCCGAAGGGAGCTTTTTCAGTTGGTGATGTAGCGGGTAGGGTACGCTATAGAGATCTATAGTAGCAACCTCTTACCCATACTGGGCGAGCTTTGTCTCGACAATCTGCTCGATCATCTGGCAGTGTGCCATAAGATTTTCTGGCACTGGCGTACTAGAGACGTGCGAATGAGCTTCGATTGGGGGCGTGTCGAACTCGACTGTTGTCGAGGTTCACGCAGCTATCGATGAGGCGTTGGTACCGTGTTTGATGGGTTTATTTTATCATTTGGTTTATTAGGCGTGCCAGTCACCGAAGTGACAAATTTATTATGCGCTCAACCTGACTCGCGTCGGGCGAAAGTGTAGTTCGGTCGGGACCAGCAGTCCGTGTGGTTTGGGCACTATGTCTGGCTAGTTATATTACTGTTATTACTTATTGAATTGAAATTGAAACTACTGTTACTGTTTACTGAGCTGAAAGTAAAACGACTGTTACTGCCTACTGAATTGATATTGAACTACAGTTACTATTCACCGAGTCATTATTTAAAATGACTATTACTGCTCACTGAACTGAAAGTGAAACTACTGCTACTATTCACTGAGTCATTATTGAAATGACTATTACTGCTCACTGAATTGATATTCGAAACTGTTATTACTATTCACTGAATCAATACTGAAACCACTGTTACTGCTCAGTGAACTGACATTGAAATATTATTGTTTATTAAACTGTCATTGCATTTTATTGTTATTACACTGAAAATGATTACTGTTAATGAATCACAATTGTTGAATTCTCATTTACTTTGCCATTGATAGAATAAAGTTTTAAACTACATATTTTACTCGTAAAATGTTAGTAACGTAACTAATGATCGTAAAATGGAAATTGGATTAAATGTATTAATCTCATGTGTTATCTAATTGAAATTATGCCTAAGAACGACTTATGAAATGAAATACCGTAAATCACTTTGGATATGTTTATACATGTTATGATTGGGGACTATGCCTAGTCTCTTACTAGGTCTATTCGTAGACTCACCTTGTTGAACATTTTCAGGAGAAGCAGTAGAAGAAAGCGAGGAGTGATCTCGCATTGTTTTAATCGCGGCTTGGATTTACTATGAGTCATTATCTTAGGTAGTTGTGTAAAAAAAATGTGTGCGTGAAATTTGGTTATGTAATAAATGACTTGTTAAATTGTTAATCTTTATTTTGATCTATGTGGATGAACTCTTTGATTGTAAGTTAACTGATCGAGTAATTTCATTTTCGCTGTAATGATATCTCAATATTTATGTGAAATTCTCTACCGTAATGTACCGTTGGGTTGTCCCACTATGACTTTTAGATCGGGATCCGACGTAAGTCTTTACGATTGGACCGGGTTTACGAGTCGGGACGTCATAGAACACCTTAAAGGTGACCTATTTCTAGCCATTTTACTTCAACCCAGGGCTAACCAGAGGCTTTGGGCCACTTGTTGCACTATGCAGTGTCTCTGCATAAAGCGGGGACCACCCTTGACCTTCCGATGAGCGACATTTGCCCACCAACAATTTAGCTACCCGGGCCAACTCGAGAGCTCGCAACAATACACCATGACATGTGGCACCAGCCACAGGGCTAAGGATCCCCTTAAAAAGCCTCCTTTCAGCCAACTAACATTAGTGGACTCAGCCACCCACTTAAAATTGGGCCCCGAGGGTCACTAGCAAGCCTATATGGTCCGTAGATTATAGTCGGGCATTAACTCGAACACCTTGTGGGTGTTCATAGCTCTAGCCATTTTACCACGAGTCAGGGCCAACCAACAATTCGGGAATACTTGCTGCACCATGCAATGACACTGCAAAAGAAAGGGACCGCCCCCGACTCCCAGCCATGCGACATTGAGCCGCTTTCTTCATAGTCATCAGGCCAACCCAAGGATATGTATCAGCTCATTGTCTAGCACGGCATATGCATGATGCGTCATGAAGTCCGTCGTTAAAATACACGCGGCGACTAATCTCAAATAATTATTGAACTCGCAATTAAAATTAATTACGTAGTACTATGGCGAGCCTGAGTTGAATCCACGGAGAGGAATTGATTTTTCGAATTGAAGATCCTGTGTTCTAGGTGAAACATAAATGTAGGGGTAGTGCAACGTGGTAGTGCTAGGTGAGTGATTTTCTTTATACGGCATGTTAGTTGTTAGGTGTTAATTAGTTGTTTTATGCAAGTGCATAAATCTGGCGAACAAAACAGGGGAACGGCCAAATCGGCCCATTCCACGCCTCATTCATGCCAAAGCGCAGGGGAAACAAAGCCACACGATGATACAACACTCCTGGGGGCTAAAAACACCACATGTACGCATTAAAACGTGAGATCGGGGCGATTCCAACGAATCGACCCTAAATGAGTCACCGGGGTTCCCGGACTCCTACCGGCCCCAAATGACACCGATCGACACGAAACTTACGGGATTGAGATCCTGACATCCCAGCGGTCATTTTGACACTAATTAAGCTAAGAATGGTTGTCATTTTTCAGCGAACCCTACAAACCCCAAAAATTACGATTTTCACTAAACCGGCCCGATCTCCCCCGATCGAGCACCAAATCGTGCACAGGAGTAGGGAAAACGTACAGGATGAAGTGGAGATCCATCTCCCTACCTCCACCGAAGAACCCGAGCGCCAAGGCGACTAAATTGCGCCGAAAACCACAATGCGAACTGAACCGTCGGCTTTGAATCCACCGTTCGAGATTGTGCCAAAATCACACCGATCTTCGCTCCACCACTCGTCTCAGCAGCTTCCCGGCATCGTCACCTCGCCCACGGTCGCCTCCGTCTACAGCCAGAGGCGAGAGGGTGAGAGAACGAGAGAGAACGGGAGAGAGAGAGTGAGAGCGCGAGAGTGAGAGGAGAGAGAGGGTAGGGGGGTTAAATAAAAAAGAAATTAGAAATTTTTCTAATTTTTAAAAATATGTAAATTCAACCAAAAATGTACTAATTCAGAAAAATACACAAAAATAGTCAAAACGATCCTCGCGAAGAGTACATCATAACTGTATCATCCACGAGTCGATGAATTGAGGAATAAGCTCACCGCAGGGTTCCGTAGGTTATACGGGAGAAAAATCTACACGGATCGTAAAACTCAACTCGGGAGCTACAAAAGCGATCCGAAACTCTCCCAAAAGGATCCGAAAGACCTAATAATGACCCAGTAAATATCCACTAAGGATCCAGGGCATTACATCCTCCCTTCCTTTAAGAATTTCATCCTCGAAATTTAAGGACTAACCAAGGAGAAGTAGGGAAGAACAACCTAACAAACACAGCTACGAAACGACATGAATCACGAAAAGCATAGCTCAGAGGAACATAGTCAGACCATAATCACGAGCACACGATCAGGACTGAGCATGACACAAGAGAACATAAGTCCGACACCTCCGAAATAGGGCAACGTCGCTTACGTCTCACAGGGAAAGAGACACGACTGCCACAATAATAGATCACGAAAAATGAAACGACAACACAGCAAGCTTCAGCTTAAACAAGGAAGCATAGGTCTCTCAACTGACAGCCTGACCACATCATCGGCTCCAGTGCCAAAGGCAACAGGGAACACCTGGCACATAGGACACCAACGAAAAATTCACGGATAAACCACAACAACACGACAACACCGGACCACAACTCGAATCAAGTCAGTCCTCACTCAGATATTACATCTGATCGAGTCGCAAGCTAACTCTACCAAGAAAGAAGAGTATAACAATGCTAACTGACAAGAGTTGGTCCACAAAGTGCTAATAACAGACACATAAAATCATAGAGAAATAGCACTTACAAAAACAACAACAGTAACACTCACAGGATTCTGGCTCCGTACAGGACATAGAACCACGGAATACAATTGCAAGCAGGGTCACATCAAGGCACAACAGTAGCTGAACACACGACTACGGGGAACGAGTCATGCATCAAGTAGCTCACCAAGAAAGACCCACGACAACGAGAAAATGACAATCTCGGGAATGCATCTCAAGGACTTACGAGCACGCCTCAAGAACACAACACCCAAGATCATGAACATATTTTCTGAGCATAGATACGTGAAACACCGGATGGATAGCTACCATAGATGGAGGTAGTGCTAACCAATATGCCACGTTACCCACTTGATCCAAAACCTCGAAAGGTCCAATAAATCTCGGATGCAGCTTCCCTTGCTTGCCAAATCTAGCCACTCCCTTGGTTGGTGACACCATGAGAAATACATGTTCGCCAACCTCGAAAGCCAAATCTTTCCTTCTGACATCAGCATAACTCTTTTACCGATCTTGCGCTGCTTTCAATCTCTGCTGGATCAGCTAAATTTTCTCAAACGTTTCTTACACTACTTCAGGTCTGATTAATTGTCTATCACCAACCACTTTCCAGCATAGAGGAGAGCTGCACGGTCTTGCATACATGACTTCAAATGGAGCCATACCTATACTTGCGTGGAAGCTATTATTGTAAGCAAACTCGACTAAAGGTAGGTGACGCTCTCAATCTCCTATCCAGTCAAGAATGCAAGTTCTCAACATATCTTCCAATGTCCAAATCGTCCTCTCAGACTGGCCATCCGTCTGGGGATGATAAGCCGAACTAAGCTTCAACTGAGACCCAAAGGCATTCTGCAATCCTTGCCATAGCCTTGATGTGAAGCGAGGATCTCGATCTAAAATGATGGGCTTCAGAACTCCATGTAATCTGACAATATTTTCAACATACACACGTCTCAGACTTTCCACGGACTGCTTCTTCTTAAAGGCCAAAAAATGTGCAGTCTTTGAGAATCGATCCACAATAACCCAGATGGAATCGTTGCCTCTAAAGGACCTGGGCAAACCTGTGACAAAATCCATGGTGATAGTCTCCCATTTCCATTGAGGAATTTCAATCCTTTGCATCAAGCCAGATGGTCTTTGATTCTCAGCTTTTACTTGTTGACAAATCAAACATCTAGCCACAAATCAACTCAGCTACATCCTTCTTCATACCTTGCCACCAAAATGATCGCTTCAAATCTTGGTACATCTTGCTACTACCAGGGTGAATGGAGAACTTTGACCTGTGAGCTTCCTCCAACACTTCATTTTTCAATTCAGCCACATCTGGCACACAGACCCTATGCTGAAATCTGATAACACCTTCTTCATCACGAGCAATACCTACCTTGCCAATCATTCCTTGCAATAGGGGATCATCTCGCTGAGCTTCTACGACGCGATCCACAATTGTTGACTTGAGAGACAACTGAGCAACAAAAGCTTTGCAAAGCTGAGGCTCAATCGATGTCATGGAACACACAGCATCCTCGAGCATCTTCCAATCTTGCAGTAATAAAGTCCTCTTCCGACTAAGGGCATCGACTACAACATTTACCTTTCCAGGATAATATAGTAGCTCAAAGTCATAATCCTTCAGAAATTTGACCCATCATCTCTAGCGCAAGTTCAGCTCCTTCTGAGAAAACAAGCACTTGAGACTCTGGTGGTCTGTAAAGACTTCAAACTTAATTCCATACAAGTAGTGCCTCTAGATCTTTAGTGCATGAACCACCGCGGCCAATTCCAAGTCATCCGTAGGGTAATTCTTCTCATGCTCCTTCAATTGCCTAGAAGCATATGCCACAACAACCAACTCTGATTCCTGAAGCATCTGTGTAGAGGGTGAACATGTCGATGCTATTTGGTAGGATCAAAAGTGGAGTTGATGTCAAACACTTCTTCAACTCTTGGAAGCCTTGCTCACATTCTTTAGTCCAGACGAACTTCACTCCCTTCCTTGTTAACTTAGTTAAAGGCGCAGAAATAGAAGCAAAATCTTTAATGAACTTCCTGTAATAACTGGCCAACCCTAGGAAACTCCGTTTCAGTGGGAGTTTTCGGGCTTCCAAGTCAAGCTATATCCCTTCCTGTGAATGACTCTTTTCTTAAGGCAAGATTGCTCCCATTCTGGTTTAGGGAGCCAGACAAGAAAATCTTCATTCTTCAGCTGTCTCATCCACCAAGAACTGAGATTCTAGGTAAGCTTCAAAAAATCCTCCATAGCTCATTTCCTGTCTTGAGTTTGTCCATGAATGGACACCACCCCACAGGCTTCTAATCTTCTCCTGCCTTCCACCACCAAGGGGACCAGGGACTGTCCACGATGGTCTGATTTCCTTTCCCCTCTAAGGACTCCTCCACTTGGTCACCATCTTCTTTCTTGTAGTTCCTTGTTGGCTTGATTGACATGGAATCTCCTTCCCACTGTAAGTCTTCCTTGAGAACCTCATCCTATGGCCAACTCCCTCACACTTAAGACGCCTTACTGCATTTCTGCAATCTCAAGCCCAGTGTCCTCTCTCTAAACACCTGATACAAAAATCTTGTTGTATTGGCAACCACTTATGGTCCTTATGTCTACCAGGGTTGTCAACTTTAGGAGATTTCCTACCACTCTTGACTGTGCTCCATCCTTCAGATCCATCTTGCTCCTCCCTTCCTGCCTCTCTTTCCTTCCCCTTCTCACTCGCCTTCTTCTTCCTCTCGCTCTCTCACTCGTCTTCTTCTTCCTCTCGCTCTCCCTCCACTCCATTTGAACAGTATCCCACAGACAAACTATTGGAAGGTCAATATTTTCCTCCGAACACAATGGCCCAATTCCACTTGCCCTTTTGGTGAAGGAAATGCCTCACATGATTAAATTGCCTTTCAAAACATTGGTTAAACCACTGACCAGAGTCTCTAGACATGAACATCATTTGTTTAGGGAACACCATTTATCATATTATTGACACATGAAGCAATATTTCTTCACATCAACCCACCTGTATCCTAAACTACTTTAACCAGGTTCGGGATATGATAACAAGATGATAACAAATAAATCTTAGTTCACCATAAAGCACTTGTATCCAGGATGAAATTACCTTGCAGATATCAATGAGGCCATCTAGTGTGTCATTGACCAACTTAAGGGCTGCCGTGACTTTCCTCTGCCGAGGTGAAATATCTTTCCATATGGGAATCTCCCAGGTAGGAATTGGAGAAGTACTACGCATTTCTGCTTCCCGCAATACAGTGTAGACTGCCTGATCATCAAGAATGTGTACAAATACATGTCAGATTGATACCAATCAAACAGAAGAAATGACAAAACAAGAAAATACATTACTGAACCCTGGTACCTCGACTATTCCAGTGTCATTTGTTAAGGAATCAAAGTCATAATTAAACACCGCTTTGCCGATGATATCCAATGTCAAATGAGAAAATAGTGACTCCATCTCTACATCCTCTCCATCCGAAGCTGCAGCATCCAACTTCTCGCAGAGCCTATATGTGGCTTGTGCAAAGAGGCCAATCGTAGTGGCAACATACTATGCAACAAAAATAACATGAAATTCGGTAACATCCGAGTGCACCAAGCCCCAGCTCACAAACATCCAAACAACTTTTCTTTCTTTGGTCTGGCAAGACAAGGAGAATCAGGAACAAATTCGAAAACAGCGGCTTACCTTCTGATGCAGTGCAGGCACAATTGCCCTTCTCCGGACGCGCCATATCTCACCGTCAGCTGGGATCAAGCCTCTGCCCATCACAAAGTGTAGGATTTCTGCTAAGATACCCTGTAGTTATGACGTGAGCCGTATGAGTCACTTGCCACTAGAAGACAATAGGAACAAGTGAAGAAGATTACGAAGTTAATCCAGATCTTGGGAAAACAGAGAACTCCATACTTTGGAATAAGCCTTGGAACTTAGCCATTTGTGATGGAATTTTTGGGTCGCCCGTTCATGCTAAGCTTCTTTTGGTGTTGGTCACAGGTATTTATTCCCTTTTGGAGGAGGGTGAGCTTTCTCGTGACACGACCGGGGTAGCGGAGGAAGAGCCTGCTGCAGCGGCTTTGACTGGGGGCGAAGAGGAGATCGTCGACATTGAGGGGGTCTCGGAGGGGAGTGCCCTAGTTGGTGAGTTTCTTATCTGAAACCCTTAACTTGAGAGCTGTCTTTGTACAAGGTTGGGTTGTGTAGTGACCTTGTTTGATTTGTCGATCTACAGGGGCCTCTAGTTTGACCACCTCTGGGAGAGCGTCAGACGCTTCATCAGGCTCCTCGAGCAGTGGCAGCTTAGCCATGGAGACGAAAGAGAGTTCAATCTCCAACTCTTCCTCTTCTGAGGCCTCTTCCACCGACGGGACTGGGATGGAGGCTACTTCCGGAGGTACGTGGGGGTCCTCCCCCTCCCTACTTAGCATTTATTTATGCTTTATGGTAGGGTGCTGACGCTTCTAAGTTGTATATGTAGTGTTGGAGTCGAGATAGGAGCATGTGTCGGCCCCTGATGAGAGCGGCTGGGAGGAGCCTCCCGTCCCACCCGTAGTTGCTGGAGATGACTGGGTCGTGGAGGAGTCACTGCCCTCTCCGACCCCGACGGATGACACCGCAGGCGCGGAGGAGAGGTTGCCTTCCCGACCCCAGCGAAAGATGCCACTGGCACGGCAGGAGTCGCACTGGGTAAGAGCTAAGCCTTTTTCTTTGGTTTTCCACCTTGTTCATTATGGGAAATCTTAGATGTATTTCTCATTTCCCTTTATTTTAGCTGGGATTGTGCAGGCTCTACTGGCATGCTGGCCGAGATGGGCGACTCCTCTCTGAGCTTGGGGATTGAGTGACCTATGTCTACCTCGCCGCTGGGGCCGTTACTGGACGTGAGCGTGGGCGCCTCCCTACTCCAGCGAGCCCGAGGCTACCTACAGGGCAACCACCTTCCTTCTCCGGAGGGTCTGAGGCAGTGGCTGACAGAGTGCACGCAGGGTTACCATGCTCTCGGCTTCCCTCGCGAGCTTTGGATGTCCGGGCTAGCCAGGATTTGGGCGGAGTACTTGCGACTCTGTGAGCTTCAGGAGTATAGGACTCGGAGGCTGGCAGCCATCCGATAGGTGCAAGAGCAGCGGACCCAACTTGTGTCAGCCGTAGCTGAGCAGAGGGGCCATGCTGAGGAGGCCGCGTCATTTTCCCAAGATCATGGCGTCCAGTTGAGAGAGGCGGAGAGCCGGGTTGAGGCCTTGAGGCAGGCCTTGGAGGAGCCCCTGTCGGCCGCAGAGCCTCCCCGAGCGGAGTGGCAAGCGACCGAGACTACGACCGAGGCTAGTGCTCAGCTCTTGTCGACCCTAGAGGCGGAGCTTGCAGCTGCTGACTCTCGTCTGGCGGCACTAGAGGGGAGCGAGCCTAGGACTTGATTGTACTTGCTTTCCCCCTTTTTGTTGTGTTATCTGGATCGCATGTATTTTGTCACCCCAAGGGCATGTCTTAGGCTCCTTTTACAGGGTATGAATGACAACTTGCCAGATTTTTGTTATTTATTGGGTTGTCCCACCTCTTCCCTTGTGGAATAGTGTTGTGTGTATGGGCTGGTGACCACTTATTGTTAGTCATGCTTGATTCTTCTACTGTGTACTGGTACAGGGGGTAGACGACTAGGCTTACCCAATTTTGGGTGCGAGAACAGGGGACTGAGCATGGAGAATGGTGTAACTGGATGCTGGGTACTAGGAGCTGAGTGCTGGGTACTAGCACAGGGTGTTGGGGATCGGAGGTTGAGGACTGTCATTCCTCATCTGGGCAATGTTGAATCTCTTAATGTCGCGGCTTGCGCCGCCGTCTGCTTCTTTGAGCAGGTTCGACAGAAGTTGAATTAGTCTGCGCACATGGCGTACACGAGACCTGGCGCAATGCAGCGCTCGCCAGTCACGAGGAAGGAAAACGATTCCCAGGGCAAGACATGCTGGAATTGGTATGCCTTCCCCTCGAAAAACGCGATACGGTAGATTTGTGCGTCGCGGTAGCGGCCTATCGGTTCGCTGACTTTGTCAGGCCGGTCAAAGGTGGGCAGGATGCTGATAGCCTGCTCGAGCGGCAGTTCCTGTTTTTCCATCTCTGCTTCCGCCTGATTCAAGCCATCGCGCAGCGCCCAAAAGAAAAAGATCAATCCGGCCCATAGCAGCAGTTCGATCAGTATGATTTCCACGACGTTCTCCCTGTCTTCCCCCACGCCTCCTTTATAGAAAATTTTCGCTGCTTAGGGAAGTTACATATCGTTAAATCTTCTGAAACGTGGCGGAAACAACTCAGAAAAAATAAAGGGCGGCAGGGATGTCTCACCCATGCCGCCCTTTCGATGTCATCTGGTTTATGAAATCAAGGTGTAATCAACGTCCCCAGATAGTCTTGTAGGCTTCCTGATAACCATTGCTCGGATCGAAGGTATTGTTTTGTCCGCCATGGTAGGCGATGTTCTGGATCGTCACGAGGTAGCTCTCAGGCGTATAGAGGCTGGGCTTGGCGCCCGAGATGGCACGGTTGGCTTCATCAATTAACTGCCAGGCCTGCATCAACAGGGGTTCGGCTACGGTACCGATCTGGATCTTCTTGGAGCGGATGCGCTGGAAGGCGGCGGACGAGCCAAAGCCGGCTGCGGCAGCCTGGAACTTGACCTCGCCGCCGAATGCAGCAGCGGCTGCGGGCGTGGTCAGCATGTCGAAGAAACGGTCATTGGTCGACAGGACATAAGTCAGCTTGCCGCCATACTGTCGGTCCAGCGCCGCCACGCGCTGCAGGACTTGCTCCGGCTTGTCGCCGGACTTGATTTCCTCGACGCCCAGCAGAGAACACGTCGTGCACTGCTTGATCGTTTCTATCATCCCGGTGGACTTGGTCGCCAGATTGACGCTGCTGGCATCGGTCAGGATCAAGACGCCCGCCTTACCCTTGGAATCGACCACAGCGAGCAGGGCAGCCAACTGGCCGGCTTCCTTGGGGTCAGTGCCGATATTGGTGAACAAGCCGTCTACCGGACCCGTGGAAAGCGCGGCATGCCAGCCGATCACGGGAATTTTCTTGTCCGCAGCGAGGGCGATCGACTTCGCTTCATTCTTGGCGTCGCCGCCGGCGAAAATGATCGCTGCCGGATGCAAGGCAATCGCGCGGCTGAACGACTCGGCAAAGTAGTTTTGCCGGCCGTAGCTATCGAGCGCGAAAAAGCGCCAGCCGACGTTGGCCGTGACTGTCTTGAGATGCTCGCTGAGAGCTTGTTCGGCCGGCTCCCCGGCAATGTTGGCGCCGATGAAAACGATCATCTTGTCGGCAGCGAGCTTGGGGCCCGTGGTCGGTCCGTCCCAGGATTTCTTGAAGCTGGTGGCGTGCGCAACTTTAGCGCTTGCCTTGCTTTGGAACAGCGTCGGGTCATCTTCCGCTGCAGCGGCAATTCCAGCTACAGCCAGCAACGCCAATAGGGTGAAACGTCTTATCATTTTCATTGTTCGATCTGATTCCAGGTTGAAAAAGAAAAACCAGGCCCTTCGTCTCTTTTCCCTGTCGGCATGGACTTCATCCTCCTCGGATACCGCAGGCTTCGACATAATATATTGCAACGAATCAAGTTTGTAGAGTTTTTTCGATGGAAGGCCAGCAGCACCGCCGAATAGAGCACCGGCGGTCCGCCGGGGTTCTTCACGCACTCGTAGGGCAGGAATTCGCGGACCACGCCGTCCTGGTCGGCCATCATCTTCACCTGCGACCAGAAGATGTTGGGCGCGGGAACCACCACGTCGTCGAAGTCCGTCGCCGGCAGCACGATCGATGAGCCGTCGCCCCCCAGCACCGAGTCCGGGAAGGCCTGGCGCGCGAGGATCAGCGGCGGGGCGGTGGGCGTATGACTCCAGTCGTCCAGCACCCTGTGCAGCTTGGCCGCGCCGGCCTCGTCGCCGGGCGTCGGCGTGGCGAAGTCGACGTCGACGATCACCGCCTGCGCGCCCCTCCCGCCCGGCGCGGTGCGGATGTAGTCCAGGGTGTCGGCGATCACGCCCCGAGGCGCGGTGGCCGAGGGCGCCCGCAGCGGGCCGGCGGCCGAGCCCACCGAGGAGATGGTCTGGTCGTCCATGTCGATCAGCATCGCCGGGTCGCCCTTGCGGATCAGGTCGGCGCGCATCTTGAAGGCGCTTTCCATCATCTCGCGGTCGGGCTGGCCGAGCATCGAGCGGTTCACCGCCGGAATGCGCATCGCCGCCAGCACCATCAGCCCGGCCAGGAAGGAGACCAGGAACCGCCGCGAGGCGCCCATGCGGGCAATGTGCTCGCGGACCCGGACCAGCGCACGCAGGATCGGGCGGTCGTTGCCCTCCATCAGGCGTCAGCCCGCCGGAAGCGGGTCGGAAATGGGCGGCGGGCAGCCATGCTCTCTCATGCTGCGCGCCGGCAAGCTTGGCAATCCGTTGTTCTGCGAAACAGGCGCTAGCACGAGAGGCCGACGACCGGGGCGTGGGTGACCAGGATGAAGGCCACCATGCTGTCTTGGATGTTGCACCCGAGGGCGATCACCCCGGCCTTGTCGAAGCGCACATGCGGCGCTCGTCCCGCCCATGGAGCTTCAGCCCGAACGGGCGCAAAGCACGCCGGGCAAATCGGAGAGCGCTCAACCGTAGCGGCGCGCCTGTCCCCGGTCTTCGTGCAGGAAGCGGACAAGATCTTCGTAGGCCATCGGCCGCGCGATCAGGAAGCCTTGCGCCGTGTCGCAGCCCATGGCCGCCAGCAGCGAGTAGGCGGCGTCGGTTTCCACGCCCTCGGCGGTGACCTTCATGCCCAGGCTGTGCGCAAGCGCGATCGTCGTGCGCACCACCAGGGCGTCCTTCTGGCTGTCGGCCACGCCCAGTACGAAGGCCTTGTCGATCTTCAGCTCGTCGGCGCGGATCTGCTTCAGATGCGCCAGGTAGGACATGCCCGCGCCGTAGTCGTCGATGGCGATGCCGATACCGGCGTCGGAGAAGCGTTCGATGGTGGTGAACGCCACCGGCGGATTCTCCATCACCGCCGCCTCGGTGAGGTCGAAGCAGATGCGGCCTTCCGCCTTGGCCGCCGCCGTGATGGCGTTCTCGATGAAGTCCGGATCGGCCAGCAGGCGGCCGGGCACGTTGATCGACATGTCGACGTCGTGGCGCGCCGCCTTCAGGGCCGACTGCAGCTCCAGGGCGTTCTTCAGCACCCACTCGGTCATCGGCCGGATGTGGCCGGTGGTCTCGGCCACCCCGACGAAGCGGTCCGGCGACAGGAGGCCTAGACGCGGGTGACGCCAGCGCACCAGGGCTTCGACGCCGCTGGTGCGGCCGCGGCGCATGTCGTGGCGCGGCTGCATATGCAGCACCAGGTCGCCGGCGGTGATCGCCTGCGCCATCTCGCTCATCAGCGACAGGGTCGCGGCGGGATCACCATAGGCGCCGGCGTCGAACAGGCCGACAGGCCGGTGCGCCCTGCGCGCCTGGGTCCCTATCAGCGGAAAACCTGAATGTCTAAACCAAAGGTGCAAACGGTTCTAGAACTGGCCATTCAGCGGCCCGACGGCTTTACCAATACTTCTCACAACAGTTTCATGAAGCCGCGATGAGATGAAGGACCAAGATAACTCCCAGAGCCAGTCCGGGGCCCACAGTCTAGCTCGTGCAGAACAAACGTGATGAACAAGACTAATCCAGCATGACCCTATATGGGGAGCTCCAATTCCCTATGCCCCCTGACCCGACGCGTAAAAACAATATGCAGAAGTCTTTATCGGCGTGCTCGCGTCGCGTCAGATAAGGGTCATGTATTGGGCATGCTATATAACCCAATCATCTGCTTCAGAACTAAAAAAAGGGGGGAAGAGAGACACACAATACACACGGAGATACATAGAGGCAAAGAGAAGAGGAAAAAGGGTCTAGAGAGAAAGCTTAGAGAGAAAGAAAGAGGGAGAGAAGGGTTTCTAGGCGATGATCGGCGCTTCTCCAAAAGAAAGAGGGGTTCGAGAGAGAAGAGCCACCAGACGATTCCCAATACTCTATTTCTATCGAGGATAACAGAGGTGGGCGTCGAAGCATCCCTCTCATTCCTCTCCCTTCTCTTCTTTGTTGACATATTCTCTGTGGGTTTTGTAATATGCTGGGTGATGATATGAGACAGTTATTAGCTTAGCCTCTGGCTTTTGCCTCTCTATCCCCTTCTCGTTCTTGAGCTGGGAGTGTAATCGGCCCAGTGCAACAATGCCAGACCGCATCTATGTATTCATTCTCATTAGACTATTAAAATCTGTAATGGGTTTTGGGCCGAATAAGAGCATTGGCATTGTGTTTGAGTCCCCTCACCTTCCTCTGATTGCTTCTATGTTCCCACCGTCTGTATGATGCCATCTAGTTTCTCCCTCACCAATGCCGAATAAGCCCTGGTCCTCTCCAGGGCAACATTAACATCATAACCCCCCTTTCTTCCCCGGGGTTTCTTCTCAATGGAGTGTTCCCATCGAGCTCCCTTGTGTTTATCAAGGCTTTACACAGGGAGGCATACGCAAGTGCGTATCTCTGGCCACCCTTGGGACTGCCCCTTCGTAGTTCATCCATTCATCGCTATGAACTGGAGAGAATACAGCTGTCCCTATAATCTGGGCGCAGGGTCTTCTAGCAAGATCATCTCCCTGCATATTACCCAATGGTTGTTCAAGGATTTGCCCTTTATAATCTGCATAGCTTATATACTAACTTACTAAGTTCATATACTAACCTGCTAACTCTCTAATGTTGATTGGCTAACCCCTCAACTAATCACCCTATTTATTCTATCCTATATATGGGTTGCATTAGCATGTTTTGTTGTCTTGAGGATGATAGTCCTGTGACCGGGGAAGGGGGGAACATTCCTCTGAGTCACCGCGGGGTCATAAGGTCTTGTCCTCATGTGACATGTACCTTTATGGGCCATCAAGGGTGAATAATGATAGGGCTTACGGCCCAATAAACTATCCATAAAATGGGAATGATGGTGGCGATGGGTTGTGTGCCCCTCATAGGCTAGCCCTCGGGCTTTCCTCCCATCTTGGTCATCCCTCTTAAACATGCCTTGACCCATGGAGCATTGGTGCCCCTCGTATTCTAGCACTCAGGCTTTCCATCCATCTGGGTCTGCCGGTCGCCGTCTTGGCCACCCGGTGTTAAGGAGCTTACCCCAACCCTGTGGGTATGCCTCTGCTTCTCCCCCGTGACCCTCTGGATATGGGGAGATGCTGCCTAAATTTCGTTAGATCAAATTAACCAATTGCCATCATAATTCAACCTTAATGAATAGTGTTTTAAAATTGACAAATCATACCTCCCCATTCTCCCAAGCAACCCTTCCCTTTCCCCAAGCAACCCTTCACCTCCCAAAGCACCCCTCCCTCTTCCCAAGCCTAGCCATAATTCCACCGCCTCTTCGAGACCTTCCCAGCCCCCTCTCTCACCCCTGGTTGCACCAACCTTCCCTCTCCCTTGGTTGGTCGACCAGCACTCACCCATCCACATCCCTTGGCCAGGCTACGCACCCAGCCAGCCCTAGCCATCTCCCCTTCATCCCCAGCCCCAGCTCCACCCCCCCTTGCCCTTCTCAGCCCTCCATCAACCCCCAGCATCCCCCTCCACCTTCCACAGCCATTAGCTCCTCACCCCTTTACAATCCCAATCACCCCTTACCACCACAAGCAACATCTATCCCCAACCTGCCTAGCCCAGTTCGCTGGCAACAGCAGTGGCACGAGTTGCAGGCTCATCCCTAACATCACCTCAAGGATTCGAGTGGCATATCTTATATTGGTGGAAAGCTCGTCAAAGCAGCTTCGCAGGCGAGGTGGTCCCGCCTCCATCCGACATCCGTGCTGTCCGAAGGAGTCATCCTCGCCAGGCTGCGCCGACTGTATCTGGCAGAGAACCAGAGATGACTTGTATCAGCTCTCACGATCAGATCGGTGAGGATCTTGGTACGCCATTTGGATGGAGCAAAGCACTACCAGTCCTCTGTCCAACTTAGTAAGCGGAGCATCGATCGCAGTCCGGAGCCCCCTGATCTAATTTTTCTCCCCCGAGTGCGTAGGTCAGTCCATTCAGAATCTGCACAGACACCCCTTCACTCTACATCCTCTATCTCCCTACTCCAACCTCCCCTGGTGGCCTTGCTGGTTGGAGATCGAAGAGGAGTCATCCGCGGTCACATCTGTCTTGGTCCTGCACCGTTGTGACTTCAGGAGTGCTCGTAACGGCGTCCTCTACCTGCTGCTGCGTTCTGAGAGCAGTCCAAGTCTGAACAGAGTGACCTAGTTCCAAAGCCGGCCCCATCCAGCGACGACGCTAGGAGATCCCACAAAAAATTTAGGAGCTTTCCTGGGTCAATCAGTAAAGTATCGGCACTAGTTTCGGTGACTTTCGAGTTTAGAGGAGTGCATAGCGGTGTCTACAGTGACTACCTGTCCTATCATTCCAGACCTGGACAGACCCGGGGAAGCACCCAATCGGCACTAGTTTTAGTTATCTTCCCTACCCTGCCTGGCCGGCTTAGCACCCGTCCTTGTGTGGAGGTAGTTTTGATGTAATCCACAATCCCCCACCGCTTGTCCAACCCTCCTGCGAGAGGTGTAGTGCATGTATTTGATTAAAATAGGGAGAAGCTCCATCGACGCAGTGTGCGGGGAGCCCACACTTCCCCGCTCGCCCATGTCTCCGAACGGGGTTGGTTTCTTCAAACCAACCGGGTAAACTCTAAACCCTTGCTCCCATTTCAGTTCTTGTTCATTTAATATCCGTCGAATCACTCTGCTGGTGGAGAGAGAGCGCCCGATCCCGGAGCACCTAGCTTTACGTGGTCACCGTGGAGTTGTGAGTGAGTGAGCGACCTTGTGCCCCAATTGGCACTCAGCCAGCCCCCTTGAGTGTGGGCACTGTACCCTCGGGAGGCAACCTTATCCCTGCTGGCCCTCTACCAACAAGGGACTTGTTCCATTTCCTCCACTCGGCATCGCCGAGTCACCCCGGGATCGTGTGTGCAATGGTGGTTCGGCAATTCGCGAGGCTTCCTTGCTCTTGTACGTGTGCTTGCGAAGTAGGTCCAAGGATCCCCGCTCTAGTTGCTGCATATTCGATAGTGGCGTCACATCAAGTGGTATCAGAGCCAGTTTTAGACTTGTCTCTACGAGTCTAGTCCATGGGCGCGCTTGTGTTAGAGTCACCTTCGGGTCACCATATGCACTATCCACCCTCCAATGACATTAAGTGTACGGACTAAGAGATCCCTCTTCCCATCATATCCCTTGCATGCCTACCTAATGGAAAGCCCACAGAAATTGACTTCATTGACTTGGAGCTAATTGGATATCCTCCGATATCGTTGCCTCTCTTTCTAGGACCGGACAAATTGTGTACAACGGAGACCAAGTCTTCGTTGAATTCTGTAAATGGTTCGGGAAAACCAAATACTGTGATGGAGCTTGGTGCCAAATTGGCACTTTGGCGGGCCCTTGCATAATCCTAGGCAAGAAATGGTTAGATGAAAGGAATGTCGACATCGACCCGTCACGTCAGACTTGCCTAGTGTATCCGCCACACCTCCCGGGAGCCTTTAAATTCAATAACCTTATATGCTCCCATCTGTCGGAGGTCCGGCCAGTGACCTGTGCGACTTTCAGAAGCTCCTCCGGCTCCATCCCCCATCTTCTGGTCAAGCCCCTTGGAGAATCCTTACTAGGGTCATCCAGCTTTCAGCCAAAAGTGGTCCCAACCCATTTGGAGGTCCCAGTCAAGAGCACCAGCATCGACAACCCAAGCATGTCCTACAGTCCAAGTCATCAGTGGCCAGAACAACCAGCCCACCACAGGGAGCACCTCGATCTCTGCCATCATCTTCTGCCCTATAAATTTGGAACAGTTAATCTCAGGTCAGTCAGCGTTCAGTCAAGCTTGGTCTCACCTCATTCTGATCTTCCCACTGGGAGTTACGCCTCCGACAAGCCTCCCCTATCTGGCTGGCGTCCTGGGCAGCGCGACTTCACAAGAATCAATGGTGCCAGCGTATCCCACCTCAGAACAGGGTCATTCTAGCTGTGGAGAATCCCTAAGATGTCCCTCTTCATGACGACTCCAGTCCTGCCCTGTTCCAGCCACAAATTGGACAGCTGCACCCTCCATCAAATCAAGCCCAGATTTCTATCCCAGGACCAGCATGACCCTGCTAGAGTCCAAAGGCTGCCATCAAGTCGTCTAGGTGAATTGGGAGGAGATATTTGGCCGAGATATACTAGAGTTGACTATCTTTCAACCAGAGTTGGTCCTGCCTCGATCCATCACTCTAGCTAGGAGTACGGCCCTGAACAATGACTTTTTGGTCTGCAGCAGTG
This sequence comes from Amorphophallus titanum, assembly GCA_024336825.1. Taxonomy (NCBI): domain Eukaryota; kingdom Viridiplantae; phylum Streptophyta; class Magnoliopsida; order Alismatales; family Araceae; genus Amorphophallus; species Amorphophallus titanum. The sequence goes on from JANBPO010002302.1 coordinate 13,936,614, forward strand.
AGGCTTGATGCAGCCTCATGGAATCCAGCACCCCCGATGCATCAGAGCTCAAAACGAGACGATTCTTCCTCCTGGAGTGAGCCAAGGTGTCCAGCTATCCAACGCATCCAGTCCCGCCACAGTCAGATGCCCCAAGATGAAGTTACATTCCCGGAGAGGCCGATGGTTACAAAAGATAGAAACAGCAACCTGAAGGCGACGTTAGGAGTCGGTCGGCTCCTGACCACCACCGATCCCCACCCCGCCTGGCCAGCTGACCGCCCCTCCTTATGTGGAGGTATATTTTGGTTGTAAAGCATTCCCCACCCCTAGTCCAACCCCCTTGCATGGGGTGTAGCGATTGTAAGTTAAATTTTCAGGTTGAAGCTTCACCGACGCGGCGAGCGGGTGCGTACCCTCGCCTCCTCGCTCGCCCACATCTCCGACCAGAGTCAGTTACTTCAAATCGGCTAGGTAAGATCTCGTCCCTTGCTCCCATTTGTGCTTGTTCATTTAATACTCCTCAATTATGCCATCTATTAAGGGAGAGAGCACCTAGTCCCGAGGCTCCACCGCCTTTGTGTGACCACCGTGGATGTGAGTGAGTGAACCCACACCCGTCGGCCATTACCGACTCATTGAATTGGGCATCCGTACCTAAGGGGAGGTTAGCCTTGAGCCTTGCCAGCCCTCTACCAGCAAGGGTCTTGTCCCACACCCTCAACTCGACATCCCCGAGTCACCCCTGGGTCGAGTGTGCACACCGACGATTGTCCGCTTACGTAGGCCTCTTGGGCTTGTGGTTGTGTTTGCACTCCTAGGTCCAAGGATCATTTGGTCGGTCCCAACTCATCCCTATGTGGTGTCACATGAACCCTTCTTTGCGTTGGCACTGACCTAGTGCCGATGAACACACCAAGAGACAAACAAACCATGTCGGTTTCGCAGCCCCGGTGGCACCAACGAATGAATGCCTTATCCGAACCTTATGTTTGGACTAAAGGATTGAACCCCTACTTGCGCGGGCACTCACCCAGTGCCGGCGAATATCCCAAGAGACACATAGAACCACATTAGCCCGACACCTCGTCGGCATTAATGAATGAACTTGTCTCCGCCCCTTTAGGTGACGAATACGCCCCTTTTGACTTGGAACTCTCGTCCAGGTCACTTGAACTAATAAACTCTTCTCTCCATCCCTTCAGGTGACGAATGCGCCCCTTTTAATTTGGACCTCTCGTCCAGGTCATTTGAACCAATAAACTCTTCTCTCTGTCCCTTCGGGTGACGAATATGCCCCTTTTGACTTGGACCTCTCGTCCAGGTCATTTGAATCAATAAACTCTTCTCTCCATGAAATTTTTTTTCCAAAATTACCGAATCCGATCTCTTGAGATTTTTTCGAGATCTCTTTGAGATCCCTTCTCTTCCGTCTTTTCGAGACGGAACTGATATTCGAGATGGAAAACCTTGGTGCAATCGGCCAAAGATCATGCCCTCTTCCAGTCTTCCTGGTTTCCTAAGTGCTGTCAATTGGTCGGGTCTGGGACTCCTGGGCCAGGTCCGCTAAGATTCTTAATCAAACCTAACACTGCATACTATGCCGAGAACCAATCCAAACACCTGTATTATAAATCTGCCATACCCAATCATAGGTTTTCTTTTTGGTTAGGGTACAAAAACCTGACAGTAGACCCAGTAGAAAGTGAACCATTGCAGAACACAAAAGAATCTCTGGACAGGTCCTCTTCAGAACCAAAGAGGAAGGGATTACAACCAAAAGGCATTTTTCTATACAAACATTATGAAACAAAAAACAGATCTCAATGAAGATGTGAGCAATTAAATAAAAATAAACACAACTGAAAAGAATTTTCATTAGTTCTCCCTCCCCCTTTTGCAACAGGGAAGTCTCAGGAGAAACCTCTGGAAGCCTGTTTCCGGAGCCCCTTTGCGGCCTCAGCAGCCCCTCTGAGGTTGGTCTCGCAGTCTTTTGACTCTCAGTTGTCAGGAGGTATCTGGACACTGACATTCAGGAGAAACCTCAGGCTTGAGGAGATAGAGCAGCTTCAGGATCTTCTTTGCTTCCTCCAAGACTTTGCTATGCTGCCAGACAAAGAGGATGAGTGGACATGGAGGTGGGGGATCTTGGGTACCTTCTCAGCCCGTTCAGCCTATGCCTTCATCTCTGATGGAGTTTGCCACATCCTAGCCCTTCAGATCTGGCGGCCTAGGAGTCTGCTGAAGGTGAACTTGCTTACTTGGAGGATCTCCCATGAGTGGCTGCCCCACTCGCTATAGGCTGCTACCTTTCCTCTCGGGCATTTCTTTGAGCTACTGTTTTTGTGGAGAGGAGGATGAGACGTTAGACCACCTGTTCGTAGGCTGCACTTACTCACATGGAGTGTGGGAGGAGCTTGCTAGGAGGATGCGGTGCACAATTGCCCGACAGTGTGATGCGCATCACCTTATTGGTATGTGGGACAGAAGATGGACCCTTAAAGGGGACAGAGTCGTCTGATGGATGATGCTCCATGCTACGTTGTGGATGTTGTGGGGGGAATGAAATAATAGGATTTTTAGAAGGGAAGCAAGGGCAGGGAAGTCAGTGGTTTTGTTTATAAGTGATAGAATGAGGGAGTGGGCGGAACTCCTCTTTAATGTAAATTCCCCAAACTCATCCCTTTTTGATTTGTTGGGGGGTTAGTGGGGCTACACTAGCTTGGTGTGCTCTGTGCATGTACAGGGATCTTTTGGGAACTTACTCACTATACTTGTACATCCTTTACATTAATATATTAGTGATACCAACCACTTTAAAAAAAACAGAGAAATCCCAGATGTATTCAAACTTTATTAATTCTTATCTTGAACAACCAGAAGAATGAACTGACTTGACATGAGCATCAACACAGAGCGCAGCCAAGCCCCGAGAATCTATTTCCTGATGCTTCTATGGCAGAGTTGCTTCCCTCTGGTTAAGGGGTTCAGCACCTATCTAAAAGTTTTGACTCCATGAAGGGGACTGGTCCCTTTATATCAACCAGAAGAATGTACTGGTCTGACATGAGCATCAACACAGAGCGCAGCCAAGCCCCAAGAACCTCTTTCCTGATGCTTCTATGGTGGAGTTGCTTCCCCCTATTCAAGGGGTTCAGCACCTATCTAAAAGTTTTGACTCCATGAAGGGGACTGGCCCCTTTATACTGTCGGCTTGGATGCCGATGGTTGAAATGTTGTCGGCTTGAGCGCCAAGGGTTGAAGAGATATCAGCTTGGATGTTGATGGTTATAGAGCTTGAATATCTTTGAACAACTATTGGCCTGGACGCCGATGGTTGAATAGCTATCGGCTTGGATGCCAATGGTTGAAGAGCTGTCGACTCGGATGTCGATGTTTGAAATGCTGTTGGCTCAAGCGCCAATGGTTGAAGAGCTATTGGCTTAGATGCCGATGGTTGAAAAGATTGAATATCTTTGAAAATCTTTGAACAGTTGTTGGTCTGGATGCCGATGGTTGAATAGTTGTCGACCTAAACGCTGATGCTTGAAGAGCTGTCAGCTTGGATGCCGATGGTTGAAATGCTGTTGGCTCGAGCACCAATGGTTGAAGAGCTATCGGCTTGGATGCCTACGGTTGAAAAGTTTGAATATCTTCAAACATCTTTGAATAGCTGTCGGCTTGGACGCCGATGGTTGAATAGCCATCGACTTGGATGCCGATGGTTGAAGTGTTGTCGGCTTGGATGTCGAATGGTTGAGGAGCTTGAATATCTTTGAACATCTTTGAACAGCTGTCGGCCTGGACGCCGATGGTTGAATAGTTGTCGGCTTGGATGCCCATGGTTGAAGAGCTATCGATTTGGATGTCGATGGCTGAAATGCTATCGGCTTGGACGTCGATGGCTGAAGAGCTATCGGCTCAAATGTCGATAGTTATACATTTCTAACATCATTGATCATCTGTTGGCCCAGCCACTGATGGTTGAACATCTTTAAGATTATTGAACATCTGGTTACTCCTTTCTCACATAGAGTGACCTGCGAGGGGTTGTGGAGGGCGAGAGCACATCTTCTACGAAGAGAGTTATGAGCATCTTTCACGACATGCTGGAGCGTACATAGCTGTAGTTGTATCTTGCTGGATCTTCTTAATCTGGGGAGAGCACCTCTTAGAGAGGTTTTTAGCTTTATCATTCGGCTGTCGGCCTCGACATTGGCTGACTTTACTTTTTGCATCTGTCAACTGGAAGGATGCCGACAGTATATTGCAGTATAGGGTGGTAAAATTTTTTATCTTCAGATTTTTTTATCTTCTTCTTCTTCCTTTTATCGGCCCCTAGAACAGAGCACCATTTGTATCTTGCCTCTCTTTCGACTTCCTGCCATAATTTGAGAGGCTTGAAATACCTTTTCAGAGCACATTGTTCTTCGGCTGATGTGGTGAGGCCATATTGACCGCTCTCTTAAGGCTGGGCATTTGATGAGGATGCGATGGGTCCACTCGGTACTCACCTACCTGTAATTCACCTTTCTGGATTAGGCTTTCAATCATATCTTTGAACAGATAGTAATCCTCAATGGAATGCCCCTTTGTTGGTGATAAGGGAAACATTGAGGATCAGCTTTTCATATGGCATCATTTGGCCTTTTGGACTCCGGGAGGACAATCTTGTCATATTTGCGGGCCCACAGGAATAGCATTTAGATTTTATCCTTCGGGAAGGAATAAGATTTCTTCATCTTATCCCTCAACGAAGGTTATCGCTTGGCAGACGTGGCTAAAGAAGACTCTTTCACCTTCCCCCTTTGTTTCTCGAAGGCTTGGAAATCAGTAGAGTGAATTTCTTTTCACATCAGTTGCCCATCAATCAGGTTGTTCTTCTGATTTGGGGTAGCCGCGATCGGGTGATATTTTGCCAGAAAGGCTTCAATATCAACCACCATATCGTTCAATCGATCGAAGGATTTGACTATGACGCCAATCATCCTTAATAGTATTTGTCTTCAAATTGAGTTTGCATATTTGGACAACATCTTTATCGTTCGGTGGGTGCCTGGGCTTGTATCTACTCAGCATCCTTTGCAATCCATGGTAATGGGCAGCCCACATCACCTTTCCATGGTGGGAGAGGATCAGCAAGGGAGACCCTATGCCCCCCCTCCGGTTTGTCCTAGTTGTACAAATCTTAAGCAAGATGTGGATGAGGGTTGAAATGGCAAGTCTCATCAGAGGTTTCCCGGAAAGGCACCATCATATTGACATCAATCATCTGCAGTATGTTGTTGACACTATTCTCTTCCTAGCATATAAGGAGAGTCAGTTGTATGTTGCTAGGTTGATGCTAGAGTTGCTACAAGAAATCACTAGACTAAAAGTGAATTTTAGCAAAAGTCATATAGCTGGGGTCAACAGGAGGAGAGGTCACTCAGGAGAGTAGTATTTATATTGGGTTGTTAGATAGGAGACTTCCCTTTCTCTTATCTAGGCCTATCACTATCCCCAAGGGCCCTACACTATAGTGATTGACAGGTGATAGTACATAGGTACGAGTTCAGATTGTAGGATGGAAGGCGAGGCTCCTCTCATACGGGGGGAGAATGGTGCTCATGCAAATCGGTACTTGACAGTCTCCCCATATACTATCCTTCCATTTTCAAGATCCCCAAAACTGTGGCCAAGAAGTTTGTTGAGTCCATTCAAGCTACATTTTTCTGACATGACAGTGGGGACAATTGTAGGGCATGGAATGACATCTCTATGGATAGAGGGTGCAAGAGTAAGAAAACAGGAGGCATGGGCATCAAGAACATCAAATACTTCAACCTAGCACTACTTTGTAAATGGTTGTGGAGACTTAGAGAGGAGGACAACGGTCTATGATTATAGCTTATAAAGTAAAGATATCAAAGTAGAACCATAGATTGGGATTTGATACCGACATCTCTACATAATGTCTCGTCGATCTGGAGAGGCATCCTTCAATGTGAAGATTTCATCAAATCCAGTATTCGGGTCAGTGTGGGCAATAAATAGAGGTGCCTCTTCTGGAAGGACAAGCAATGCAAGGACTTCACTCTAGAAGAATCCTTCTCGAAGCTCTTTGCTTTTTCGGTTGCACCCACAGCATCAATGGCTCATTCTTTTGACACACCGCTATCTGGGGGCACATGGACACCCACATTCAGGAGCAATATTACGTACAAGGAGACGGATCAGCTGGAAGGTTTCCTACAATTCCTCCTTGACTACACTCTGGTGGAGAGCAGTGCCAACAGGTGGTGATGGAGATGAGAGGAGGAGGGATGCTTCTCAGTTAGGCCAGCATACTCACTCATTTCAGATGCGAGAATATGCCATCGTTTGCTCTACACATTTGGTCCCCCAAAAGCCCGTTGAAAGTGAAGTTGTTGATATGAAAGATATCACATGACCGGCTTCCCACATGTGATAGAATTGCCCCTTTCCACCAAGACATACCCACCCTTTGCTGCTTGTATGGGAAGTGGAGGAGGACTTAAACCACCTCTTTACAGGATGTGCTTTCTTTACAGATTGGTGATAGGATCCATCACACCTTTGGACCAAGTGAGAGTGTGCACCACCCTCTCCTCAAATGACATAAGAGGAGGGACCTAAAGGGGGACAAAGTTACCTGGTGGCTCATCCTTCATGCTACACTATAGGCACTGTGGGGTGAAAGAAACAACAGAATCTTTAGAGGTGAATCAAGAACTGAGGATAAGCTTGTCTCTTTTGTTTGTGACAGAGTGAGTGATTGGGCTAAGCATCTGTGTAAAGTGAAGTCTCACAACTCCTCTCTTTCATTTTATTGGGGGGATAGAAAAGGCCACATTGTCTCGATGTGGAGTTTTTACATATGATTTTTAGGAGCTCACTGATTATACTTATCGTGTTGGCCACCTTCATAACCTGTTGAATGTTAATATTGGCTCTGTGAACCATATCCTTCTTCACTATGATTGTATCCTCTGCTCGTGTCAGTGTGAAAGGAGGAAGTAGGTGCATACATGCCACGCCAATAGTAGCACCTATAGCTGCACTGGGATCATCACTAGGTGCATCATCATCACCATCACCGTCATCACCATCATCATCAGAATCATAAGAAACCAATCACCTTTTAGCCTTTGGCTCTGTTTGTTTTTCTTTTGGTGTGACTTTATCCTTCATCTTTGAAATCAATCATTTTTCCCACGGCGTGTGTCTCACATAAACTTGCTTCAACTGCTCAATTGACTAGTCCTCTCGAGTAACAACACTAATCCTCTCAGTCATCTCATGCACTGATATACTTCTTCTTAAGGATGGAGGTGGTTTGACTATTCCAGGAGTGACTGGTCTGCTATCTCATTCTGAGTATCTACCTGGCTCAATCTCAAGTTACTGCTTGGCTCAATCTCAAATTACTACTCAATGTCGTGAACAAACAAGGCTAGGTCATCTCTCTGGTACACATGAGTCACTCTTGGCATCTTGGTTGATCCTCTGAATTCTGGATCCCTTGGCTCATCTTCATCCAATATACTCCCTGCCCATATTCTGTCATTATCATCAAAAACGGGCTTATCAATCTGCACTCATACCTCAACCCAAGACTGCAAGGGATTGCCATCATCAAATAATGCACTAATTTGGGAATTTACCTAATTAGACAAAAGTCCAAAATTTAAATTGTTAATTAGGCCCTAATTTGGGGATTTACCGTAATTACTTAGCATGTAATATAATTCGCAACATGCTCCCACCCTAAAGCATTCAATGAAGCTTAACTAAGCTTCAGTTGACACTAAACTTACCTAACTAGACAAAAGTCCTAAATTTAAATCGCTAATTACACCCTAACTTAAAGATCTATCATAATTTAAGTATAAAAACTAATACAATCTAACATAATCTTACCTACAACAACAAAACTATCAATGAAAGAAAAAAAATATAGAAACTTACATCCTCCATGAGGAATCTTTGCACAGAAGCTTCATACGACGGCGGCGGCAGCATCTATGCACTTTAAACAGCAAGAAACGGCGGCGACGGCGGTGGCAAGCTCTCCTCCCGGCAGCAAAAGCCCCTCCCAAGCTCCCCCCTAAGCTCCTCCACCTCACCAGGCAGCAGCACCCCTCAGATCTGAGATTTAAGGGGTTGGGCAGAACTGAACTCCCCTTTCCCCTCTTAAGGGGAGTTCGCGTACAGTTTCAGGAGGTATCGGACCGAAACACTCGAAACCAGGCGAAACTGGATTAGATTTCGTCCGAGTTTCGATTACGGCCGAAATGTATCGGTTTCGGCTGAAACTACCAACCATGGTTGCCTGCCCCTATCTAACAGTCTAGTTGTGCCCCAGGCCCCTCATATTGACCGTTAGTGTATCTTGTCCTTCATCTTGTAATTCTTTATTTTATATTACTTTCCACTTTTTGCCTAATGTGTATACTGCATTCTTGTTTTGCATAGCAGCGAGCTCTTCTACTGCAAATCCTCTTGACACCTCAAGAGGAGTAGACGGGGCACCCATAGTCACGGCAATGGCATTGCGGGCTTGCCGGGTGTAGAAGTTCATCCAGATGCTCCCAACTTGGCCGCTGTCCCAGACAGCCATGGTGAGGATTCTCATTCTTCAGTAGGAGACCATCTGTTGATTTCTAGCATAGGCACCGAAGGTATACTTTTTACAAAGGGTCGTCAATTTCTTTCATGGGAGTATTTTAAATAGAGCCTAATTCCCTTACTATCTTCAGGTCCCCAAAGCATACTTTCACCTGTAAAAGTGGAAAACCTGCTCAAACTTACACCGTTCGGCTCCAAATCGTGATGGAACACAGGAAAAGAGTAGGGCATCCATCCCCCTACCTCCACCGAAGATCTCGCACCCCGAAATGGCCACACCACATCAAAAATCACCACACGAATAACCCACACTGGCTTTGAATCCATCGAGGGATCACGCCAATGCCACTCTCCAGTTCTCGTGCCATCACGCTCCATGGCACCTCCACGACAATCCCGCCTCGTTTGCCTCTACCTAGGTCGCGTGCTCGGCGGAGAGGAGAAGAGAGGAGAGAGAATGGAGGGAGAGAAAGTGAGAGAACGTGAGGAGAGAGAGGAGAGAGGTGAGGGTTAAAAGGAAAAGAAATTAGCAAATTAGTAAATTTCTCAAAAATATGATTTTTGGCCCAAAATTTCATAAAACCAGAAAAATACAAAAAATAGCCTCCGTGATCCTCAGAAAGAGCACAGCGCACCTGCAGTGTCCTGAAGTCTCAAAACTAAACGGTTCACTCTCCGCGAGATTCTGCAACTTATATAGGGAAAAAACTCGCTTGGATCATAAAACACGGTTCAGGACCTACGAAAGCGCTCTGAAAGCTCTCTGATTTCGATCTGAAGGATCCAAAGTATTACAGCCTCCCATCCTTTAAGAAATTTCATCCTCGAAATTTAAGAAGCTATCAAGGGAACAGGGAAGAACAAACCCAAACGTTGGCTACACTCTCCAAGCACCAGCCAAATCTCAAACACCAAACACAATAACACAATTCTCGAAAACACAACGCAGAGGAACACTGCTAGACCATGATCACAAGCAAGATCATCATGCTCCAGATCTCAAGGTACATAGATCCACAAGACAAGCATGGCACACAAGGGAACCCCAGTCTGGCACGTTTGAAATAGGGCATCATCACTTTCGTCTCACAGAACAAGGAGAGATGACCTATGCCACGAAACACCCACCGATAACAGATACTCGGTAGACAAGACAAGCATCAGCTCTCACGAGGAAGACAATCATCTCAGCTGACTGCTCCACCCATCGGCTTCCACGTCATAACAACAAGCTAAACTGGCACGCATAGCGCCAATGACAGCACTGGACCACAAGCACAATCAAGTCAGTCCTCACTCAGACACCACATCTGATTCGAGTTGCATGCTAACTCTACCATGACAGAAGAGTACAGCATAATCAACCGACAAAATCACGATCCACACAATGCCAAACTCAGACTCACGGGGAACTCCTCGTACGCTGACCATAAGCAACAAACCAACACACAACCTTAACAACAGCTGCAAAATCCCTAGTTCCATACCCAACAGAGAACCACAGGGCACAACTGCAAGCTGGGTCACATCAGGGCAAAATTATAGCTGACCACACGACTGAAAGGGACTAGCCACGCATAGCTTGCCAGCAAGGACCCACAAGCACCTCTCGAGAATGCATCTCTAGGACCGCGATCATGTCCCGAGAGTACAACTTTTAAGAATCCCAGACAAGGAAAGGGTACTCGATCAACATATCTACTGACAGATTTCCCCAATTCACAAAACTGCCAGTGCCAGCAACCACAATGCCTCAAGCAACAACACGGCAACCAACAGCATCAAGTCATACATAGACAAGATGAACTTACATCGAGGAAACAATCCTCTAGGATGGTCAGATTCTTCCATTCTCGATCCTCGACCTGTGGGTGATAAGCCCACACGCTTCCGCTACATACTCTATACAACGCACATAGGCAGAACAGACAACTCGTCATTCGCATCTCAGCACACCTCTCGGCGCCATCACAACTCACAAAACTACTCAATAATGTTTTGTTTCAAGGGTTACAGCAGTTTAATTTTTTACTTAATTTTCAGATACTGAATTAAGTGAATAGATTAGTGGCATTTATCCCGTTGACATTAGGTGTACACCTTGATCAGAGGCAAGTACCCCTAGTTACTAGGCATAAACTACTAAATCTATTTCAGAACACAACCTTCTAAAAAAAAATTTCACCGTTGACATTAAAAGCACACCTTGTTTAGAGGCCAGTACCCTCAATTACTTGGTGAAAACCTCTTCTGAAGATATGTCCCTAGAACAGAGGTAATCTGGGGAAGACGTTACTACTGGAGGCGTATTACCCCTTCCGCTTTGGCCGAAACTTTGGCTACAGTATATTCCTGTATACAGCGCCTAGTTCGGCTTGGCGATGTGGGCACTTCGAGGAAGCTTGGTTGTAGAGAACGCCAGAGTCTAGTGGGACTTCTTCCACCGGGCAGATGCCACTACCTTCAGAGTACCAGCCCCCAGTCGCATCCCTCGGGTGACACCTGAATACGTGAATTGGTGGAACGCCCGCACAGCCTTTTATCGGTCTCACAAGACCGACTGCTAGGATGGGGCGAAGAGAAGATTCTTGAGTCAGAAGCCCATGCCCATCCTTGACGTCAACCCAGAGCACCTCCTACGCCTATGGCGTGGCAAGAGCAAGGATGTGGCTGACTACATGATCGCTCGCAAGGCGGCCCGAGAGGGTAAACCGACGCCACAGGCCAAGCTACCTCCGATGGCGAAGGATGACTTCAAGAAGACCCTGTGGGACCTCTACCGCATCAGATCGGACCACCTGGAGCTGATTAATTATCCGCTACTGGCAGAAGAGGAAGGCACCCCCGCAACCAGTCGGCGGGCCGAGAAGGACCTGATTTGTCCCTATCGCAGATTCGTGAGGAGGGAAGAGCGGAAGCCGCAAAACTATGTAGACACTACCTAGTTCTATGTCCTCCTGGGGTGCATGGGCTAACAATTGAAGCTCGACCGGCGGCCATCCTGGGGTAGCATCTGCACGTGGCCTATCATTATGCCGAAGGATGGGGGATGGATCATTTCAACTTATATTGCCATTTGTCAGCCAAGAAACATGCAGACTCGGCCATCCTTGTCGACTGCTGCCAGACGATCGGGGATGTGTGCTGGCTGCTTTGGGAGGCCGCCCGCTGTGATAAAGAGCCATCCCTCAGTTATTGGCCAATATTGTTGCGGATCTACACTAGCCCACACGGTATTTGACATTTCTCTTCCTTTGCATTCATGGCTGCCTTTTTCAGGGTGCTGGGTGTTAATCAATTCTTCCCTTTTCTTATCCTTCCTCTTCACAGATCATCTAGACAGCACGCAGATGGCAACTTACCGTAACCTCCTCCAGCAGGTGGAGAAGCCGGCGCATTTTGAAATAGTGCCACCAGCACCGACTACAACTCCTCTGCCTCCGCCCGCAAAGAGGCCCCAGGCAAAATCACCCGTGAAGAGATCTCTGGATGAGGCGAAGGCTGCAGGGCGGTGAAAGGCTAAGTGCCGGAAGACAGAGGCCGCCAAGGCTGCCAAAACCGTTCCACCGCCACCTCCAGTTCCATCTTTCGAGGAATTTGAGACCGGTCAAGTCAAGCTGAGCCAACCTATCGGTGAGATTCCTCTATCAAAAGCGTCTTTCAAGTGAAGTTTATTTCTGTGTTGGAACAGGTCGCTTACACCTAGATGCTTCTGCTTTTGTCCATCAGCTAGGGAGGAACCGATGCCCTCACCAACCCCCGAGATAGGAGAGGCCTGGGTCGGGTCGGAGCCACCGTCCACTCCAACTCCCTCACCCAAGGCCACCAAAGGACCTGAAAAGGGTTCACCGGTAGAGAAGGTGTTGGCAGCCGCCAAAATAGCTGGGAAGAAGGAGGTAGAGAGGAGGAGGGTGGAGACTATTTGGACCGCTTCAGCCTCCCCTCTGCCTTTAGTCCCTTCCTTTGTGCAATTTGTCATGGCTCAGACTGAACCAAGTCGTCCCGTAGGTAAGGTTCCTGGGGTACTGATATTCTTCAGGACTTAGTCACCTCCCAAGGTGAAATCTTTGTGTATGCATAACACACGCATTTCTTCCTTTCAGCTGGTTCAGAGGAGGCGCATTCGGAATTGCACGTGAAGCCTGTGAGAGTCTCCAGTGAGGTAGTCAGTTGGCAAGAGTTGGAGCAGAGGAAGGCAGAGGCTAAGAAATTTGTGGCCGTGCTCGTGGTCGCTCACGCCGAGCGAAGCCAGCCTAAGGTTAGACTCTCCGACCGGCGGTGCCTCTTAACACCTTTTTACCTTGTGGAATAAGGCCTTTATGCAGGTTTCTTCTTTCAACCCCCGTGGAGTAGCCAGCACCAGCTCCTACTCCGGACATGGGTGAGGCTACTGCACCTGGGGTTGCACCTTTCGTCGAGGAGACAATCTCCCGACCGCCTCTGGCCGTGAGGACCAAACGAGGTAATTATTTTCACTGGCGTGGCTAACATTTTCATTCGTTGGGAGCCCAAAGACCTTTATCTAATCCAAATGCTCCTTCATTTGGCAGTTCCCGTCGCGCCCCTCCCCGAGTGGGTGCGGGCCTGCAAGGTCCCCGAGTTGACGAAGGCGTACTCGAGGAAGAGGCTGAAATCTGGGAAGTCACCGTCGCCTAGTCCGCGCAGAGAGGAGGCTGTTGACTCTGAGACAAAAGCTCCTTCTCCGGCAAGGGAGGAGCCTACCCTGACCAAGTCTTCTTCAGGTGAGAAGGTAGACTATGACTACTCTTCTGACGAGGTGGCTTCGGGCGAGGATTTTATAAGTGTGAGCCTGTTCACATGGGGCCCCCTTTGCGGCCAGCCTCTGATCTTGTCTTCTATTATTCGGTCAACTTGCAGGAGCAAATCTAGCAGGAGGCCATGGAGGTGCCTGCCTCGGACATATCAGTAGAGTGACCCGAGGGAGGTAATGCCGGCTTGGAGAAGGTGGTGGCCTTGTTCGTGGTCCTGCGGCAGGAAGCAGCCGTGGGGACTGCAACACCAGTGGGTGAGGCTCTAGAGGAGGGGGAAATAGCACTAGAAAGTAGCATAGTTCTAGTGACTGAGGTAAATATGGGGCCCCCAAGACCGCTCTTGCATCTCTTAAAAATTTGGGTAGCCCACCTCGATCGGTGAAAGACTAACCCCATTTTCTATATTTTTAGAGGAGGCAAGGCTCTCCGAGGAGCGCACCACTAGAGCTCGCAAGGCTATGGCGAAGCGGAGGGAACCAGTAACCCCCGCGGGGGTAGGTGGACCACAACTGCTCTCGAAATCAGACGTGGAGCACCTGGTGTCCTTCCTGCAATCGGGGGGCGGGCTAAAGCTCATGGTTCCTCTTCCACCTCCCCGACTGCTCATGACGCCCGAGGAGGACCAGCTGCTGGGGAAGATGCTGACAAGCATCACGATTTCCCGGGAGGAGGGAGCACAAGCGAAAAGGGCCGTAGGTCCCTCAGTAATAAAATCTGATTTAGCTCCGCTCCACGCCCTTCCTCCAACCGAGAGTAGGGTGGAGTAACCCCTCGCGATGATGGAGTCTGGTGGTTCAGTCACAACTCTGTCGGCTCCTCTGGCGATGGCCGGTCGGGAGTTGTTCATCGAGGTCAGACACTCGAGTCACCTGGCCTCCACTCTTCCATCCTCCTCGGGCACAGTGGACGTGGGTTTGTAGGCAGCTGTAGATAGCTTGGTTGAGTTTGACCCTCTGGCCATGCCCTCCATTGGCCACGCCACCTTGGACGAGCTGGTCCAGCAGATGCTGCTGGCATTGCGGTCGATGATCTTCATCGATCCCCCCCTCACATATCAGGGGGTGCACACCATGGTGGCGTAGCTAACCGAGGCACTGCAGATGTTGGGCTGCCCTCTAGAGGAATGGTCGCGGCGAGTCTTGCTGCTATTGAAATACGTCAACCGCCGCGAGTTCCTTGAGGCCCGGGCTCCTAGCGAGTTTGCCGCCATCAGTGCTTAGGAAGGTGAGTACCGGTAGGCCCTGGAGGAGCGGAAAGGCAATGAAGAGCAGCATGAAAAGGCCTTGGATGAAAGCCACTATCATGTCGGTGCCCTCACAAGAAGAATAGAAAAGCTGAGGGGCTATCTTGCTGCAGTCGAGACCAAGCTGGTTGAAGCCGAGGCGGCTGTGGTCAGAGAGATCGAGGAGCTTGTCGTTGCCAGATTCGAGACGACGTCTGTGACGTCTGAGCTAACACACCTCGAAGAACAGAGGAACCAACTGCGTGACATGGCAGAATTCCCTTGCGTCAGGATTCTTCCTCTTGAGGAAATCTTCCGAGGAATAGATTTGATGGAGGCATCACCACCACCTCCCTCTGGCTCGGGTCGTCCACACCCCGGAACAGGCCGGCGACCGTCGCGGAAAGCAGCGCGCCACAGCACGCGAAGCGCATCCCGGTCCACGGCGACGGCGCGTCCATGATCGCCTTCAGGCGCGCCGCCGCCGCGTCGAGCGATTCCGGACCGGAAAAATCCGCGACCAGTTTTTCCAAGGCGATGAGCCGGCCGATGTCGTAATCCGCCGGCGGCACGCGCCAAAGCCGCACACGCTGGGAACCGTCAGGTTCGTCCACCGCGACGGACACCTGGGTGGGCAGCGAAAAACATTGGGCGCGCACGCCGGCGCGTTCGCCGACCGAACCGACGAGCCGCTCGATGTCGTGCGCCGGAGCGCCGCTCGCGTGGAGGGATTTCGCCAGCGCGAGCAGGAAGGCGTCGAGGCGGCGGGAACCGTCGTTCATGGAAGGAAAGTCGCGCCACGCTGACGTCTTCCCGCGCCGAGGAAAGCGCGGACCGTCGCCTTCGGACCGGCCCGGGCGCCGGCGGGCGGTTTCGCACCGTCAACCGCGCGGCGACCCGAGCGAGGCGCCGGGAACCCACAGCGGATCGAGGATCGTGCGTGCCGGCGGCAGTCCGCGCGCCGCGGCGGTCAGCGCCCGCCGGATGCGGGCCACGATCATGTCCGCCGGATGCCGCAGACAGGCCTGCGTCGGTGTCGCCGTCTCCCAGCACGGCGACGACGACAGGCAGACGGTCGAGACATCGCGCGGGCAGCGCAGTCCGACTTCGGCGAGCACCATGAACATCCCCTGCCATTGGAAAAAATCCGACGCGACGAACGCCGTCGGCGGCGTGTGCCGCACGAGTTCCCGGACGCAGTCGTGCAGCGCGGCGGGCGAGTCGTCCGTCACCACCGGCGCATCGAAATCCGGCGTGTGCCGAAGCCCCGCGTCGCGGTAGCATTCGGCGATCCAACGGCGCATCGACGCCGCGACCTCGGGTTTGCGACGCCACAGCGGGAAACTCGCGCGCCGGTGGCCGGCCTCGAAAACCTTGCGCATCGCGAACCGGACCAGCGATTCGTGCGAGACGCCCACGACGCTCACGCGCGACGGCGTGCCGGCGAGTCCCGCGCCCACCACCGCGCGCCCGGCGTCGGCGAGCGCGTCGGCGACTTCCGCGCGGTGGTCCATCATCACGATGCGCCGCTGCGGCGCCTCGAGGATGCGCCGGACGATCTGTGCCGGCGACGTGCGGTTGCTGTCCAGGCTCAGCCGGACGACGGGCCCGGGAAGCGAGGCTTCGAGAGCGAGAATGATTTCGCGGGAATCGCCGAAACGCAGCTCCACGGGCCGGTCGTAAACGAGCAGCGTCCCCTGCCCGTCGTCGGAATCCGTTTTGCGGCGCACGGGCGACGCGGCGCGGTTCGGCCCGCGCGGGCGGATGTCGCCGCCGGCGGCGAGCTGCGCGAGCGCGTCCTCGACCTGCCGGCGCGACGCGCCGTAATCCGTCATGATTTTCCGGATACCCGGCATTTTCCCGGAAAGTTCGCCGGTGCGGATGCGGCGGACCAGTTCGCGGGCGAGTTGTTCGGAAGGGGTTTCGACCCGGAAACGACGAGACATGATCCGTGCCCGATACGGCACGGCCCCGGCTTGGCAACAAGTTGCGGCGAGGCCGGTCCGGAAGATGAACGAAGGCTCACCCCGCGTTCCCATGCCCATCCGTCGCCACATCCCCCTGCTTCCGCTCGTCGCCGCGCTTACGGCGGCGGGGCCGGCGTTCGCCGGCACGCTCATCGCCACCGATTTCACGGGAAGCGCGGTGATATCCGGCACCACCGTCGGCGGCATCGTCTGGACCGGCGATTCGCATCTCTCGGGCGGCTCATCGACCACGCTCGCCACCCCGAGGTCAAGTCATTTGACCGCCTGAATAATATAGTGGCTGAGATCGAGGCATTCCTAGCCCGGTACTCTTCCACCCCAGCCACATCGAGCTGACAGCATCAACAGGTTTCCTTCTTGATGAGCATTTCACGATAGGATAGGATCATATGTTGTTCAGTGCAGCATAATATCCCAAAATTTAATATGAAAGAGATTCCTTAAGTTATTCCATGATACCTTCATGTAGATGTATTTTTTTTAGCTTTTCTCTTCACTATCCTCATATGATACCTTTTTTTTAGGAAAAAGTGGACTGCACCAACAATTTTATCAGTAAAAGAGGTGATACAATCAAAATTAAAGGAGAGGAAATGTTTGTCTTAAGAAAAAAATTAGAAAACTAAAAGGAGCTCCTTATTGCGCCAGCAGCGAACAGACTCAAAAGATGTCTACCGCAACTATACAAGAAAGATTAACTTCTAAAGAAGATGTTCTCGACGTAACCTCTGCTCCCTCTGAAAAGAACATCATTGTGCTCTCGCCAAATGCTCAAGCAAATGCCATGCTAATGATGAAAATAATTTGCTTCCTGAATTTTTGGAGACTCTGCAACCTTCAAGATCTGAAATAATTGCACATCTTCTAAGGGCGAGAAATTGCACCGGACTCCGCTAGGGGGTGTTGAAGTTTTGTCCCACATCAAATAATCTGTAGGCACCTTCCCTCTTTATGTGTAGAGGATTCCTTCAATTGAATGCCTAGGATTTGGGTTAGAGTTCGGGCCTTTAACACTTAGATTAACCTTTCCTAAGTGCAAGGGCCTTCTTGAGAACCTTGGTGGGTCCCATGAATAGTTGTTTTTTGGACCCGCTAGTTGGGTGCTTTTTTAGACTTGTGTGCATTCCTGCCTTGCCACGAGCTAGCCCATCAAGTGTTGTTCGGCCAGTCAAGCCATAATAGGGTAGATGAGCCCAAGAGCAAGTTTGTGCCCAAAGTCTCTCTAATGCCTCTAAGCATTACTTGTGGGTGGGAATTATGAAGCCATGCCTCCTTGTTGGCCATTGTATAAGCTTCTGCTATACATCTGATCCATTTATGATGGCAGGGTATATCATTAGCCGTTGATGCTTTTTAAACTAGCTCTGCGGTCTAGATAACTTTTTTTGGATTAGGTATAGGAAAGCTATGTGTCCTTGGATATTGGTCCCCCAATAGTTTGAATGATGCCTTTTGCCCTTGAAATGCCATTGCCATCATGATTTTCGAGGGGCAAAAATGTAGTGACCCAACCATGAGCCGTGTTGGAGAGGGCTACTCATAGGAAAAAGCTAGGCCACAATGTATGTGCATGTTGTGTGGAGCTACCATTGTATATGGGGGCTGGGGTAGGGATGTACCGGATTAATCCTATATTAAAAATAGGGAAAAGTTATTGGGCTATATATTTAGGGCTTGGATCCATATCCTATGAGGCCCTTTTGGAAAATGATACCGTGCGGACTTAGTCCAAAGCAGACAATAGCTTACAGAGGTTAGATCGGGTCATGATATTGTGGTATCATAGTAGGACTTGCAAGTATGATGTAGGTTGGTTCGGGCATAGTTGTCAAGCCGTAAGCCTAGGCACTAATCCAAGCCCAAGGTGCTAGGGCGCCTTTTCTAGGCCTAAAAAGGTGTCAAAGGTGCCTGCTATAATGGGCCGGGCAGTCCAAGGTGCCCACTTGGGTGCCTTGGGCCGTCTGGCTTGGCCCTAAACCCAAGCTCGCTTGCTTGGGTGCCTTGGGTTGCTTGGCTTGGCCCTGGGTCGTCAATTAGTGATGCGAGGTCAGGTCACAGGTAGATCAAGTTCTAAACACTCCTCCAACTCTTCTCAGGAAAAACATGAAATAAAGAAATAATTCTCAAATTTATTTAATTAATTTAGCCCCCTTTGTTCTAGCTGTTTGTTGAGGTGATGAGGACACCGGCCAAAGACGGAAGTTCAACCCAACGTGGGTACTGCATTAAAGACAGATCTCCATCATTAAATAGTTGTAGTTCCATTTATGTTTTGTGTTTCCCATGCGCGAGTCATTGTTAGGGTAAATGTGTTTCCCATGTAGTATTTTAATGTCCACAAAATTTTCTTGTATCTTCAAGAGATGTTCAAAATCTCTTAGGTTCCCTAGGCAGAGTCTTAAAAGAGTCCAGTGATCTATTAAGCAATATACTCCTTTTGAAGGCAATGAATGAATGAAATGTGGAGTTGAGAAAATTTTGTCTCGTGAGGTGGGATGCCTTGCTTTGTCTCCGGGAGGGAGATTGGGGTGAGATGTCCCGGGGGTGAGAGGCCTCAAGGGAGAGGACACTAGCTCCGAGCGTGAAGCCTCACCACTGCCAACCACCCTTACCACCACCGACTGCCGTCAGCAGCCATCACAACGACCACCCCCAGCCTTCTTCCTCCATCTCTGCATACCCAGCCGCTGCCAACCTTCCCCAACAACCCCCCCCCGGGCTGCACAGTCCCATCCCCGTCTCCCCTTCCATTGATCTCCATCATCTCCTTGCTCCCCCTTTCCAAGCCACCAGAAGTAGCAGAGAAGTTTCCTCCCCACCACGCTCTCCTCTTCTCCTTCGCGCCGCACCCCCTCTTTCCCCCTTCAAAGCCCTAGTCACCAGCCGGAACAACAACCACCCCCCAGCCGTGTAGCCCCACCTCCCCACCCCCAATCACGTTCCTCTGAACACCTAACAATTGCAGCCCCGTTTGCATTTCCATAAACCGCCTCCCCATCGCACCAAATCGTTGCCGTCGTGCCCTACCCATCCGACCACGCCAACCCATCCCGCATGGCAGTCCGCCACCAGTACCACCATTGCTGCCTTTTGTCACCCCTCCACCGCACCCGACGCCGGTGTCACCCCATTCTGTCTGGGCTCCGCGATCTATCCCGCCAGGAGTCGCCACCTTGTGCCGACCCCCCCGCCTCCTCCCTGTGCCATCGCATCCCCTCCCTGCTCGCTCCCTGCCTTCCACAACCGCTGCTCCCTCTCTCTAGTTCTCTTTTCACCCTCTGCTCTCTCTCTACCATAGCAGTCAAGGTGGGTGCCTAGGCGTCGCCTAGGCTTCCAAGTGTAGTAGAAGAGACGAGGCGCTGCCTTCACGTTCAAAAGGCGAACCAGGCGATCGCCTAGGCGGGCTGGGCGCCAAGGCGGCCGCCCAGTCGCTCGACCCATGTAACCCCCGCAACCGGATCCTACCCATTTGGCTGTTAAACATGCGGATCCAACCTTCTAAACCCCATCGCAACCCCCCCCCATGCCCATTGGACCCTTCACCTCCCCCCTCAATCCCACTTCCAACCCTAGGTCATCGATGTGGTCTCCCTCCTTTGTCGTCGCCTCATCGGTCACCTCCTCCGCCGGTGGATCACCGTCTCACCAGATGCCATCGCCGCTGTCTTGTGCCGCAAGAGAGACTGCCATCCCGTCTTCCATGGTTCAACCGCCGGAGCCTCTTCTTCCACAACTGCAACATCCACCACCTGCGCCAGAGCGTTTATCATCTGTGGTAAGTCCCTCTCTCTCGGTCTCCCCCACAACCCCTCTCAGTGCTCCGCGAGGTCCCCCCTCTGTCTCCCCCACAGTCCTCTCTCTCTCTCTCTCTCTCTCTCTCTCTCTCTCTCTCACACTCTCTCACTCACTAAAACAAACAAAAACACACAAACACACAAAAAAAAAAAGAGACGGAGGGAGGGAGACAAAGAGAGACTGAGAGAGAGAGATAGAGAGATAGAGACGGAGAGTGGGGAGACAAAGAGAGAGAGATAGAGGGAGACAGAGGGAGATAGAGATAGACGGAGAAAGGGGGGTTGTCTTGATTTGAGTTATTTGACTTTTTCATGTTATCGTTATTCTTTATTTGGTAAAGTTGAGTTGTCAATTACAGAAACGTGTTTGTGAAATTGAGTGGCTAGTACAAAAAAATTAAGATTTTTTTAGAAATAGGCTATATATGTGAAAAACATTCTGAAATCACTAAACCCGATCTCTCTAGATGTTTTTGAGATCTCTCTGAAATCTCTTCTCTCCAACCCCCCCGAGACAAACCCGAGATCCGATATGGCAAACCATGCCAGAGAGGTCGCAGCAGAGAGGGGCTAGGAGAGTATGTCAATTTGATTGAGAACACATCCACCTTATCCCATCTCCACCCCCACCTATCAGCACTACTATCCACTAGCTTGAACTGAGTGAGCAAAGAAAGCAAACTCCCCAGTTGATCCATCTCCTCAACCAAAAGGTTCCTCTTGAAAATAGGGGACCAGGTACCTCCAAGTAACTAGGTGTCAAAAGAATGTGCCACAGAAGCCAAAGGTGTAGCATCAATAGCAAAGAGCCTAGGATATGCCTCCTCAATTATGAAGTCTTCGCACCATCTGTTCCTCCAGAACCGACTCCTCTGTCCATTATCCAGCTTGACACGAATATTGGATCTGATGAAGTCACTGCACCGAATGATGCCTCTCCAAATCGGCGAGACATTATGTAGAGAGGGCGGTGTCAAATCCCACACTGTGGACTTGCTATAATGCCTCTGTCTCATAATGTGGAGCCATAGCCTACTATCTTCCACTCTAAGCCTCCCTAACCACTTGCAAAAAAGTGCTAAGTTAAAATCCCTGATGTTCTTAAAACCCACTCCTCATGTTTCTTTGCTTCTGCATACTCTGCCCCATGAGATGTCATGCCAACCCCTTCCATTATCACTGCTGACATGCCAAAAGAATCTAGCTTGAATAGAGTCCAGCTTCTTTGCCACAGTTTTAGGGATCTTGAAGATCGAGAGGAAATAGATAGGTAAGCTGTACAGCACTGATTTACATAAGACCACTCTTCCCCTATAGGAGAGTAGCCTAGTCTTGTCTTCCATTTGGTTTGTTTATGTGACCAACAGTAGCGTTGGATGTTTCGTTTAATTTTTATTGTCTATCTGGTCTTCCATTAGTTTTGCCATGAATACAGAGATTATGGCTTAAATCCTTGGGTACCTGATCAACTTACTGTATCCATCATTTTGAGTTTCTTATCACAAGGCAGCTGGTGCTACCTTTGCCTGTTATCCATCTCAAATTTCTCCATGCAATTAACCAAACTTGTCACATGTGGGCTTTCCAGTGAGCTGGCTCTCATGGTTTTATTTCTACCAAGGAACTGGTACTTAACTCTTTGACTATTGTTTGTTAGAACACACAATGCTAGAGGGACATTTGGATAGGTTAAGATGAGGATAACTTATTGGAAACCTAGAGGGTTGAGAGCATCCTCCACTTTGAAGGCACATATCTTGACCACCACCAGAAGATCTGCGGGGAAGTCTCGAATAATTGCTAGAGAGATGCAACCTGTAAATATTAAAAAAGGAATATATACATTTGCTAGACCACAATAAAGGAGAAAGAGATTACCTTTTGGAAGGTGATTTTGAAGGTGTTGTTAGTTATTGGTTGGTGAATCTTCTCAGTTTTGTAATAAATCTAAATAATCACTTGGAGCATTAAGCAATGTGTTACCTCATGTATATATTTGCAAGTTGACTGGCTAGGGATTCCAGTTCCCTCCCCTCTCGCTAAGAGTTACCCCAAGTAGGGCGTGCATTTAAGGTGGCATACTATAGCCGACTACTCTTGATTAATGGTGGCCCTACTAAGGCCATACTCAAGAAACACTTGGTCTTAGAGGGAGAAGAGAAGAAAATTTAGTGATAAGTCTGATATGATTTTAGAAGATGTCGAGTTTGACTTCCTCCTATAGCATAACTCCTAGAGATTCGGTCTATTGCATCGGGATTTTTTTGTCAATATCATCGAATCTTAATTCTCTTTTTGGCACGCATACGACCAAGCTCATGACGTCTCACAGGAAACTGTATTGTCTTCTTGTGATGCCTATATTTGTCATTCTTTTTTTACTTTTTTTGACTTTTTTTGACTTTTGCTCACATTTTTTTTGATTGATTTGGAACTTTGACTTTAGTGAGCATTGAGATTGAGAATAAGATCATAATAGACTGCCCCTATTTGAGACTTCCTCTTGTCGGGGAGTGCTTAGGTTAGTTGTCGTGCCCAGACTGTCTCTACCCCCATATTTCAACCGAATAAAGAAAAGAAAAAGACTTTGCACTCTCGAGCATGGCCCAAGTAGCAATAGTATTTACCAAGGAAGATGGCTAAGGATGCTATGAAGTGTGTGATGCCCATATTGAGGGTTGCCCTTAATGAGCTGGAGAGAGTTTTGAACTCCCAGCGTAGAGTTTTCATAACCTCAAGTGCTATAGAAGTAAGCTAAGACTCCTTAAGATTTATTTAACTCAAGTTAGAACCTAGACAAGAGATATACCACTCTTAATCATATTAAGAAGCACTTCGTGTTATGACCATGCACAATGATGAGTGAATAGAAGGAAAATGAGAATGCATACTTACACAAACAAATTACCTTGTGACCTTACCATAGAAGTAGCTGTCGGTGGCATGATTGATCAACATGGGACTTATTTTCTTCACTTGGTAGATATAGAGATAGAGAGGCTAGGATTTAAAGTGGCTTAACATGAAGGAGCGGTGGCAAGACTAGACTCAGATGAAGTGAGATAAAAGGAAGAGAGATGGGGCTTGAACTCCCTCGTAAGGGTGTAAAACCCTAAATACATGAAAGATCTACAAAAGGAAAAGGTGGTCAATGGTAGGAGTGGAGACTAAAGCCTCGAAAATAATGGGAGGAAAGGTAGGTGCACTAAGCAATAGACTCGAGAGGAATCAGGTCGGACCCGCAACTAGGAGGAGTCAAAGGGATGAATTGGTAGATAGATAGGGGTGGATCCGAAGGGTCCGAAGAACAGGAATGATTAGGAGAAAGATCCAGAGATTTTAGAGGGAGAAAATGGTGAGGGATGCGATGCCCTGGGAAAATAGATAGATAAAGAGGGTTCTGGAGGTTTTGAAGGAAGGGGATAACAAGGGATGCAATGTCCTAGGAAAATTGAAGGATTAATCATAGGAAAGTCTGGAGGTTCTGGTAGAAGGAAATAAAGGATGCGACAGATAGATTAAAGGGAGAGAAATACAGAGGTTATGGAGGAAGAGAATGGCGAGGGACGTGATACACTAGGAAAATAGATAGGTTAAAGGGAGAGAAATCGAGAGGTTCCAAAGAAAGAAAATAGGAAGGGAAGTGATGCACAGGGAAAATAGATGATTGAGGTGAAAGACGATCCAGAGGTTCTGAAGAATGAAAATAGGAAGGGGCATGGTGCCCTGGGAAAATAGATGGAAAAGATGGATTATAGTGGGAAAAATCTAAAGAGAAAGAAGAAAATGGTGAGGGACGTGATGTCCTGGGAGGATAGAAGAATTGGATAGAGAATCTAGAGGTTCCAGTGAAAGAGAAAAATAATATTTTTATTATTTTTCATCTGTACTTATTAGGTTTTGTACACGGGTGCATATGTGATTTACTCTTGACATCAATATTGGCCAGTGTCATAAAAGATGGGATATTAGGGGATTCTAGAATCTTATGAATAAGTCATTGTTAAAGATATCATATGCTTTTGGAGGAGGGGGAAAATTATTAGGCCCGATACGGCCCATTAACATTAGGTCCAGTGCGGCCCATTAACGTTAGGCCCAGTACGACTCTCATCAGTTGGCCCACAGTCTAGGAACGTCACCCTTTAAAGCCCACTCGGGACTAACTTGCCCACGAGCTTAAACCTCATGCACGTGCACCCGAGACGTCAAGAAACCTATTAACAGGTGAATGTTGGGGCCAGAATCACGTGAAGTTACCCCCAATGGGCATCGAGTCTCACCCATGCCGTCGAGACGGCCATCACGATGCCCTTCCAATCTTCATAGCATAGGCGAGTGAGCAGCGGATGATCCCCATGATCAAGCAGCTCTCTGCTCTATTGATTACGCCCCCCCTAAGTTAGGAAATAGACGACTTCAAGGTGAACCATATAAATACGGTCCTCAATGAGCCATCGGACACGCACATGCAGATATAGAGAACACAGAGAGAGACTGAGTACCCACAGTACCATAGAAGGTCTCGATACTCTAGAGCGTTCTCCCGAGCACTCAATATCTCTTTCAGGCACTCCCACCTTCCTTTAGCTACCTTCTCTCCCTCTCTTCTCTCTTCTACTTTCACCCGTTCATCTCATTGGATTAAGAATTAGAGGGTTATCCTATGAGATCACACTCGGGACTCCTTTTGACGAACCGCTAGTTGGTTGTAGGTTTCCTTGAGGCAGTTGATCTCCCTTAACAACAAAGAAATCTTAAAGGTGAAGTACAAGGTACAAGAAAACACATTTCTGCCTCTACGCTTTTTGGCATCGTCTATAGGAAGAGACAACCCTAAGGGAGACGACCTTCAGAGTTGATTTCACGGTCATGTGTGGCATGACCGGTTACAACTCCATCATCGGTCGAAGATTCCTGGAAGTACTGAAGGGGGCTCCCTCATCGTATGACCAAAAGCTGAAATTCCCCACTCCCCATGGAATGGGAGCAGTCCGAGGTGACTAAAGGAAGTCTCGCCGATGTTATTTGATCTCCACCAAGGAGAGAACGACAGAAGAAACCCCACTAGAGAAGAAGGCCAAGATAAATAAGCTCACACCCAGCTGAAGCACACCAACCGAGGACCTCTTCCTCATTAAAGTCAGCGAGGACCCCAACTGCTCCCTATAGATCGGCTCGCTTCTATTAGAGGAAGGAAAGAGAGCCTACCAACTCTTCCGAGAGGCAAACCAGGATGTGTTCGCCTGGTCCGAATATGAGTTCCTGATATCCCTCTTAAGGTAATCACTCACCAGCTCAAACTTGATATCAAATGCCTCCTAGTTCAATAGTGGAGGCGCCGCTGTAACCTCAAGTGACAGGCGATCATCTGAGAGCAGGTGAGTGAGAAGCTGTGCTTAGGACTCCTCAAGCCCACTCAGTATCCAGGCTGGGTCTCCAACGTGATGGTTGTCCCAAAGAGCAACAACAAGTGGGGAATGTGCGCCGACTACACCTGCAACGACCCAAGATCTGGATACCGGGAATAGCCTGATACCATTCGAATTCTGAACCGATGCCCACGAGTCGGAGGGCTCGGAAGGGCTAAAAGAGTAGGTGTGGTGTACATAGAAATAGGAAATAAAGTAAGATAATTCAACAATTAATAGAAATAAATAATCTAACTACAACAGAGTCCAGTCCAACAAAAGTACAGCCTAAGACAAAGAATGTACCACATGCCAAGTGAACACTCGACTCGACAAACTGACAACTAAGAACCTCTACGCAATGCCCTCGTACCTCTATGAAGAACTGTAACACCTGAAAATCAGGGGTGAGTCTCCTATCCCTGGCTCAGTAGGGGTCCCGCGGAACCCCAACCGAAAACAACGGCGGTAAGGAAAGCAGCAACAGTAAGAACAATGACTACAGTAGGAGGAGCTACAACAACAATGGTGGAAAGCACGGCCATACACGAATCCTCAAAACACGATAGCCGATGAAACCATGGCTCTACAACTACTCCTACCAAAACGGAACTCAATACCCTGATCTCACGGCCGGGGACTACCAGGACATGAACCACCCTAGTCACGCTACTAGGAAAACACCACGACACCTCTGTCGTGGAGGCCTGTGCTCACACACGAAGGCCTACTTTGAGACCACTTGGTCCAGAACCACGGTCATGACCTAGCCGTCGTGAACCCTACACCGTCTAGGAAAAACCCTTGATGACGCTCACCGAAAACCCTAGACCTCAGCTTCGGGAAAGTACCCAGAACTACACGTAAAACTAGGTCTCGCAGACGAGAAACTAAACCTCGAGTCATGAGAATCTCACGTTACGTGATGGGAGTACCTGCCCATTAAAGCAAGGCCGGATGCGTCTATTAACGTCTTAGTCTGCGCCTCAGGTGTCTCCCTCCAGCCCAGTGGGAACTGAGACACTGTACCAATAACTACAGAACAAGGACTAGTTGGGGTCGCACTCATCAGCGCAGGTCTGTTGCCCCCAACCATGTGTGCACACACAGACTACGCACTCTAAGTCGGGTCCTCTAGCTAGTTTTCCTCCCAGCCTAGACTCAGGCTGCAACGGCGAGGGGCCCTACGGTAACCAACCTAAAAATCGTCACACCAGGGAAGCTCTCCACAACTCCCGGGTGGGTCCGCACTCGTGTACGCAAGAAAGTCACAACTAGTGGGGGGGTTACTAAACGTAAACACTGAAAATCACACACACACCCATCGTAAGTAACGCGGAGTAATATGTGGCTCTTAACCCAACGGTCCTTGAGTCACGAGACTTAGGTCAAGACCGTCGCACGTGACGGTACAATACCATAAATCTTGCCTAATCCCTAGGTCTGAAATCACAGTAGCATAATTTTCAAGACAGCTCACAAGCTGCTGAGTTAATCCCCTATCCAAGGGAAAGTGAGAAACCTCTAGCCCTAGGCTGGGTGACTGAACTAACAATCCAAGGCTGTACACATGGCCCACTTGGAAACCACTTTCTGGAGAAACCCACATCATACGGGAAAAGCTCTCCGCACTCTTACGACACACAGCTACTCGATCTAGCGAAAGCATAAAAGTCTGAAACACATGGGGTCACCCGGACCCCCAAGACCCACAGGCACACTAATCGAGGTAACACGGTACCTCCGGACACCCCTAAAACATGAACACAGAACCCACGGGTGTCCGAGACATCGACGAGGCCAAAGGTCGACCACTAGGTCATAACCTAGTCGACCGGAAGGCAAAACGACATGACCGGAACACCCACACAATGGTGAAATATGTAATATGCAATGCAAAGTGCAATGTGATGCACAATTTTAGATTTTATTTGAAAGTTTCAAAATGCAATGCAAAATGCAAGACATAGCATGGGTGCAAGATGTGAATTTTTAGTTTTTCATTTGAATGAGCTAAATGCACCTAAAGTATGAGTTCTAATACAATGCAACTTGTAACAGTATGAGAATGCAATACAAGATGCATGAGCATGATTCTCAAAATATCATGATAGATTGCACAAGATGTC
Organism: Amorphophallus titanum; assembly: GCA_024336825.1. Taxonomy (NCBI): domain Eukaryota; kingdom Viridiplantae; phylum Streptophyta; class Magnoliopsida; order Alismatales; family Araceae; genus Amorphophallus; species Amorphophallus titanum. The sequence goes on from JANBPO010002302.1 coordinate 13,964,540, forward strand.
AAGCATTCTCCATGACATGACATGTGAACAAGGGTGCAAATATGATCAGATCAAGCAATGCAACCCAATTATTTTCAGAAGTTGATCAAGGTCAGATTTTCAACATCATTTCACAAGTTTAGAAATCATTCACAAGTCGCACAAGTTTTACACATTCTGGTACGAGGCGGAGATTTTAGTCCGAAGACCCAACTCACGCATGGTGAGAGTTTTCAGGTGGATATAATCCACCATTCCACTACACACCATTTTATATACCAGATATGCATTTTAGATCAAACATGCTCAACCACTTCAGATTGAAAGATATTCAATGGTCAATCACCTCATACACAGTTCTCATGATTTGCAATTCAATTCAACCAACAAGCATATTCATCATAACAAAGTGGAAGAATCTCGGGTCAAGTTTTCATAATCAATACCTGAGTTCAGCAAGTGTCACCATATGCCTTCAAGCAAGCAAGCTTATCAATAGCCTTAAAAGAGGCTAACAGTTCATTGTTGGTTCCACAAAATCACATCACAATTTCATGATCAATTCAGATATAGCAATAGCCATGAGGATCATTTCCATAAAGATGAGTTGGAATTGACAATTTCAAATCATTCATTTTCTGAAAGACATGCAACCTATGACCTAAATGAACAAGTGACTCATGGTACGAGGCGGAGGTGAAGGTCCAAAGACCCTACTCACGCTGTGGCCAGGTCTGCTTTTCTAACTCAGGGAAATCTTCAAACTGTAACCATACATTCTCAAATCTAAAAGGAACAGAGGACGCCCTTAGCTGGACACGATCCAGTAAAAGCAGATTATGATCTGACGGCAACCTCTGTTCCTTTTAGATTTGAGAATGTATGGTTACAGTTTGAAGATATCCCTTTTTACTTTTAATACAATTGGTGGTACCAACCACTTTCAAAAAGAGAGAGAGAGAGAGAGAGAGCCAGGCTTTTAGCATGTGGTTGACAAGAAGGAAGTTGTGGCACCTGGGAATAAATTGTCCCAATTGCTATCTGTCAGAACTCTGTCTAGTTTGGAGAAAGCTGGATCCCTTCTATTGTTAGACCAGGTGTATTTCTGATTAGAAATGTCCATTTCAAGCAATGCACACTGATCAATCCAAGCGTTAAATTGTCTCATCCGATTAAAGAACTGAAACCCCCCACCCCCGACTCCTCTCTACTGGATTCCTTACTTCATTGAAGTCTCCAAGAGACTGGATAACCTGAAAACCTGAAATGCTTCAGCCCAGAAACTACTCTTCTTATTACTGAGAACCATAGACCACTGTCACCATCCCCCCTTATTTAAGGCAGGAATTATGTAGCTTAACTGTGAGAGTAAAATCCCCCAACATAATGAGACTACCTTTCCAGACATTTGTTTTCCAGGCAATTAAAAGTCCACCAGAACTGCCCAAAGAGCTTCTGAAAAAGAAATTGGGGTCAGCAAATCCCATCAGCCTCTTAACAAACATCAGTTCCCATCTTTTCCAATTTTGTTTCCTCCAGACATACGATATCCACCATCTTTCTACTAATGAGGTCCTTCACCACAATCACCTTCAAGTCTTCATGCAATCCCCTAACATTCTACGAGAGCAGTCTCATCCTGATGATCCAGACTTCCCCTTTCTGGGTGCCAAGCCTGCTGGAGGTATGATGCTGTTCATAATCAACTCCTGAAGCTCCCATCCTTCCATTTTCTGCTTGAGCTGCCATTTTGAGAATTCCACAATGGTTAGATCATGAAAACATAGAATTTCGAAGTCACTTTACTAAACTTGATTTAGGAGCTTAAGTCTAGAAGGATTTGCATATTGATATGTCGATGGTCATGATTATGAATTTATGATAGAATCAAGCCTTCTATTTTAACTGAAGACATCGATGATTCATGATGATATGTGCAATTATTCTTTTATTTTTATGTCAGAAAAAGTATAACATTGAGGCTATTCTTATATTATTGCATAATTAGAAGAATTATGAAGGAGAAAACTGGACCTCCAGATCACTTTTGTGGCTATTGGAATCAATGCTTTTTTAAAAGAAATTATGCCTTTTCCATGGTTTCATTGGTGAATAAATAGAGGTAGTACAACCAAGCGAGGAAGGAGAAATTTTCACTTCTGAAAATACATAGCAAAATTTACCTTTGCTCATAAAGAGCACCTCAGTCTATAAAACAATTATGGATGAAGACAAATGCCTTGGATTTCTTCTCAACCATATATTTATTCTTATTTCTTTTGCTTTGGATTCCCAACTTTGCCATGGCCGGTCTCAAGTCCGGATGAGAAAGGAGGAGGGTTTGCGTTAGTTTGACAGTCAACAGTAAAAATTTGTCACATCTCTCCTACATGAATTCTGATCTAAATACATTTTGTGCCAATGCTAGGGCGTCCCCTGGAAGCGACGCGTTATATTGGAACCCGGATGGAATGATAAGTGAGCAAGGGCTAGCTTGGCCGTTCCCCGTAAGCGACGCGCCGCAATGGCGCCCGATTGCGGTGTCAAATAGGCAAGGGTTCCCGTGTGGGGTTGGAGCGCCGGTCTCGCGACCGCTGGACCTGCGTCTCGACGCCGACTTCTGGCAGAGGCGCGTCAGCCAGACCCTGCGCGCCTGCACCGACAAGCTGTCGCTCGACCTGGAGGACGACGCGCCGCTGGCCGGTCCGCGCGCGGTGATGCTGGTGGACCTTATGAACCCCTGCTGGATCTTCCCGCAGCGGGACCTGAGCGCGGGGAGCGTGCTGACCGTGGCCGTGGGCGCCCTGCCGTTCAACTTCCAGCTCGGCGCCGACCGCGCCCGCATCCCGCTGCGCCCCACGCGCACGCCGGAAGGGGAACTGGAGGTGCGTGACGACTGCGCCGGCGACCTGGTCGCCAGCCTGCCCCTGGCCAGGGCCGCGCCGCGCGACGGGATCACCACCCTGACCGCCAACCTGCCGCCGAGGCCCGGCCGCCACGACCTCTGTTTCCAGTTCACCGCCCGGGACGTCGACCCGATCTGGGCGATCGACTGGGTGCGCCTCTCGCCTTTCGCCGCCTCCCCAACCATCCCAGACGCCCGACAGGACGCCGCGCGATGACCGAGACCCTGATCCTGTTCTCGCCGCTGGACGGCTGGGCCGCGCCCCTGGCCGAGGTCCCTGACGCGGTGTTCGCCGGGCGGATGCTGGGCGACGGCGTGGCCGTGGACCCGACCGGCGGCGTGCTCTGCGCCCCCTGCGACGGCACGATCCTGAGCGTGCACCACACGGGCCATGCGGTCAGCGTTCGCTCGACGTCCGGCGTCGAGGTGCTGATGCACATCGGCCTGGAGACCGTGGGCCTCTCCGGAGAAGGCTTCGAGGTGTTGATCGCGGGCGGCCAGGCGGTGAAGGCCGGCGACCCGCTGATCCGCTTCGACATGGATGTCATCGCCCGGCGGGCGAAGAGCCTGATCACCCCGATCATCGTCACCAACGGCGACGCCTTCTGCGTCTCCGGCCACACCGAGGGCCGCGCCGTGCGGGTCGGCGAGCCGCTGATGACCCTCACGCCGATGGCCCAGGGGACCGGCGTGGCGACCGGCGAAGGCGGCGAGGCGCGCCGCCAGGTCGTGGTGACCCATGGCCACGGGCTGCACGCCCGCCCGGCCGCCGTCCTGGCCAACGCCGCCAAGGCGCTGTCGGCCGTCACCCATGTGGAGTTCGGCGAGCGCCGCGCCAGCGCCCGCAGCCCGGTGGCGGTGATGTCGCTGGGCGTGCGCGGCGGCGACACCGTCACCCTGACGGCGACGGGGGAGGGGGCGGTCGACGCCGTCGAGGCCCTGGCCCGGGTGATCGAGGACCAGATCAACGCCATGCCGGCGCCAGTCGTGACGGCGTCCGCCGCGCCCGCGCCACCGCCCACCGCCGAGGTCGTCGCCCTGACGACGCTGAAGGGCGTGCGCGCCGCGCCCGGCCTCGCCATCGGCGCCGCCGTGCGTCTGGACGCGCCGGAGATCGCGGTGAGCGAAGTCGCCGCCGGGGTCGCCGACGAGACCCAGGCTCTGGACGCCGCCACCGCGGCGGTGCGCGCCCGTCTGACCGACCAGGCCCGTACGGGGTCGGCCGACCAGCGCGCGATCCTGGAGGCGCATCTCGCCTTCCTGGAGGATCCGGAACTGGTCGACGTCGCGCGCGAGGCGATCTGCCGGGGCCTCAGCGCCGGCGTCGCCTGGCGCGAGGCGGTGCAGGCGCAGGTCGCCGTCCTGGAGGCCCTGGGCGATGCGCGCCTGGCCGAGCGCGCGGCGGACCTGAGGGACCTGGAGCGGCAGGTGCTGGCGGCCCTCAGCGGCGAGGCCGCCGCCGAGCGCGTCCTGCCGGCCGACGCCATCCTGCTGGCCGAGGACCTGCTGCCCTCGCAGCTGATCCTGGCTGAGCGATGCCAACCGAAATCCGCACTTCGGCCGCGTCCTGCAGCGGTACGCCCCCGCTTCCGCCGAGGTCGGTGCGCGCGTCCGTTTCTGACACGCCGTTGGGTGTAGGCTGGATCGTTGGGAGGACGTGAATGGCCACGAAGAAGCCGACCAGCTCCAGTGCGCGTAGTAAGTCGACCCCCAAGCCCTCGGCGGCGTCGCAGCCCCGCGCCATGACGCCATCGAAGTTGCAGAACCTCGCGGCGCGGCCGTCGTACGACGACATGCTCGACGATCAGCTCGTCGATCAAAGCGGCGTGTTCCGGGTGACCGCGGCGATCCAGCAGGCGCAGACCGGGCACGAGGAAGACGACGCGGTGTTCCCCGGCGCCAGCGGCTCGCTGCCGATCGCGCGCGGCGGCGACTTCCAGGACGACGGGCCGACCCTCGAAGATCCGCTCGCCGAGCGCGTCATCCAGGACGAGACCTCGCTCGCCGAGAAGCGCCAGCGCCTCGCGACCCTGGCGGCGCGGGCCAAGGCGCGCAACCGGACCCGCTGACGCGGTAGCCACTTCGGCTCGGGCGGCCCGGCTACTCGGGTTGCCATCGACGCGTAACACCGTGATCCGCCGTCGATGGTTCCGGCACGCCGGGTGCTGAGCGTCGGGCCATGCGTTCGGTCGTCTTCGCGTTGCTCGCCGCTCTGTCGCTCGCCGCCTGCATCGACTCCGCCCCGGCGGACCCCGAGGACGGCAGCGGCTACGAGGGCGTCGACGAGGACAACGACCCGAACACCGTCATGGACGACGGCAAGTCGGACGCGCCGCGCTACGCGATCCCGACCGACCTGCCCGAGCTCGTCGCGCCCGAGGTCATCGTCTCGCTCGACGGCCTGAGCATCCACCTGTTCGATCGCAACACGGGCTTCTCCGAGGTCTATCCGACTGGCGTCGGCGAGAAGGACTCCCACGGCGAGAGCTACACGCCGGCCGGCCACTTCAAGACCGGCCCCGACAACACCGACACCTGGTGGTACGTCGCGCGCCGCACCAACCCCGCCTACTTCGGCGGCCTGCCGTTCCTCCGCCTGACGATCGAGAACAGCCAGGGCTCCAACACCTACGCCTTCCACGGTCCGATCACGGCGACCCTGCAGCGCGGCTTCGTCTCGCACGGCTGCATGCGCATGCGCGCGAACGACATCATCCGCCTCTTCTATATCGCGAAGGCACACCCCGACATGCCCGTCTCGATCCAGACCGAGGTCGAGCACGACGCCGACGGTGCCAAGGTCGATGTTGCCGTGGAGGTAGCGCCAGGAGGAGACGCCGAGGAGGAGCGAGTAACCGATGTAGGAGAGCGTTTCCTGTTTCATCCATTCAACGTGGCTTTGGACGTCGCGCTCGTAGGCTTTGCGGGCGATGAGATCGGCCTGTTGTTCAAAGTCGTGGGCGATCTGGGACTCCATGGAGTGGAGTTTCACGGCTTTGTTGCCGCGCAGGAGATCGGCTACGCGTCCGCTGACGTCGCCCTCGGTTTTTTGGTAGTCGCGTTGGATTTTTTGGATGCGGCGTTTGGAGTGGAACATCATCCAGACGCTGAGTGCGCAGAGGAGCACGAGGCAGGCGGCGATGGGGCCGTCCCAGCGGATGAAGAGCACGAGGATCGAGATGAGGGAGACGATGGAGCCGGGCGTCATCATCGAGGTGTGCTGGAAGAACTGCATCATGCTCGCGAGGGGCGTGCCGAAGAGGTAACTGAACAATTCGCCGGAGTGATGCTGGCCGTGGAAACGCACGCAGAGGTGGTTTACGTGGCGGAAAAATTGTCCGCGAAGGGAGATGATGATGCGTTCGCGGGCGCGGGTGATGTATGACTGTCGAATTCTGAAATATGATGAAGATAATTTTGCTAGATTCAGAAACAGATCATATATGCATCATGCCTCTAACCACCGTGGACCCAAGCTTGCTTGGGTACCAAAAGCTCCATAAGAATCTTGGGTGTATTGCAGGTCTACACGAGAGCTCAACGGAACAAATGGTACTTGGACAGCGGCTGCTCTCGGCACATGACAGGAAATAAGGATTGGTTTGTGGACCTGCATAAAAAGGATGGTGGGATGGTAGCTTTTGGTGGTAAGGATAAAGGTAAAATCATCGGTGAAGGCAAGATAGGTAAGAATCAAAATCATACCATCGAAGATGTGCTACTCGTGAAAGGTTTGCATCACAACCTCTTAAGCATAAGCCAACTTTGTGATAAGGGATGCAAAGTGATTTTTGATTCTAACCACTGCACTGTTTTGAATAGAAATACTCATGAGGTCAAGTTTATTGGTTTCAGAAATAACAATGTTTATATGATAGACTTGAATGATGCCTCTCATGAGAACTTGTGTTTAACTGCAAGGAACAACGATGATGCATGGCTATGGCATCGCCGGCTTGGGCATGCGAGCTTCAATGTGCTGCTGAAGCTATCAAGGAAGGAGTTGGTAATTGGGATGCCCAAACTGAAAGCCGTTGAGAATGAAGTATGCGGAGCCTGTAGCATGGGAAAGCAGACGAGGACATCATTCAAGAGCAAGAATGATGTAACTACAACCAGGCCGCTTGAAGTCATCCACATTGACCTCTTTGGACCAAGCAGAACACATAGCTTGGGTGGTAAATTATACGGTTTTGTTATTGTGGATGATTATTCCAGATTCTGTTGGGTTTATTTCCTTTCACATAAAAATGATGCCTTGACGGAGTTTGAAGTGTTTTGCAGGGCTGTACAAAATGATAAAGGGTTTTGCATCAAGACCGTGCGGAGTGATCACGGTAGAGAATTTGATAACCGTGATTTCAATGAATTCTGCAGGACCCAAGGCTACAAACACGACTTCTCCGCACCAAGGACCCCCGAGCAAAACGGAGTTGTGGAAAGGAAGAATAGAACCCTGATTGAAATGGCAAGAACAATGCTGAATGAGAACAACTTGCCAAGGTATTTTTGGGCTGAAGCAGTGAACACGGCCTGCTACATAATCAACCGGGCCATGGTAAGACCATTGTTGAAGAAAACTCCATATGAACTATATCGAGGTAAGAAGCCAAACATCTCACATCTTAGACCTTTTGGCTCGACCTGTTATATTCATAACAATGGTAAGATGGACCTGGCCAAGTTTGATCCAAAAAGTGACAAAGGTATATTTCTTGGATACTCTCTTAGCTCAAGAGCATATCGAGTATATAATTTGCGAACTCTTGTAGTTGAGGAGAGCCCCCATGTTATTATCGATGAATCAACTCAAAATAAGTCTAATGAAAAACTTGTTTTGCAGCATGAAGAGTTGTATGTTGATGATCATGGGAAGAAAGAAAAAGAGGAAAAGAATCAAGAACAAGAGAAAGAAGAAGAAGAGACTCATGTACAAGAGAAAGAAGAACCACAAGAAGATGATGAAAATCAAGAAATTCCTGTTGAACAGCAACTTCCAATTCAATGGACGTTTCCAAAGGACCATCCTCCGGAGAATGTAATGGGCAACATAGAAGAAGGGATTCGCACACGGGCCTCCCTCAGGGAAGTTGAAAATCAAGACCTCTTAGCCTTACTTTCTCAATTTGAACCTAATTCTATAGAAGAAGCTTTAAATGATGAATCATGGGTCTTGGCCATGCAAGAAGAACTACACCAGTTCCAAAGGAACAAAGTGTGGTCTCTTGTTTTCTCAGAAATTTGCTAAGTTTTTACCTGTGAAGCCCATTTTGATGAATTCTCCGTTAGAAATTTCAACACCTATTGGTTCCAGTTCAGCAATTAAGTATTTCTATCCTTCTAGTAAGGTTATGATTAATGAACAGAATTTGCCAGCTGATTTAGTTTGCGTGGACATGAAAGATTATGTTGTAATTCTAGGAGCGGATTGGTTGGCTAAGCATGAAGCCAATGTCCATTGTAGTTCTAACTCTGTGTCATTTTTCAGACACCCTGAACTTTCTTTTATAGGAGTTAGGCACCATAAGTCTGTGCCACTTATTTTGGCCCTTCGAGCTGATAAGTTAATAAGGAAAGGATGTCAGGCTTTTCTAGCCTTTGTCTATGTGACCCCTGAGAAGAAGATTGAGATAAGGGACATTCCTGTTGTCCGAGATTTTCCAGATGTCTTTCCGGAGGAATTGCCAGGACTTCCGCCTGAGAGAGAGGTTATCTTTTCTATTGATCTAATTCCTGATGCGTCCCCTATTTCTAAAGCTCCTTATCGTATGTCTCCTACGAAGCTGAGGGAATTGAAGCAATAGTTAATGGAATTGCTTGAGAAGGGGTTTATGCGTCCAAGTACATCCCCGTGGGGAGCCCCAGTATTATTCGTCTAGAAGAAGGATGGTTAGATGAGGTTGTGCATCGATTATCAGCAATTAAACCAGCTAACTATCAAGAACAAATACCCATTGCTGAGGATTGACGAATTATTTGATCAGATAGCAGGTGATGCGGGACGGACCCACGGACTCGACCTAGGACTCTAGATGAGCTCGCGTTTGTCCCTTAGCGAGGGAAGCGTGCGGATGTGCGCGGTTAAGAAACCGGCGTGAGCTAGGGTGGTCGGCTCTCTCGTGCCCGGATCGGGTCACGGGACGGTCACTCTCTCACTCGCAGCAGTGATATTATAAATTGAAAGCGAGCTAGGTATCCCTACACATGCTCTCTAGCAGCGGCATATAAAGCATATAAAGAATTAAGCAAGTGCCAATTGTAAGGAGAAGGCGATACCTCCATGCTCTCGGCGTGGCGAAGATGGCACCCGACCGGAACTCGTACTCCCGGAGTGGTTACTACACAATCATTACAGCAGTAAAATATTGCCCACTCCACGCAGGGAGGTAAAGGGCTACACAAATGGGGCCCGGGTGGACCGATTCCGGGTTGACGGGCGGTTTCCGGTGTCTCTTTGGCTGCACGCGTACTCACGACCGTGGGGCCCACGTGCTGTTCGGAGGGGCCGTGTGGGACCCAGAGGCACCGCTGTAGTGGGAGGTGCCTGGAGGAGCACTCCCTGGCATGGGGGCGTGCTGGTTCGCCGGTCGGGGGGCGGACGGCTCCGATCGGCACCGGTCGGAATAACCGGCTTCGGACTGCAACTCCTGGATTTCAGCGCGCGCCTCGGCGAGAATGGGCGCTGCGATCAGATCCGACGTCGGATCGAGACGGCGTTGGTGGCGTTGGAAATCTATTTTAAAGATCTTTAACCTTGGGGTAAGGATCTGGGCCGGATCTGCAAGTGACTGGCCTTCACCGAATTTACAACTTGCTGTTGGGCTGTTCCAGAATTCTCAGGGCAGAACTACTTTTGTCTGAGAACTGGCGTTGACCGTGAGGTAGACGGCCGATTCAGAAGTTGGGTTCTTCATAAACGTTGTGTAGAATCCAGTTAGAAAATTGGGACTATTTTTGGATTTTAGATTGAAGAAGAAATAGATTTTCTGGGATTTTTTTATTGGACCTGGGTCGGGTCTGGAAGATAGTGGACAGACAGAAATGGGGGGAATTGAAGGAATTTTATAAATTCGTGGGATGAGAACCTTGCAAAGTGTCGATCTATGGAGCTCTCCCACTCTAGGTATAAACTAGGATCGGATCCATCAAACACAAAGGCGTCTAGTGGGCCCAAGAGTGGCGAATATGCCAAGAATGAGGTAGTCATGATGGTGGACAAGGGTGATGAATGCAATGGCCTAGGACAAGAATTAGTAGAGACAAGTCTAGAACTTGCTCTGATACCATTTTGATGTGAGACGATACCTCAAATCTATGATTTTCTTCCTTGAGCTCTATTGATTGTAGTTCTAGGTCCCCTGCTTCATAGTCTTGCAGCAGCTTGGTATACACGGTTAGGAATCCAGTGAACACCGTGATGGCTTTAACAACTTTTCAACCATCCGGGGGGGATGATTCATGCCATCGTTCCCAAATATCACATACAATAAATTTTGACATGATTTTAATCACAGAACCAGCATAAAAAGGTGTGAATAAGGCATTAAACAGGCCATGCACGTGACGTAAGGGTAAGTCGTGCAGAGCTTGATCAAAAGATGAAAATTTCCTTGCCTTCCTCAAAATCTGAACTTGAGCACTTAAGCCCTTGTGTGTGTGAACCACACCCATGGACTTGCCGGTGGTACCACTGGTGTAGACAATAAGTGCATTGCCATTTTCTTCTACTGTTTTTGAATCTTATAATTCTTTTCTCATTGACTCCAAGTCAACCTACGTTTCTAACTTGCCATACGAATCAATATCTGATGTAATGCTCCAAAACATTAGGGAAAAGAGAAAAAATTGAGCACCACACTTCTTTGCTACATTCTTCATAAGTGCTCGATGGTCTTCGGTGCTCAGGGGTATCATTGCTCAAACCTGCTAAGTATAACAAATGAAATACCTTTCGGGCAGAGGAGATAAGTTGAGCATAACTGTAACTTTTTTTTTCTTTGTTTTTTTCTGCTGCACTCTGATTGCCACACTTCCCGGCTGGGTAGAGCCTCTCCATGGATGCAACAGACGGCACCTCAACACCATTTGCTACCACCGGGACTGGCAGTTAGAGCATTCGGGGATGCTGAAGTAGGCAGTGTCAGCAGGTCACCAGTGCTGAGGGGAGCTTTGTCGCTGGCGTAGCAGAAACCATGTTTGTGTGTCGATGGAGGTCTACTCGGAGTCGACAGGCGGTGAACAACTGGGCAGGGTTCTCGGACGCGGTAGTGGCGTGCCAGTGGTGGCAGACTGCTTGCTCGGAGTAGGTGGCAGTCCACTCGTGCGGCAGCAATCCTGCAGGTCTGTTCGATGGTGAGCATGCATGCCGGGGACGTCGCTGGCATGCTCTCGCCCTGGGAGCTGGGAAGGGCGGCCCCGTGGTTGGCAGGGCGATGTCAGCTGCGGGCTCGTGGCAGTCGGGTGGTGAGGGACTGGTTTCTCCGCCTGGCCGGTGCATGGCGAGGAGCAGGCTGCATGGAGGTTGCAGGTGAGGGGGGCTGGGGAGCGAGATCTGCAGGGTGAGGGTAGAGAGGGCTATGCTGCATAGAGAGGGTGTGGGTTGGCAGGAGTGCAGGTTACGTGGAGGTTGGGTCGTCTGCATGGGGGGTTGGGGTCGCGGCGGCGAAGGTGGGGCGTAGGTGTGCGGTGGAGAAGAAGAGTTGAGGGCCGCTGAGTACGTATGTTAGAGAGGAAGGCAAATGACTGCAGGTGGTAGCAGGGAAAGGAGATAGAGGGATCGAGACCAATGTATATGAGAAAGGATCGTGTGCATGTTGGGAAGACCTGGACCGTGTGTGTGCTGTGAGGGGTAGTGTGAGAGTTGAGGGGAGTGAGGGCTGAGAGGAGAACACTGCTGCGCGAAGGGGTGTACGAAGGAGAGAATGAAACAGAGGACCATCTTGTCTATTATCATGATCTTGACATTATCTTGCTATCTTGAAATTACTTGGAAATTCCTTCTACAAAATTTCTTACTTGAAATTCATGACCTACACTTTTCATGACATGAATTGATAAATTGTTAAATACTTAAAGAATTGCCTGGTTCATAGAGATATAAAATCCTACTGAGCTTTTTGCTCACCCTACGTTTTGGTTAATTGTTGCAGGAATTGACAATGAACATGGGAATGGACATGAGTGAATGAGAGTTTTTCTTTTCCCTAGGATTTATGTAGATCATTAGTGTTTTTACAAGAATTATGTACTTTAGATTTGGAAGATTGTAATGTCTTTACAGGTTATCAAAGAATGTTGTAAACTTCATTTTGGATGAAATAAAAGTATCATTTTACCATTCATTTCTGACTTTAGAATTAAATTGTACATGCTCTAATCGACACGAGTGCCTCGTAACTGCTCGCGTCCTTGATTTTTCGCGTCGGGGCGTGACAAATGGTCTATTCTCTATTTGCTGGCTAATTTTCAGGGAGTTCGTCATCGACTCGCAGAGCTCCCCATTCTTGGCCGACCGAGAGTGAGGATAGGAAGAACCCACATTCTCACACTTCAAAGGCATTGCAATCATCACTCCTGTGAGGCTCAGGTATAAGCCTCTGGCAATCACCTATTTTCATCTTTCTAACTTGTGCACTGTAGGCATCGACAACATATTAGGAAGGAGGCCACACACCCGCTCACACGCACCTTTTTGGCGCCTAAAACAAGTTCGGTTGTTTGATTTTCGTGCGATGTTCATACTCGAGCACGATCTCTGTGTAGTCTGAGGCCGGCACCTATGCACACACCGCACCATAGCGCCAACCGCATTAAAGGTTTATTAAGATTTATTGTTGATTTCAATTCTAACCAAAGCAAAGTGAACTGAGAAATCGGGCAAAACTGTGAGTAAATTTTGACAGCATCTCCCCTTATCCTGGAGGACCGTGGGGGATGAAATAGAGACTCACCCAGAGGAGTGCCCGAGATGAGCTCACTAGCTGCTTGGAAGCCAATCACGGCGAGTAGATAACCCTAATGGGGATGGAAACCTCGAGGACCAGCCTACAAGAGGTTTCGACGACCCACGGGTTGCCACAATCTCAATTAAGGGACGTGGGCTTAACTATTGCCAATCTAAGTGGCTCATTAGTGTTCACTCTCTAAAGAGGGTCTGCGGGGTCCACGTTATAAGGGAAGGAGCCCCTAGGGTCCATGAGTGACTAAAGGGAATCCAAGTGGAGAAATCGTTAAGCAGAGAATGTTCCCTTCCCCGATAATGGGTCCGCACGTGTATCAGAAGACGAATACAACTATCAGAGAAATCATGATACTGCCCTAAATGAGGGAGGCTATGGACCATGCTGATGACACTAGCAAGTCTATACATCCATCGGGGGCTAGGTAGTATGAGGCCCAATGGGCTATCAGTACAATTGTGCGTTCGGATATATATTGACAGGATAGTAGTACAATCAGAATACGAACATTCCAAACATTTGGACTAGACCGAAGGTGAGGACAAGTGATGTCACGCCCCGAGCCTTTAATTACAGCGGAAGACTAGCTTGAGGAGACATGTACAGCCGGCATGGTAAGTCTCTTGCAAGCAAGAAATAATCAGAGCGTAAGACAATCGCACATAAGATGCAATTACACAATAATTCAATCAATTTTCACTTTTATTGATAACATCAAATGCTTAAAATCCAAATACATCAACTATTTTAAATCCATTTGACTCAATAAAGAGAAAATTACATTGACTCTATCTAGACAAGATCAACTGCCTATGTCTTCACTCTCATTCAGAAGGAAGGTACCAGAGGAAGAGAGGAAGAAGAAGAAGGAATCCTCTGCAAACTCTTTGGAAGGGCCCTTTACAGAATATGGTGAAAAAGAGGATGGTGAAAGACATCTCCCAAAGAGTCAAAGAAAAAGGAAAAGAGGTTGGTCAAAGAACAAAAAAAAGAGAGAGAAAAGTCAAAGAAGGGAACTGGAAGAGTTGCCCCTCTTGTAGACGGGATCGAAGGCGGAAAGAAAGAAAGTAGGGGAGGGGAGGAGGAGAGGCAAGAATAGGACAAGAGTGCAATGCCTCATACCCCTATCCGTCTGCTTCTGCCTTCCTCCAAAGATAGCGTCGGCAGTTCGGAAGAAGGGAGAAGACATGCCACCGCATGTTGAGACCTCTTTCAAACTGTCCATCGACTGTTGAGCACTCTTCCAAACTGGAGTAGCAGGGATCTCCCCCCGTAGTCTGCATCTTCGTCCTTTGAAGCGCCTTTCATGTTTCGCCAAGACTGATAGCTCAAAACTTCATGGAGTGGGAGAACTGCAAGGGATGGCCTCAAGCGATGAAGAGAGGAGGAGATGCCCTTCGAGACCTTTTATAGGCCGAAGGGGAGCTGTTGCCTTAAATGACTTTCCCCTCGAAAAAATGTGAAAGGTAGAAACCCTTCCCTTGAGACGATTACCTCATTTCCCCCTCAATGGAAACATGCAAAGTGACAAGTCATTCAAAGCATGGAAAGATGGACAGGCGCCAGCTCCTTGCCAGTTGCCTGACCAATCGGCACGTGCGATATCTATAGAGAAAATCACCGCCGTCCCAAACCACTACAGATATGGTGGTCAAATCGCGCCAAAGGCGATAAGAAGTAGTCAATTTAGCATTTAATATTACCCTCATCATATATACGAAGAATATTTTACATGGCCACATTAAAGAAAAGGAAGAGAAAAGCCAATACATCAGGCCTCTGACCCATCGCGAAGCTCGACAAATGGAGGATCCTCGGCACCAAGCGACCTGCCCCCAGCACCCTCGGTGATGGCCAATCCAGGCACTGACCCCACTTGCGTGGGAACTATCTCGATCGCATGCCCTCCCGAGGCCGCCGGTGTTGGCGATCGCCCTGACGAAACGGAGGTGTCCCAGCCTCCGCCTTCGCTCGACGTCGAGGAGGAAGAGTCGGTAGTATCCTAGTCTGAGTCATAACACTGCCCGGAAGGGAACGCGAGGTCCTTAAGCACCTGGCCTTGAGCCTCTAGGACAGCTCGACGGAAGCCTTGCGAGAAACCCTTCCACAGACCCCGGCGATAGCCCAGCTCATAGTAAGATAAGGTGGCCTTCTGGAGAGCCGCCTAGTAACCCTCTGAGCACTTGTATTGCTCGAGCGCCTCCACCCTAGCTAGCTCCACCTTTCACTCAAGTTCAGCTGCACTCTGCTCCGCCACGGACAGTCTCTCCTCGGCTCCGGCCCGCGCACCCTTGGCCTCCGGCCATTGTCGCTCGGCCTCTCGGACTCGGCCTTCCACTACAAAAAAAAGTGGGATTACAGACGGATTTTTCAGACGGAAATATGTCCGTCTGAAAATACGTCATAAATTCTGACGGATTAAATCCGTCCGAATATCTGTCATAAAGTTAGATGGATATTCCGACAGAAATAATAGTCTGAAATATAGACTACATTTCAGATAGATTTTCCGACGGAAATTAAAACGTCTTAATTATAGACTACATTTCCGACGGAAAAAAATCCGTCTGAAATTCGGTCATTAAAATCCCCAATCTATCCCGCTTCGGAACCCTCTCCCTCTCCCTCCCACTCTCACACTCTCTCTTTACACTCTCTCCCTCTCCCCGCCGACGATCCTTGACGGATGGTTGACTCAATGCAATGGTCCTAGGACTTAGACTTGATAGAGACAAGTCTAAACTTGCTCTGATACTAATTGATGTGACACAACCTATGGATGGTAGTGACAACCCAAACACCAAGTGGTACGTGACGAAGGACAAACCCGAAGGTTTCCTCGACACTAGAAAGGCCGTGTTCCAAACCGGCATAACCAGAATGTCTCGCGACGTCTTTTGATATACCACTATGATGATGGGACCTCAATGGGTATGCTAAGACCTATGGGATGCAGCAACTAACCAATGTTCCCTTAGACCTAGTAAGCATGCACAATTTGTAAGTTAAATGGACCATCGATGGTGGCTACTCACTCGTCGCTCACCCAAACCCGGGGAAACTCGGCAATCTCGAGCCGAGGTTGTGAGGGTTGGGCCCTTACTGGTAGAGGGCCAGCAAGGCCAGGGTTCTTCCCAAGGATATGGAGGCCCAGCTCAATGGGGTCGACTGGGTGCCGAGGGCACGAGTCAGACTCTCTCCCACGACGGTCACTCAAAGCAATGGAGCTTATGGACCGGGCACTCACTCTCACAGGCCAGCGGAGCTATGAAAAAATATTGAAAGAACAAGGCACCACATATGAGCAAGGGATGGAGCACTTACTCGACCGGCTTGAAGAAACCGGTCCTGATCGGAGACGTGGGTGAGCGGGGAAGCATGGGTTCCCCACACGCTGCGCCGGTGAAGCTTTGACCTGTTTAAGGATTTACACAACTACTCCCCATGCAAGGGGGTTGAACAAGGGGAGGGGAAGCTAGAATTACATCCAAACACTACCTCCCACAGGGAGGGGCTGTAAGCTAGCCGGGCGGGGAGGGGAACATCGAACTAGGAACTAATCGAAAGGGGGATGTCGATTCTATCCGCTCCCTGGAACAGGGGACAGATAGTCGATGTCGACACCACTACGGCCTCTCCCGAACTACATTGTCGACAAAACTAGTGGCATAACCTCCTGGGTTAGCCAAGGATGATGCCCGATTTTTGGGGGAATTTCTGGTTGGCGGCGATGGTCAGGGTAGAGTCATAAATAGGGCCTCTACTTTTTAATTCTGGCAGCTTTTGCACCAGAGTAGCAGAAAGACGAGGCTGCCACAAATGCTCTCGAGCTCGGATTCAGGGGTGGCTGGAGTCGTTGGATTCGTGGCCAAATCCTCTTCGAACAGAGACCCACAGAGATGCTGGAGGTGGTCAGAGTAGGTGAAGAGGACCCAAACAGTGATCAGGTGTCGGGTTAGTTCTTGAGGGAATAGGCCTGCGCACCTGGGGTAGAAAAATGGGAACTCACAGCTCTGGACGCCGAACGGAGTGCTGCTTCTTGGTACTGGAAGGTGACTTGAATAGATCTCAGCCAAGTGGCACTCCAAGAATATCAGAAATTAGACTGTGGGAGCCTTTGTAAGCCTTCTCTAGTTGTCTGCCTGGGAGGGAACGTGCAGTCCGACAGTGAAGGCTCCTTTGGACAGCCACAAGCTCAGACGATGGCGAGACCACCACCGTTGTGTAGAGGACTGGAAGACGCTTCCGACGGTGCCACTTCAGCATCCAGGAGCGCCGAGATGAAGTCATGGTAGGCCCTGCAAGCCACTGATACTCTACTGCCTATGACCTGGGAAGTGCAGGTTGAAGATGGGAGGTGGAAAATGAGGTAAATGGGAGGGAAAAGGGGGTGGATGGGTATGGAGGCAACCCTTGGCTGTTAGGGGGTCTGGGAGGGGGCAAACCAAAGTGAGGGAGGGGGAGAAGGGGGGTAGGAAGGTGGTCTAGCAAGTGGTGAGAGAGTGAGCTATGAATTTGGGACTAGGAGGGCGCGAGCAGCCTCGACCGTGACACCCAACTCGGCCTGGGTTTCTCGAAGTCCGTAGAGCTCCTCCTCCTCCTGCTGGATCTATAGTTGGGTCCTCCGTCTCCACTCCTGTGCGATGTGAAGACGGGCGAACTCGCTCCACAACGTCGTCAGCCTCGCCGCCCATGTATCTCTGGGGAGACCCAGCATGTGGTAACTCCTGGTGAAGGCTTCCAGGTCACCCCTCAAAGCCTCTACAGTCGACAAAGGGTCAACCTAGATCAACTGATCAAGACCCTGGAGAAGCTGGTCAGCCATGGCGGCATTCAATGCCATCCCAAGCGTACGGGTATCTGGCCAATCAACTCCAAGAGCAGGGAAGTCTGTGGGCGCCTCTAGAGCCTCTCCCTCGGGAGCTGCAATCAAAAGAAAGTGGAATAAGTGCTTGTTTGCGATCAAGAGGACAAGCATGGAAAGTCATTCAAGGCACAATATGGTGGTATACCTAAGGCAGCCTCGTGTGTGCGAATTGCCGCAGAAGCATGCCCATCCCCAATGGCCGGGAAGAGAGTAGTTATAGAGGCTGATGCTGGCCCACTAGGCAGTGCATTTGCAGCCCGGCCCTCTGCAATTCAAGTAACAGCATGTAAGTGCCCGTCTATGAAGTGGCACACAGATAATGTCAAGCTCCAAAGAGCAGCTATATACCTGCCCCAGCAACATCACCTTCTTCAGCTATGCTAGGAGGGGCGGACTTCGTATCGGGGGCCTTTTGGGAGCAAGATTGCTCGCCCACGGAGACTGGCCTTGTCTTGTCATGAAACTCCTCTCGCATGGAGACCTCAGTCATCGGCTCCGTGGAAGGAGAAGTTGCAAGGCAGATACGAGGGAAAGGTCAGTACCATAAATAAGATACAGACACAAGTTGAGCTATTCATTGGCAGGTGCAAGGAATACCTGTAAGTTGAGGGTCCATCGGTGGGGCGCTTTGCCCGGAGCTGCACGGGCCCTCTGGCGAGCCCCGGGAAACTTCCCCTCTCGGGGCTGCCCCATCAGGTTGAGATATGCCATCCTCGACAGCTTGGCCTGTCACTATTCACATAGCCAATGCATTAGTCAACTCAGCAAGGACGACAGTGAAGCAGCAAAGAGGTCTATCATTAGCCTGCAAGATCTCTTACCTGAAGGACCAGTCGTGTTGTCCTCGCCGATACCAACATCAGGGGAAGGCCCCAGCGAAGGGTCTCTCGGTGCCGCGGTATCAACACCCGCAGCCCCGACGGCCTTCGCGCCCTTCATGGCATTGCCACAATTCAGGAGATCCATGAATGAGCCGGACTCCATAAGCTGCGAGAACTCCTCCATCGAGCCGGCCAAGTCGACTCCTGTTCAATAACGAACCATATGAGCCAAGCAAACTTTTATAAGAAGAGGACAAGTGAAAAAGACAAAAATGCATTCACACTCACCGTCAGCATCCTCTAATTCTCCCTCTTCCCAGGAATCACTTTCGCCTGGAGAAGAGCTCTAGGTCTTGGCACTTGAAGTGGAACTCAGAGCTCCTCCTAAAAAGAGGGTCGGAAGCTGCAGAACTCCCACTCCTAGAAGTGGATCCGGTCCCCGAAGAAGAGCCGACATCATCTCCCACTGTCGAGCTAGGGGGAATAGCATCAGGAACTCCTGCATAGCCAAGATGCATCACTAAAGAATTAGTGATCTCCAGTTCTTCATGTATCAATGAAGAGATGAGGTCGGGCATGTTACCTGAGGACTGACCACGCATGGCTCCCGTGGTGATAGGCGAGGGAGAGTTAGCCGTCACTGGCGTGTAATCATCTGCGGGAGAGGTCAACTCTTCAAAATTGAAATTAATATTCGGTGCAGGCTCGTCCAGAGGCATATCTCCTCCCGCAGAAGTGTTCACTTGAGGAGGAGAGAAGCTCGCGTCGGCTCTAACTTCTGGGGGAGCTGCATTTAGCAAACCAAAAATGCGTTTATAACACGGCATATATGCTTAAAGGTGGCAAGTATCTGGGTGTGTCACTTACTGGAGATAGTCTCAATCATGGGGGATTCCTTCTCAAGTCGAGGACGGGACGAGGACCTCATGTCCCCCTCTCCAGGACCCTCAGTGCGGGGCCTCTTTGAAGCGGCAGTACCCCTCCCAATCTCAGTATCGGGAGGGCCCTCCAATGGCCCGGCGCCAGCTACCCTAGCAGCCCCACTTGTAGTTATCAAAGGAATGTGTAAAATACATGTTCCAAAATATGAAGACATATATGCACATTAAAAGCCAACAAAGGAGATAATTACTTGTAGCCTCTATTGGTTTTATGGGTTTCAAGATTATGTGCTCCGGCTTCACTCGGAGGACATGTGCAGCCGCCTTCACAATTTCAAAAATGGCGATAGGAGTCCTCCCCATCTCAAGGCCAGAAGAATACTCCAGCGGACCTGTGCAGCCCACGGCGTTAATCACGTGGGCCCTCCACTCTGCAAAGGTGTTGCCTCCGAGCTCTCCATCAGTTATCGGCTGGGACAGCTGGGACTTCCTCCTCACCCCACAAGACACCTGCAAGTCCTCCCACCAAGAGTAGGCCTTTGAAGGGCCTGGGGCTACTCCTAAGGTGGAGGAAGAAGAAACTCTGGAGGCTGCTGCTGGCTTGCTTTTCAAGGGCTTCAAAGCCCCATTATATTGGCTCTTGTCTACCAGGACCGTCCAGCCTTTCTCTCGCCACTACTCCTCGATGTCGCTCACAACCCAGGCGGCTCCTGAAAAATGAGACCTGATGAAGGCTGGGTCCACAAGCAGAGGAGGCAAATCCTCCCTCCTCAAGCACTGCTCCTCAGTTGCTCGGATGACGTCGCGATGCTCCCGAAAGACATTGCTAGCTTTGAACCACCAGCGTGAAAAATGGATATTAAAATGGCCTCTGCGCTCCTGCTCTGGGATGGGGTACCCTTGTGACACCTCACGGTAGAGGAAGTCCTGCCAGGCTGCTGCTACTAAATGCACATCCATGTGCCTGTATAGTCGGAGGGCCAAAGGAAACTCTGCACCTGAAGGAATGCCCTGATCATACCCGAAGTTCCTGGCGAACCGGTGCGGGTTATAGGGCTCAAGTATAGCTGTGCTGGAGTGCCGATACAAAAGAACACTGGGGCGGGTGCTGACAACCCACTTTGCCAAACCCTGAGGGGAGAGTAAAGCATGTGTGGAAACTCTGCTAACAACGGCATCTCCCTCTTGCCCAACATAAGAGCAGTGAAGGTAGGAGAAGTAGTCAAGGGCTATGCCCTCTCCTCTCCTCACTGGAACAAAGGACAAGGCCCGCAGGGCCCCTACAAGCTAAACCACTGAGTCCTGTGATGGCTGCCCTATGAACCAAAAAATCAGCGACGCCGCCAGGTTATCAACTGCAGCCCTCCGAGATAGCTCTGGAAGTAACAGCTCTGCCCAGGCACTCAAGTAATGAGTGGGCAGCATAATGCTCTTCTCTCGTGGTGACTAATGGGAAGACAAAGCCCCGAGCAAATGAAAAATATTCGCTAGAACTGTTGGTGCAATGGCGAGCCTCTGCCCACAAGCAAGCAAACAGGCAGGGTATATCACCTCCGGCCGCAGGAGCCCGTCCTCCCCATGGGGAACCACAAAACTGGCCAACCAGCAGGCCAAATAAGCTGCTAAATATGTAATAAGAGGTAGCTTCCTCGAGTTTCACCCTTGTATCAGTGCAGGCAAGTGGCGTGGGTGAGGGGGGAACATCTACTCTGACCTCCCTGCATTCCTCCTAGGTGGTGCCGGACTGAGCAAACTCCTCGTGAAAGCAGAAAGGGCCACTGTAAAAATGGCTCACCCATGCATTTAAAGTCACCCTCGGTGTCTGAGGGGTCCGATCTGTGCCAACTCGGGCTAAATCCCTTCAAGTCTTCGTAAAAAATCTGAAGCAGTACGGCAGGGTATACCGCCCGGCGCCGTCGGTGGAGCTAAGGTGCAGGTCGTCCAGTGATAGCTCCTCATATGGCCTCCCGTAGATCGGAAGACCCGAAATCCTCTGGAAAGCCCAGAGGTCCAGGGAAATCTCTCCTCCAGCCATGACAAAAGTGTTCCATCGGCGGCTGAATCTCCCTATCAAAGCCTGTAGCAGGCCTATGTGACAGGGGTAGGAATATAAGACGGCTGTCACTGCATGACGGATCCCTACCCTACATTGTTGGCGATTTCGACTGAAACGTATCGGTTTCGGCCATACCCGATACGAAAAACGCAATGAATACTGTAGCAACCTGAAACATTAGCTTGTGTATCGGTTTCGAGTGAAACCGATATTGGTTTGGGGTGAAACCGATATTGGTTTGGCCCGAAACCGGACGGTTTCGGCCGAAACAGTCCAATTTCAGCAGAATAACGTCCTAACAAAGGGCGTTAGTTATCAAAGTAACGCCTCTCATTAAGGCGTGACTTGTATCTTCTTAAAATTTTTAAGTTTCAAAATTCAGGGTTGCTACAGGGACCACACCCAAGAAGTAGGGTGATCCAACAACCGAGGCAAAATTGTCAAAAGTGATCGACACCGCCAAGTAGCCCACCCGCACATGGGTGGCAATGAAGATGGGACCGTAGGTGACGGCCTCCATAGTTGTGGATGCACCGGACGAGCAGGGGTGATGGCTGCTGACGGTCGTCGAACGCGATCCAAAAATTGGAAGGCGAACTAGAAGCTACTGGGAAGTGCGAGTAGGTGCTCTTGCCCTACCTCTCCTGCAAGGACAGGAAAAGGGCACCTGGACTTCAGGGCTGGCACAGGCTTTCTCTTCAGCAGAAAGAAGGAAGGCGGGAGACGTCCCATCGGGCGTGCCATCCTTTTGTTCGCACACGACGAGGTGGGAGGGTCGACGTGACGTGTGTGCAGTGACCGGAGTGAGGGGTAGTATATAGCTATAGGAGAGACGCTGAAATATAGTGTGCTTCAGGCGCTCCCTCTCATAGTCGTAACTTTCTCAAAGCGGTACCGTGCACTCACCTTTTTATGGAAAGTCGAGGGGAGACCGAGTGGCACGGAAGGTTTCCTAGTTTTAAGGGAAACGTAACTGGGATGTGGGCATGCCAGTCTATTTCTCGACAATCACCTGTGGAACCAAGAGTTGACCGAGGAAAGCACCACCAGGGCGCGGCACGTGGACCCAGGAGATGAGAGACAGGTGGAGGGGAGGGTGATTCCGTGGGTGCGAGTGCGCAGGTGACTGTGGGGAGTCGTGTACAGGATGTCTTTCCCCACTGACCGCAAGTAGTCAGTATTTATTTACATCGGATTGAATCTGAACACCTTCGTTCCGTGCTGAAGAGGGGTCTGTATAGGCCTGAAGTCCTAGGTGGAGAGTGGGGAGCATTTCGCAGCTGTGGGTTCGCACTAGACAGGATGATGTTAGCTGGGGTCAGAGGTGCTGAGGGATTCACGCTAGGTGACATAACAAAAAAGGGGGGCTGAGGGCCCGAACGTCGATGCGAGTGCATACGTCCAAATGGTTGTATAATTTCTGAGAGCTATATGACTTTACAGGCAGGCCATGGTGGCCGAGGTACAACAGGCGCAAGCCACGGGACAATTCTGACACAGTGGCAGGTCCCCGGGTCAATGAGTGACAAAGTAGGTATTCGCATGTTTTATAGAGGGTTCCTCTCGTGGTGTGGGCCGTGTTTGCTCCGCAAAATGAGGGACTTGTAACTGGGTGACTAGCGAGTGCATCGGACTGGTGCCTGGGTGAGGGTGAATCACGGCTCGGATCGAGTAGTCAGACATGGCCTCGTGAGTACTGGGAAGCGTGACGCCACGTGCGTGCATGGTCACACCCTTGTCATAACGTCTCACACATGGTGGGCATAGACTTATATGTCATGGGAGAAGATGGTGCAAGGAAAGTACAAGCGACATACCCTTGGCGTCCTTAGCCAAAGATCAAGTCACCCACACACAATTCTCCTTGCTTTGTCTTGCTGCTGCTTGAAGCTTGAAGGCCATGGAGCTGCTTGGATTGACGCACGTATCTTGTGTATCCTCTTCATCATGCACCCATTGAGCTCCTAAGGAGGTTTTATAGAGAATTTGAAGGGTCAGTGTAGGGTTTAGGCGGGCTAGGTTGAATGGTTCAAGCTAGCCCGGGTAAACCTATTTGAATAATGCATTTAGGTTGCACGTAACTGAGTAGGGGAGAAAGGGTGTAGGCTGTAACATCCCAATCCGTCTGAAGTTTAACAAAAAGAAAAGGCGTGCCGACGAAGGTTGAATGGGCACTGGGGGGTGTACCTGCAAAGGCGTTGGAGGGTGCACCGGGGAAAGCCTGGGGTTGGGTATGTCGGGGAAGGTTTGGGTTGGGCGTGCCGGCGAAGGCACTGAAGGTTCACTGGCGAAGGCTCAATGAGTGTACCGGCGAAGGGTGCTGGGAGGAGCATGTCGGCGAAGGTGTTGGAAAGGTGCATCGGTGAAGGTTCAAGGAGCACACTGGCGAAGGATGAGGTCCGTGCAGGTTTCTCAACAAAGGTATCAAAGTCCATGCCTGTTTTCAAAGGGTAAGTCCATGCACATCTAGGCTGAGTCCATGCAGATGTAGGTTAAGTCCGTGCACATGAGGGCCAAGTCCATGCAGATGCGTGCAAAGTAAGGGTGGGGTCCGTGCAGGACTGGGCAAGTCCGTGCAGGGTGTTTAGGTTGTGGGATGGAGTCCGTGCATATGCACGGATGCAGGTTTTGGGCAGAGGGGCTAAGTCCATGCATGCTAGAGGCAAGGTCAATGCGAGGTCTGTGCATATGCATGGGACGAAGGTCAAGTCGGTGCATGGGCAGGCAAGGTCTGTGCACACGAGGCTGGGGGCTGATAGAAGGTTAGTGTACACGGGGGTAAGGTTAACGGACATGCTGGCCAGGTTAGTGCACGTGCAGGGGAAGTCAGTGCATATGCAAACTAGGGTTAGTGCACGGGGGCTAAAGTCCGTGCACATGCAGGCTACGGTCAGTGCACATGGACTAAAGTCTGTGCACATGCAGGCTAAGGTCAGTGCATATGCAGACTAAGGTCAGTGTACATGGGCTAAAGTCAGTTCACATGCAAACTAAGGTCAATGCACGTAGGCTAAAGTCCATGCACATGCAGGCTAAGGCCGGTGCACATGTAGACTAAGGTCAGTGCACATGGGCTAGAGTCAGTGCACATGCAGACTAAGGTCAGTGCACGTGGGCTAAAGTCCATGCACATGCAGGCTAAGGTCTGTGCACATGCAAACTATGGTCAGTGCACATAGGCTAGAGTCAGCGCACATGCAGACTAAGGTCAGTGCACGTGGGGGTAAGGTCGACGCACATGCTGGCTAGGTCAGTGCACATGCAGACAGGGTCCGTGCAGCTATAGGCCAAGTCGGTGGATATGTGAGCCAGGCCCGTGCGGGGTGAAGTCAGTGTATGTTCTGAACGAAGTCCGTGCAGTGCAAGATGAAGTCAGTGTATGGTCCGTTCATATGGGGGCCAAAGTCTATGCATATACACAAGTGGAGAAAACAAAGTCCGTGCAGGGTTTGTGCACATGGGGGCAGGGGCTATGCAAGGTCCAAGCGAGGCTTGTACAAGGCTTATGCATGCTGGAGGACCAAGTCTGTGCAGGTTTGCATGGGGTTGAGGTTGCAAGGGGCACGAAGTCCATGCATGGGCTACACGGGGTTGAAGTTACACGGGGTTGAAGCCATGAGGGGATGAGTGTGCCGAGGGAGGCCATGGATGTGCCGGTGACTGAAGGGGGAGAGCATGCCGACGAAGAGGTGTACTAGCGAAGGGCGAGCAGGCAGGCGTGCCGATGAAGGGCTTAACAACAGCCAAAGGGAGGAGGCACCGTTCAAGGAGTGTGCCAGCGAGGGGGAATAGAGGGTGTACCGGTGAACGGGCCCAAGGGCATGCTGTGGAAGAGTCTAGGAGCGTGCTGGTGAAGGGGGTTCCAGAGTGTGCCGGCGAAGGGGATTTCAGAGCAGTGTGTACCGGTGAAGGGCCCACTCCTCCTTCATTCTCTTAAGGCATTTCTTTTCTTCTTTTATCCTTCTCTTCCTCCTTTTCTTAATTGATTTTCTGGCGACGGCCGACCCAGGCACTGACCCCACCAGCGTGGGAACTGCCTCAATCGTGTGCCCTCCGGAGGCAGCCGGAGTTGGCGACCCCTCAGACGCGGAATAATCTCCTTGGCTGGCACCCTCGCTCGGTACCGAGCTAGGAGAGCCGGAGGACGTCGCATCTGAGTCATAGCATTACCCGGATGGGAAAATAACCGCCCCCGGTGCCTGCCCCTCAGCCCAAAAGATGGCTCGGCCATAGCCCTTGGCTAACCCCTTTCGGATGCCCCGACAAAAGCTCGACGCGTAGTAGGGAAGGGCAGCCTTCTGGAGGTCGGCCTGGTAGGCCTCTGAACGCTTGTACTGCTCGAGCGCCTCCAACCCTACAGACTCCACCTTGCTTACGAGCTCGGCGGACTTCCACTATGCCTCGGTCGACTTCTCCTCCCCCTCGGCCCGTGCAGCTTCAACCTCCGTCCGAAGTCACTCGACCTCCTCAGCTCGGCCTACGAGCTCAGCACGCTCGGTTTCCCACTGACCATCGTGCTCGGTCTGGGCCGCGCGCTCCTGCTCCAGAAGCTTGCTCTTCAGCTCAAGAGAAGCACAAACCTAAACCAACTACTCGGCCAATGCCCAAGCTTCCGCCTTGCTCGACCTCACCCACTCCCAAGATGAGGCACTCTCCCACTGAAGCTCCTCAAGACTGGCCGTGAGCCAAGTGATCTTCTTATCGGATGCACCAGCGGCCCACGCAAGAGTCGTTCGCTTTGACTCTAACCGAGTGTACACGTCAGCCATGGTAGCCCCCATCTGGGCCATGAGCAGACCGCCTTCCAAGATCAGCTTGAGGACTGCAGACGGAGAATGTTGCTTATCTCCTCCTCGCACCACCGCCGAGGCTACATGGCAACAACTCCAGTATAGAGGGCCCCAAATACCGGGAGGAGGGTCAGCCCTTTTTAAAGCAGCTGGAATAGGGACTCCCCTTCCGGGAGATACTCCCCCGAGACCCCCGTCGATCAGCTAGGGTTACGTCGCCCCGTCCCGCCTCCCTCCGACCTTGACTGGCTAGGTCCCGGTGCCTCCACTTGGTGCCCCACCGACCTCGCCCGATGCTCCAGTCTCGACCAACACTACCCGGGAGTCACCCGCCTCGGCCACGACCTCCGCGACCTCCCCGACCCCCTCTTGACCAGTGGAAGGGGGAGCCGGCCGAATAGGTTTGGCCCTTTCCAGCTCGACAGAGGGGAGAGCCAAACCAGTGATGCCTTCGACTGAATGGATGGCCCCGACCTTCTTGGCCCGTTCCTCTCGGTAGACTGGGCCTTCATGGAATCCCATAGCATCTTCTTCACGGGATCCTTGTGCTTGGCCCCTCGTCGCCTGGAAGCCTCTTCCCGAGCTATCCCCTTGCCCTTGTCCCGGGCTTGGGAAGAGCACTTGGGAGCCCACGACTCAGTGAAGGTCGGCGCATCGTCTACCACGATTATCTCTGGCTCGGTCGAAGGCACCTCCTCCTTAATCGACCGCCTGGCATCTATGCAAGAGGAACATGGTCAGGAAAAGAAGAGCGTCTCGACAGATAAGAGGGGAATTCGATTCCTAATACCCTTACCTGTCGACAACAACCGCTCGAGAAGGCATCGCTCAATATTGGCTTCGGTCACCAGCTTGCCCATCGACTGGCGATGCTCCAGGAGGATTACAGCGTCCCGCTCCACCTTTGACGATACCTCGGCTGGCTTCGAAGGGATGTTCGGATGAATGTTGGGCACCACCGAGAAATCCCAGAACACTTCTACTGACGAGGTGCCCACCTAGAAGTACTGGGTCTTCCACCCCTTGTGGGAAGAGTCCTTCTGGGACAATGACAAGATTTGGATTAGCCTAACCCCTTTGGGAGACCCTCTGGCCTTGCTGGCCCTCTACCAGCAAGGGACCAGCCCCCACGTCCTCCACTCGGCATCTCCGAGTCACCCACAGGTTCGGGTGAGTGTCGAGTGAGTCAGCCGCCAATTACGGCCCGTTTACGTTGCGAATTGTGCTTTCTTGTAGGTCCGAGGTTGTGTCACATCAAGCTACCTCTGGAGTCACAGCAGCAAAGAGGAACCAACCCCCGGTGTGCTCACGATTCGTCCGCCCCAAAGAAAATGAAACGGGTCTCAAGTCGTGCTCTTGACGGGCTTGGACGTGCCCTTAACGGCACGCCTATCAGCCTTCAACGGCACGATCAAGGGCCTTCGCCCGTGGTGTCGCTTCCCCGGTACACCCTCTCCAACGGCACACCCGCGGTGTCGCTTCCCCGACACACCCATGGTGTCGCTTCCCCGGCACACCCCCGGGGGTGCCCTCAGCGGCATGCTCCCTATGTGCCCCCCTTCGCCGGCACGCCGCTACTAGTTCCCTCAGCGGCACACCTCGCCTACGCATTCTTTGGTACACCCAGCTGGGTGTTTACACCGGCACGCCCCTGCGGGCCCCTTTAGCGGCACACGCCGCCATCCCTTCAGTGGCACGCTAGTTATGGCATCCCACGGCACGCCCAAGCATCCTCTTCACTGGCACCACCGGCAAAATGGACATGGCACCCATCCCCTACAAATCCTTGGCGCGTAGTGAGTGTGCTAAGGTGTCAAATGGAGGAAGTGGCACGCTGGCTACCCTCCTGCCACCGAGGATGACCAAGGTCAAATCCTCATTAATGCCGACCACGTTCCCGCCTCCGCCATCTCACGTTCGAAAGCCCCTACCATTGGAGTATAAGATGCTCCTCTTCCACGGTGAACAAACACAGAAGGAAGACACAAGAGAGACAAGGGATGACCAGACCAGAGAGAAGAGAACACAAGGAAGAGAGAGAGAGAGATAGAGTAGAGGTCCACCCCCTACAACATCTCGGAGCAGACCAACAGAGGAGAAGAAGAAGTGATGTGAAATAGCCCACGATGGAAGTGGTGACCCAAACACCGAGCGGTACGTGACGAAGGACGAGCCCGAAGGCTTCCTTGACCCTAGAAAGGTCGTGTTCCGAACCAGTGTAATCGGAACGTCCCACGACGTCTTTTGATATACCACTTAATAAGGGACACCACAATGGGGTTGACACACTCGGGGAGTGCAACAACTAAACCGACCCTTGGCCAATGATCCTTGGACCTAGGAATGCAAGGACAACCACAAGGCCAAGAGGCATACATAAGCGGACACTCTTTGGCACGCACACTCAATCCAAGGGTGACTCAGGGATGCCGAGTCAAGGATGTGGGGTGGGTCCCTTGCTGGTAGAGGGCCAGCAGTGCTTTAGTATGTCTCCCCTCGGATACGATCGCCCACCTCAATAGGCCGATAGGTGCCAAGGGCACGGATCCACTCACTCACGCCCACGGCGGTCACTCGAAGGTAGTAGAGCCTTGGGATCAGGTGCTCTCTCCCTTATTCGGTGGTGCAATTGAGGAATATTGAATAAAAAAGCACGATTAGGAGCAAGGGTAGTGAGCTCACCTGGCCGGTTTGAAGAAATCGACCCCGATTCTGAGACGTGGGCGAGCGGGGAAGCATGGGCTACCCGCACGCTGCACCGATGAAGCTTTACCCTGTGATCAACAATTACATGCACTACACCCCATGCAGGAGGGTTGGATTAGGGGTGGGGAATTAAAATTTATATACAAACACTACCTCCCTCAGGGAGGGGCTTTAAACCGGCAAGGCGGGGTGGGGATGCCTTTCAGGATGTGGCGTCCACTGCGTCGACCCTTCAGGGGCAGCGTCGACGCATCGAAGAAGACAACGTCGACCCTGCCGGCCTCTGCGTCAACGCATTCAAGGCCCTGCATCAACCCAGCCAGGGGCTGCGTCAACCCAGCCAGCCGCTGCGTCGACCTTGCCCGCGCGCTGCGTTGACCCTGCCAGGCCCCTGCGTCGACGCATGAAGGCACTTCGTCGACCCTACCAGGCCCCTGCGTCGACGCATTGAAGCACCAGAAGCTTGTATGAAGGCCTGCGTTGACCCTGCCAGGCACTGCGTCGACTCTGCAAGCCCATGCGTCGACTCTGGAAGCCCCTGCGACGACGCTGCCAAGCCCCTGCATCGACGCTGCCAAGCCCCTGCATCGACGCATCAAAGCCCCTGCGTCGACGCATCAAAGCGCCTGCGTCGACTCTGCAAGCCCCTGCGTCGACGCATCAAAGCCCTGCGTCGACGCATCAAAGCCCCTGCGTCGACTCTGCAAGCCCCTACGTCGACGCTGCCAAGCCCCTGCGCCGATTCTGCAAGCCCCTCAGCGGCACACAAGAGTGCCTTCACCGGCACACCCACAAGCCCAGTCAAGAAACTAAAGTGTCCTTAGTGGCACACCCCCAACAAGCCTTCAACGGCACACCCTAAAGCCTTCAACAGCTCACCAGAGTGCCCTTCAATGGCACGCCCTGTGTGCTTTCAATGGCACACTCAAATGGCCTTCAACGGCACGCTGTCTTGTGCCTTCAGCGGCACACCCTCAGGGTGTCTTCAACGGCACGCTGTGAAGGCTCCTCCAGCAGCATAGTGCAAAGCCCGTTCAACGGCACGGCTGTTTGGCCCCCTCAATGGCACAGCCCAAATCCCCAGCGGCACGGTCTGACCGACGACGCAGACCAAATCTCACGCCACCCCATGGGGATCTTTGGCGTGCAGCGGGTGCTATAAGTTGTCGCCCCCGGAAGAGGCCACGTCGGCTATTACCCTACGGGAAGTCAAATCCCATTTAATGGGGATGTTTCCCGCCACAGCCACCCTCGAGCCCTTCAACGGTGCGACATCAACACCCTTCAGCGGTACACATGTAATGCCATTCAACGGCACGCCCCAAGCGCCCCTTCAACGGCACACTCAAGTGCCTTCAGCGCGGCGCAGACCAAATCTTGCGGTCGTGTCGTGGAGATCCTTGGCGCGTAGCGGGTACCGTGAGTTGTCGCCCTCGGAGTGAGCCACGCTGGCTACCACCCTATGGGAGGGTCAAATCCCATTTAATGGGGATTTCCCGCCATAGTCACCCGTGGTCGAAGGGCTGTGTACCGCTAGATATATAAACCCCCCTCCACCGGCGAACAGAAGAGAGAGCCACGCAGAGACACACGCGCGCAGAGCGCAGGAAAGAAGAAAACAGAGAAGAAGAGAAGAAGAAGGAAGGAGGTCTCCGCCATGGGTTTCCCCCCCCCGACGGCCTCCTGGAGAAAGAGTAAGAGAGAGGTAGAGAGAGTGATGTAGCAGAGAGGGCAGGGGAACGGGGCTCTGTTGCCTCTGTTCAGCCCCAAGCCTCTCCTTCCCCTCTCTTCCGTCCTTGTCTTCCTCTCCCCTTCCCTGCTGTAACCCTTGCTCCACGTTCTCCGTGAGTGAAAGTCTGGGCCCCTTGGCTCCCTCTACTGTCTCTGTTCGGTGGATTCGGGCGTGTGCTTGATGGCTCCCTTCACGTTTTCCGAGATCTATCTAAGGTGTTACCGTCCTTGGACGCCCACCTCCACTTGTTGGGTTCCGCCACTCCATGTGGGCGCGTTCCCCGTATCTCCCTTACGCCCGGGACTAGGGGAGATGCTGCCGTCAACCTCTAGGTTCATTTTTACACTTAATGGTAGGGAGTGAGTTGGAATAGTTCCAATTAAGAAATCACTATTTATTCAACAATCGAGGCCAAGTATATAGCTGTAGCCGAGGTGTCAAAGGAGGCAGTCTAGATGAAGAAGTTCATCGAAAGATTGGGACTTGTCCCAAGCAACTCTGATCCCGTCCACACATTTTGTGACAACAATGGGGCAGTTGCACAAGCAAAAGAGCCAAGGTCTCATCAGAAGTCCAAGCACATTTTACGACGTTATCACTTGATCAAAGAGATTATTGCTAGAGGAGATGTGGTAGTAGACAGAGTATCTTCTGCTGAAAATATTATAGATCTATTGACTAAGCCTTTATCTCAAAATTTGTTTGAGCATCACCTTGGGCTGATGGGGATCAAGCATGTGGGTGATTGACATTACTGCAAGTGGGAGATTGTTAGAGATGTATGTCCTTCAAGCCAATCACAAGTGTTGTGATGGCAGCATTTCTTGTAGGATTTCATCCAATTATAATAGTAATGGTATTTCTACATTACGTTCCTAGCACGTTATGGTGTATGTGTTGTAATGTGATGAAGTCACTGAATACGAGTAATGATGACTGGATCATAATGAGATTGTGATAATGAGACTAGTCATCCAAAGGTTTGTATTCTAAATGTTCCTAGTTGTGGGATCTTCAAGAAGATACATTGAAGATTTGGATAGACCAGCACGTGGTAATCTCTCAGATGATGAGGGTGGTCGATCTCATAACCACCGGTGTACTGACATCAAGGTACACCTACAGGTGCTAATTAGTGGAATGAGTTCATTGAACTAACCTGATCTAGAATTCCTGAATCGTAACCATGTTGACTGTCAATCAGGAGATTCTAATGTCACAGTAGCATAGTTGGATTTGAGACTTGAGTCACCAAAGAGGTCTTGCATGGACTCCATTAAGCGTTTGATTACTAACTTATGAACTTCAGTCTTGTGGTTCTTTATAGTTGATTATTCAGACTCAGTGGCATTCATGTAAAGACAATTGAGTGAACAACAAGGGATCAATCACTGGACTGCTAGGAACTCAACTTTGCATGAAGGTAAATCCACTGCTCCCCAAAGCATCTACCACAAGGTTCTTTCCCAGGTTAAGCAAACTCTGATCTCTGCTAACCTCAAGGAAGTTCATTCACATTTCCGCAACATATTAGATGGATTTAGTATAAAGGTTGCTGTCAGAAATCCCCCTTGGGTCAAAGTGATTAAATGGGCTTGTCCCCCTTGGCCGCAGATCAAGCTTAACACAGACGGAGCAAGTAAATCTTCTGGATCCTCTGGTGGCGGTGGTGTCATCAGAGATCACAAAGGAAATATTATTCTAGCTTTCTCCCATTAATATGTGCACTGCAGTAGCCTTGTTGCTGAAGCTCGGGCCTTATTGGATGGAATCAAATATCTTCATACTATTTCTTCTTAGCAGACTGTGGTGGAGTGTGACTCTCTTCTACTAGTGCAAGTAATCCAAAAGAAGGCAGCCTATCCTTGGGAGATTATCCCTTTTGCTAGAGAGATCTAGAGCTTGTTTCCTCACCCTGAGTATATATCTCATATTTTCAGAGAGGCTAATGTTGTAGCTGATTCCCTTGCCAATTTGGATTGTCATTCTCATTGTAATTCTTTCTTTAATTCACAGCATGAGCTTCCCAATTTAGTTAGAGGTGCTGCTAGACTAGATAAGCTAGGTATGCCAAGCCTTAGATTGATGTAAATTGTTTTTGCTTCATTGATCAATAATATACCCCCCTAGGTGTGAGATTGAAAGTGTTGTCTAAATTGGATGCACTTTCCAAGGATCGGAGCCTGCGGAGTTGCAGAGGATTGTCGGGATGGAGGATCCTGAGTTGTCGTTGTGGTGGCTGTGCACGTAGATCTGAGTGCGCAGCGGAAGGTCGTAGCGTTGGATGCTACAGATGGATTTTCAAGGATGTGTTGAGCGTCGGAGGATTGGATCCTCGGTGTGAGTTTATCTCAGGTTGCGTGAGACGTGTTGTTGTCGTGTCGTTGCTTGAGACATTGTGATTTATGGCACTGGCAGGGTGGAGAGTTGGGGAAATGTGTCGGCAAGTGTGCTGCATTAGTACGCTGTTCTTGTGTTGGAAGCTGTGTCCTCGGATGAGATTGTGCTCTGGAGAAGTGATCTCTAGTAGATTATGGGTCTTGGTTGGTGGTCGTGGCCGGTTGGTAAGGCTGACTAAGTGATCGACCATGGTAAGATGTGTATTGTCTAGGGACCCGTGTGCATTGGTCATGACGTCATCGACCAGCTTGTTGTGGTAGTAGGCGGCACTTGTCAATTTTGGAGAAGTGTGTCGTGGATTGTAAGAGATTGTGTCCCGTGACTCCGTGGTAAGAGCAGAATCGGGATTGGCAGGCATCTGTTTGGAAATGGTTAAGATGAGTTATGATTGGATAGTGATGGAACGGTGCCTACGTGCGGAGGTCTCTGAAGGTACGTTGGCGTTGGATGGTGATCCTTGATTTGTGGCTAGCAAGGGAGGATTTCCCTGTAAGCCTGAGTCAAGTGACGTGAGGATCGAGGATTGTGGAATCCTGTTATGTGATTTCGTCATGCTCCCCTAAGAGGGTAGAGTTGGCGTGAGGATAGGATCGGATGCGGTGACCGAGCAAGATTTGGCTGGAGATGCAGTGTTGGTCTGTAGACTAGTTAGCGGATGGCCTGTCGTGATTTGGGTCATCCTTGCTGAGCCAATGAAGGTTTCCTGTTGACGAGTATTTGGTGACCGATGGATGGTCTTTCACAGACAGAAGATGCTGGTTGTAGGGGCTCGAGAATGGTGAGAGCCATGTGCCAGCGAGGCCTTGGGTGGCCGATCATGAGATGTGTCTTCTCCGATTGGATCTGGCATTTGCTAGGAGTTTGTCTTCTGGCAAGAGTTGGTCCTGTGCTGCCATGAGTGTTCGGCTTGCCAGGTGTGAGCTGGTGGAAGGTCAGTGATGGTTGTCCCTAGTGCAGGGCGTGAGATTAGTCAGCTAGTTATGAAGCTGGCGTTTGGTTGGTCCGTCGGGCATAGGCGTTGACCGGTGTTGGTTCTCGTGACGAGGAGTGCATGTCCTCGGTGAGCGAGATCGTGGCAGCAGTGCCGTGGTTGGTTTTCGTGTTGGCTGAGGTGATGCCAGACTTGTACTCTTTTGCATGTGCCTGCTCTGATGATCGATGTGCCTTGGACTGTGAGCGCGGCGTTGTTCGTGATCATTGTCTGGCCGTGTCCCTCAGGATCGTGGTTTTTTGCGAACGTCGAGGTTTGGTTGGGGCTCTGGCGGCGTCGTCATCTGATTCCGGTGTTCTCCCCTTGTTAGCTTGGTGCTTGTCTTGAATTTCGAGGACGAAATTCTTATAAGGGGGGAGGGCTGTAATGCCCCCCGTTTTTCAGATATTTTTCGGATCAGGATCCGTGGGTTTCGGATCGTTTTCGGGGGTTCCGAAGAGCGTTTTGTGGTTTACGCGTGTTTTTCTCTGACGAGTTTTCGGAATCTTGTACAGGGCGAACCGTTGCGTTCTCCGACTCCGGGACGTTACCAGCGCCTTGTGCGCTTTCCGAGGATCGTGGGGAGTATTTTTCCCTATTTTTGGTATTTTTTCAGAATTTTTGAATTTTCTATATAAACCCCCTCCCTTTTTCTCCAACTACTACAGATACAGTGGTCAAACCACGGCAAAGGCAAGCACAAATGGGCAAGTCCAGATTACGATGCCACCACCTTACATTTTTTTAGTCTTTCATTACACCAAAAAGAGAAAGTTTTTTTCAAGAAAAAATACAAGAAAGGAGAAATGAAAGTCAGGTACATTGGGCCTCTGCCCCATCTTGAGGCTCAGAAGTTGAAGGCTCGGAAGGTCTGCCCCTGGCATCCTCAACAACGGCCGACCCTGGCACTGACCCCATCAGTGTGGGAACTACCTCAGTTCTGTGCCCTCCCGAGGCATCTGGAGTTGGCAATCCCTCAGACGAAGACGAGTCCCTTTGGTCCTCCTCTTCCGTCGATGTCAAGCCAGAAGATTCCGAGGTCGCTAGGTCCGAGTCGTAACATTGACCGGAGTGGAAAATGATTGTCCCTGGCACCTGTTCCTCCGCCCAGGAGATGGCCCGGCCATAGCTGTGCTTGAACCCCCTACGGATTCCTCGACGAAGCGCTGACTCATAGTAGGGGAGGGCCGCCTCCTTGAGGTCGACCCAGTAGGCCTTCGAGCGTTTATACTGCTTGAGTGCCTCCGCCCTGATCGATCCCACCCTACTAGCGAGCTCGGCCTTTTCCCATTCCGCCTCGTCCAACCTCCGATCAGCCTCGGCCATCTGCTTCTCCGCCTCGGCCCGATCAGCCTCGGCCTCCAATCGAAGGTGCACGGCTTCTTCCGCTCGGTCTAGTAGCTCAGCGCGCTTGGCCTCCGACTGACCATCTCGCTCGGCATGGGCCACGCGCTCCTCCTCCAGAAGCTTGCTCTTCCTCTCGAGTGACTCGCGTGCCTGAGCCAGTTGCTCAGTCAGGGCCTGGGCCTCTGCCCGACTCACCCTCGCCAGCTCTTGAAACGAGGAGAGTTCTCGTCGAAGCCCATCGTGCTCCTTAGTGAGCCGAGGTATCTTCCCATCGGACGTACCGAGAGTCCAGGCAAGGTTCGCCCGGTCTGACTCTGACTGAGCGTAAGCTTCAACCAGGGAGGGCCTTATCTGGGCCAGGATCAGGCCACCCTCCATGACCATTTCGAGGGCCGCAGTCGGGGAGCGCTGCCTATCTCCTCCTCACACCACCTTAGTAGCTATGCTGCAACACTTCTGGTATAGAGGGCCCCAGATGCCCAACCTCTCCAGAGTAGCCAGAATAGGGGCTCCCCCTCCGAGTGACACCCCCTCGGGGACCCCACCGGCTGGCCCGGATTGAGCTGCTGCTTCCTCCACCCCTCTTACCTTGGCCGGTTGGGGCTACGTCGCCTCTTCTCGTGACCCCCCACCCTCCATCGGCTTGGCCTCGGTGTCTCCATCCTAAATGCCACCTGCCTCACTCAGTGCTCCAGTCTCGGCCACAGTCCTAGAGTCGCTCGCTTCAGCCCTGGCCTCCTTGGCCCCCTCTTGCCCAGCAGATGGGAGAGCCAGCCGAATAGGCTTGGCCCCTTCTAGCTCGACGGAGGGGAGAGCCGAACCAGAGTCATCTTCTACCGCGGGGATGGCCCCGGCCTTCTTGGCCCACTTTTTGGCCTTCATGGTGTCCCATAGCATCCTCTCCACGGGATCCTTGCGCTTGGACCCCCGCTGCTTGGAAGAGCCTTCCCGGGCCACCCCCTTGCCTTTATCTTGCGCTCAGGCAGAATCCTCGGGAACTCGTGACACAACGGCGGCCTCAGTCAAAGGTGCCTCCTCCTCAGCCGGCCGCCTGGTGTCTGCGCAAAGGAAGACAGGGTCGGGGAAAGAAGAATGGCTTCCTCATCCGAAGGGAAAGCTGATTCCCGGTGCCCATACCTGCCGGCCACAGTCACTTGACGCACCACTAAGGATCCACTAAGGCACGGGCCTTACAGTCCATCCTTCCTAATAAAAATTTCACCCTCAAAATTTAAAAAGAAGAATAAGGAGGAAAACTGCAAAGGAAATTATACCTCAGAGGAATAAGAAAGGAAAAAGTTGACGCATCTCATCCTCGCGTTCCCAAGTAGCTTCATTATCGGAGTGACACTACCAGATAACTTTTACCAGAGGAATGGCCTTGTTTCTCAACTGTTGCTCACGATGGTCTTCAATTCAGACAGGAAACTCTGGCGTAGACAAATCAGTAGTCACCTCAGGCCAAACTGAATCATCGAGGACGTGGGATGCATCAGGCACATACTTCATCAACTGAGAGACGTGGAAGACATCGTGAATAGCTTGCATAGCTGCTGGCAATTGAAGTCGATATGCTACCTAGCCCACACACTCCAAAATAGGAAAAGGACCAATATAACGCGGGCTAAGCTTTCCACGCTTCCCAACCTGAAAACACCTTTCATCAGAGATATTTTAACAAATATCATATCCCTAGGCTCAAATTGAAGTGGACGTCTACGCTGATCTGCATAGCTTTTCTGCCAACTCTGAGCTGTCAACAATCTTTACCTGATCAAACGAACCACATCAGCACACTACTATGCCATGTCAGGTCCTGTCAAGAGTCTGTCACCGACTTCAAACCAGTTCAAGGGACTATGACAAGGATGACCATACAGTGCTTCATAAGGAGCTATGCCGATGTTGGAGTGAAAACTGTTATTATAAGCAAACTCAACTAGTGGCAAATGCTGACTCCACGAACCCAGCTAGTCAAGGCAACAAGATCTCAGCATATCTTCTAAAGTCTGAATAGTCCTCTCTGACTAACCATCTGACTGAGGGTGATACACTGAACTGAATGCCAACTCAGTGCCCAACGCCTTCCGAAAACTGCGCCAGAAGTCAGAGGTGAAACGTGGGTCACAATCTGACACAAGTGAAACAGGAATCCCATGCAGTGGCACAATCTTTTCAGTATACAGCTCGGCCAATCTCTGCACACTCTAAGCAACTTTAATAGGCAACAATCTAGCTGTCTTTGTCAATCTATCAACCAACAGCCAGATACCATCAAAACCCTACGAAGTTCGAGGCAAACCCACTATAAAATCTGTCGTGACGTGATCCCATTTCCACATTGGAATTTCTAATGGCTGAAGCAATCCACCTAGCTTTTAATGTTCAGCTTTAACCTGTTGACAAGTCAAGCATCGAGAGACAAAAGCAGCAACATCTCTTTTCATGCCTGGCCACCAGAACTGTTGTTTCAAATTCTGATACATCTTGGTGGTGCCTGGGTGAATAGCAAAATGGGACCCATGGGCTTCACTCAGAATCGCATTTCTCAAATCATCATTAGCTGGAACATATAATCTGCCACGGAAACTGACAACCAGCTCACCATCAAACTCAATGTCATGCATCATCACAACATGAGACAAATCAGAATCAGCTTGCTGAGCTTCTTTAATCTGTTGATATAGAGCTGAAGTCATAGCCAAACTAGCACAAACTGCTGTCATCGGATCGACAGGAATATCCACACTGACTGCCTCACTGGGAAGCTATTCCCACAATTTCCATTCATGAAGCAACAAATGACTCACCTGAACTTTCCTGCTTAAAGCATCAGCCACAACATTCATTTTATCTGGCTGATAGGAGAGTGTGAAGTCATAATCTTTCATATATTCCATCCATCTGCGCTGCCTGAGATTCAGATCTTTTTGAGAGAAGACATATTGTAAACTCTGATGATCAGTAAAGATTTCAAACTTTTCACCATACAGATAATGTCTCCAGATCTTCCATTCCTTCTCCATTCATTTGCTTACCTGTCATGAACAAAGCATTACGTATGTCAGTCATATGAGAGTGGAAAATAACAATGACTTATAGTGTTAGCCATTATCAAACCCATGAGATACAAATGACCGCAGGGGCACAACAGAATGCATTAGCCCCTGGTCTTTATCATCATTAGTAAGACTAGTGAATACACGGTCACTCGGGTCTTCCACCCTTGATGGTTACCCTTTCTCATTGCCTCAACATATGTTTCAATGCCGGTAAATACAACGACCTTTTCGACATTTGTCCCTCAATATTCTCTACTCGAGCTAGTGTAGCCTTGACCTCGGGGGAAATTTGCATTGCGGTAGAGCGAACTCCTCATACCTTCTCTGAAGGTGTGAGCGCTGTCCTGCCCTAGCAATTAACGTACCCCAGGCTGGATGAATTGGCATCATACCTCCACCCAAATCTATGAGGGA
This sequence comes from Amorphophallus titanum, assembly GCA_024336825.1. Taxonomy (NCBI): domain Eukaryota; kingdom Viridiplantae; phylum Streptophyta; class Magnoliopsida; order Alismatales; family Araceae; genus Amorphophallus; species Amorphophallus titanum. The sequence continues at coordinate 14,003,429 of JANBPO010002302.1, forward strand.
AAGAAAAGAAACATGTAGCTATAGCTTAGCACCAAGATTGTAAGGCAAAGTTGAAGGAATTTTATTACACAAAAAAGAGATACATGGGGTTTTGGAGCGAGCTCCGACATACATGAAGTTCAAAGAAAAAAAAGGCACATCACTGGCTGGGGCGATGGAAAATATCATCAAGTTCCATGAGCCCGATGGAAGGGTGGTCGACAAGATCTTGTAGTCGGCGCTTTTCGGCTTCCAGCTTCAGTAGTTCCTCTTAGATGGAGCCAGCGCGCCCTTCCTCCAACGCAGCTTCGTTTAAGCTCTATATTTGCAGCTGCTTGGCGAGTGCCAAGTCTTCTTCAGCCTGGGCCAATTCAGCACGAAGGTTAGATGTTCACTTTTACAACAGTAAAATCTGATCGGTGGCTCCCTCGACAATGAACCTCTATTGGCCAGCAGTTTCTGTGGAGGCTTGCAGTACAATAAGGCCCTCCTTCCTCTGAAGCTTCAAGGCAGTCAGTTGATCCCTCAAGCTGTGATCAATAAATTCTCACCGGTTTACATACCAGAGTAGCAAGATCACCTGAGGTGTCCAATGTTGCATAGGACAGCCAAAAGCCATGAGGGTGCGCGACATGGGCTCTACCAGCTCCCTCATCTGTGCATAAGATAAGTCACGATGGGCCAGCATGGCCTGCTTTAACATCTCCAAATTCTGCCACACCATTTCAGCAGATGATTGCAAGCCAAGTGATGGTTTGTCAGGGAGATGAAACTCCACCCGACTGTCAACCTCAGCCCACATATCATCAGCAGGCTGTGAAGAAGACAAAGGCAATAAGGAAAGAGGGTTCCACCAATTCCTTCTCGAGTTGCTTGGTGGACTCAACAATGACTGGGGCATGAACTTTAGCTTCAACCTCTGTTGAAGGAGCAGAGTCTTGAACTTCAAGGCTTACATCTTCAGGGATGAGCTCCACATGTTGCTCCGGCTATGTCACCTTTGCCAACTCGGTACCAACCGTGAGTGCCAGAGCTATTGTTTCACCGACTATTTCTCCTTCAAAGTCTCCACCCTTCGAGGAGATTTCATCATGTTATCCCAGCCGGGCTGCCTGTTCTAGTTCATTGCCGGCCTTAATCGCTAAGATAGAAGTATTATCGGTCGCCTCTTTGAGCCCCGCACCGATCAATGTCCCGGCAGAAGCAGCAGCCGCAAGTTTTGATCTGGCTTCCACAAACTAAAGTTGGAGTTGCTCCACAGAACATTGACCAAAGCCCAGAATTGAAATAGACCCATCTGGGAATTTTAGGGCAATCGGCCATAACACAGGAGTTGTACCCATAATAGGGGTAAAAGCTGTGGCCCTTGCTTGAAACAGAAAGAAAGCAGCCGTGGTGTCCACTGCTGGCAATGTCAGCCCCACAGAGACTACAGGCCCCTATAAAAAGATCAAGCACGATAGAGGTGGAAATAGAAACAAGTCAAAGCTTCTGCTACAAATGATGGCAGACGTGAAGAAAGTCATGCACAAAAGAAAACCTCACCTCAGATGGCACGAGTCCCAACTCACTAGCCCCTAAGACCTCCAAGGCTAGCTGCGCTAAACTTGTAGTGATTCCTCCTTCCTCTGTGAGGAAGCTAGGCATGCTCAAAGGCCCTAATGTTAGCTGGGGCAGGCTGAATGCAGGGAAGTCACTCCCGTAAGAAAGAGATGGAGTGCTAGCACCTGACTCTAACCCTTGCTCGTCTTCGCCACTAGAGGGTTCATAGTCGACGGGCTCCTCAGAGGGAGGACTCTAAGGCAACTCAGCAGCTATAACTCCAAGGTCCTCCGGGCACATCGAGACATCCTGAATCACTTCCAAAGACGCCTTCTTGTCAGCCAGGGTAGCCAACCTCTCTGAAGATCGCTGGGTGGGCAGCACACCTATAGCTGAGAGCTCAAGAGAAGGAGCTACAATAGGCTCCGAAGGGATGACATCTGATCAATAAAAGGCAGGGTCAATAAAAGAAGAAGAATGAACATCTACCCTCAAAAGCCTTATGATCAATGACAGTACCTTCATGGCTGGGTGTTGGTGAAGGAAGATCACTCTCGACTGGGATTATGGGTACTTTAGTACCTCCAACCCCCTCGGGGCCACTGGTAGTTGCAACGTCTTCCACGGTCGGGGCAGAAGGGGCCGCTGGGTCTGAGAGAAGAAAATAAATTAACAAAGGGCCGGTCCATGTCCAAATTGGAGCAGATCGAGGAAGCATACCTATTGGAGAAGGTGACTATTCTTGCGCCACCTCAAACTCCTCAAAGGAGGGAACCACCGATAGCGGGGCACTAGGTTCCGCCGTCACCGCCTGCGCCTCCTACTTGGAAACCTCTGTTCGAGCCTTCTTAGCCCGAGAAACGGCCTCCTTTACCCTGGATCTCTCACGTTTTCGAGATCTTCCAGAGGGCAGTGGCGCAATGGTCAGAGCTGCAACCAGGATTTCAAAGTAACTAGGCTTTTGCGCCATGGAAATCGGTCTCTGATATTCCAATGTTGTCTTGGAATCTGGGAAATCTACAGAAAAAACATGGGCACCTAGTGGTTAGACACGTATATGTGCCGGAAAAAAAAAAGAATGAACAAAAATGGGGAATGAGCAAAATGGGACAAAATATACCTGGTGGACTAGAATATAATGGGCAAAGAGTCCAATGATACAAGGGAGGCTCTTTGTCCCTGGACGCGCCCTCCCAAACTAGCCAGCAAATATCGCCAATAGTGGCACAGTGTTCAGCCAGAAGAGCCAGATCTTCATGGCCGTGAGCTGACAGACTATAATACAAATTGAGACGGTCGATTCCCCATCTGTCGGCATATTTGAAGGCAGTGAACAACGGCCTCTCTAATATCACCTCGGCCTTGTCAGTCAGGGAAAGGCCATGCATGCACAGCAAAGCGAATAGCCAGAAGGTCTGAGCATATAAAGTCAGCCACCGATCTTCCTTCTGCACAAAAGTCCTATAAGGACAAAAATGGTCAATTTTCGGATAGGAGTTGTGATAGGCTCCTCCACCGGTAATGGAAACTGTTGCAAACATACCCTACCACTCCCAACTCGGCATAAGTCCCAAAGGGTCTCCATGAATTCATCCTTCTTAATCTCTAGAAGTAGAGGCTGCGGCTTGGATGTTTATTGCTTTATAGATTTCCAAGTAGATAAATAAGCTTGTACTTTGGGCTCCGTCCGGGACTTCAATCTCCGCAGATGATGGATATCGATCTCAAATACTAGAGAAGGCTGGGAGCTGAAGTACTTACGCTTTGCAAGATCCTAGCAGTCATTCTGAGAAAACCTGTAGAAGGCAGTGCGGGCATTCCACCACACCATATATTCAGATGTCAGACGAGGCAACTGCCCGGGAGCTGGCACTCTAAAGGAAACCACCTCACGAGGATGGAAATAGACCCACCATGTGTGGTCTTGTTTAATAGCGGCTGACCCTGCTCTCGACTGTCTCTCTAGTGAAAACTGTGTTGAAGATGGTAGGGTTACAGAAATGTGCTCCCGCCCTTCCTAAAGACCAAGACACTGGGCCTGATGGATAATGCACAGTCTTCTAGCTCCGGCTCCTGAGATGGTCTTGTATATACTTTGCCTGAGAGAGGGTGAATATACTCTTCTACTTCACCGAACTTGCACTCCCGCATGCAGTTTACTAATGGGGTGGAGAGAGCAGCCAAACTCCAAAAGTGTAAAGCTCCAGGGGCATTCACAGGCACTTTTGTCAGTTGCCCCCTAAGTGCAAAAAGTTGGTCTGGTGCTTGTTGGGGCTCGGCACTAGCAAACTCTAGCATTCTGGGAAATAGATTGGATGACTGCAGCACCCGGGGAGCATACTCGAGGAATAAAGAGCACACCTAATGTAGTGACCCAAAATTTTAAAATTAATTTCTCTTGCTGGCCCTCTACCAGCAAGGGACCAGCCCCCACATCCTCCACTCGGCATCGCCGAGTCACCCACAGGTTCGGGGTGAGCGTCGGGTGAGTCGGCCGCCAAATATGGCCCGTTTGAGTTGTGAATCGTGCTTGCTAGTAGGTCCAAGGTTGTGTCACATCAAAGCTACGTAGATCAACTCTAGCTGGTGACAGAGATGAGTTGCAGAAGTCATCTCGCCTTCTTCCTTCAGCATTTGGTTGTGGATTTTGGTCAGGGTGTTCCCCTGAGAGTCCTCTTTCACCTCCAAGAAGAAGGGCCTCATTCGATCACCAGAGCACCTCGGGACAGCTATCTTCCCAGGAGGGGGCAGTCTACTCACCCCTTCTCTGGGAGCCCCAGCCCAGTCGGATTGTAGAAGCTGCCACCACCCCATCCAGGGTCCCCAACTCCGCCCCTTTGGTACAGTTCGACGTCTGGGTCTCCTCTTCACAATGGCAGTGGTTTCGACTCCCTCCAGCGATGAGACTAAGAGGACAAACCCCGACAAGGCTCCCCTATCCTGTCTGCGACCCAGACTGTGCAACCTTGCAAGAATAGATGTTATAGGCACTCCTCACCTCAAACCGTGTCCATTCTAACTCCGAACCATTCCTGAAGTGTCCCTCTTCGCGAAGAGTCTAGTCTCGACCCGATCCAGCATCAGACCAGTAAAATACAACCCTGGTGAGTCAGTTCCAGTTTCCTGTTCCTGCACTCAATTCGATCCTGCCAGCATTCAGGAGCTATCACTGAGTCTTCGGATCGAGTTCTATGGAGATTCTTAGTGGAAAGCAACCAAAGTCGACCATCTTTCTAGAAAACCTAGTCCCGACTCGATCCGACGTCCTATCTGAGAGTATTGTCCCAATCAAGAGCCCTCTGGTCTGCAGAAAGTGCAGTCTGCGCAATCCCGCGAGATTCGACATCCCCATCTCATCTGCGTTCCTATCGAGGCAATTCTTCTTCCTGGTGTTCCACAGGAGGGGCAACATTCCAGAGGCACCAATCTCACCTTCATCATACATCTGGAGAGGAATCTTCATCCTCGACAAGTTGCTACTACCAGCACAGTCCATCTACACAAGTGATTGTGCAGGCCAACATTTCGGTCACCTACCCCGCCACTGAATCCCCTCCCCGCCTGGCCGGCTTAGCGCCCCACCCTGCGTGGAGGTAGTGTTTGATTGTATTACTAATCCCCCCCTGATCACCCTCATGCGTGAGGAGTAGTGTTGTAATAGCAGATCGCCGATCAAGCTACACCGACACACATGCGAGGCCGTGCATGTTCCCCGCTCGCCTTCATCTCCGATCGGAGTCGGCTTGTTCAAGCCAGCTAGGTGAGCCCCTAACCCTCCTCCTGGTTAATTCTGTCATTCAATATCATATCTGAGCTCTGCCAGTGAGGAAGAGAGCACCCGGCCCCAGCCGACCAGCCACCTTGACTGGCCATCGCTGAAGTGAGATCGAGTGTTATCCACGCCCACCAAAGAGCGAGGTTTGCCCATTGTCGTGGGAACCTCCATACCTAGGGTGAGATCCTGATGAGGGATGGGTGTACACATGGAAAAGTCGACGGCAGCGTCTGGTGTGACCCTGTGAGTACAGCCTTATGGCACTATGCTCCACGCAGGGAGGGGATCATGGGATTGGAAATAATTAATACAAAACTACCCTCACGCGGGAGGGGGGAACACAGTGAAGGGGAGATGGGCCTGCTGCCCTATATTTGCCTTGCTGGACAGAACCGAGTTGATCCGAGTGGTACGCAGCACACGAGAATCAGAATTGGACACCGCTCATGCTCAAACAAAGTTGGAGAAGTGTAGCTGACATGCTTTAAAACTTAGTAAAATCAATTGAAACACCACAATTTCTCAATCAAACTTTAAGATCAATCAAATATCCACTTGTAAATGAGATTGCCAAGCATTAAACCAGATTTGAGCCATAACCATTCTAACCACATGAAATTGCAATTAAACAAGTGTTCTAACCATGGCTTTCAAAATTTGAGAGTTAATTCCACAATGAACCTGCACTAATACATGTTGTCATCCATTTCAATCTTAAAGCATAATAGATGAGATCCTCAATCACTCTGACAAGACTTGATCCATCCTGCATGTTTAAGAGCCTCAACATCATGTTAAAACACATAATGATCACTCAATGCATTCTATCAAGGTCTGTGCATATGAACTCATAGTCAATGCATATGAGAAGATTGGGTCGGTGCACAATTGAACAAGGTCCGTGCAATGAACCACACATAAGCCTCACTCTCATGAAAGATACATCAATTTAAATCATGAAATGACTGAACTTGGTTTTAACCATTCAGCATGCAATTCAATGAAACTTACCAAGATGAGAATCATTCATCAACATTTATCAAGCATGTATTCAATGCAAATCTCCAACATAGAACTATATGACTTCGTCAAAACACGCCGGGGTACAACAGAGAGAGAGGCAGAGATAGAGGGGATGGGAGAAGAGGGGAAGGGAGCGTGAGCAGTGTGTGCATGTGTATAGCTGACAAAAAGAGGGAGAGGGAGAGATGAACGTGGAGGGTGCGAGTATGTGTCTGGTGTGTGAGCTAGAGAGAGAAAGAGAGAAGGAATGAAGAAGAGTCGACACAGTGGGGGAGAGTGAGAGGGAGTCCACCCCGCCAGTGTGTTTGTGCGAAGTGTGTATGGGAAGAGGGAGGTAAATAGGTAGAAGCGAACTGAGAGGGGGGAGGGGGAGGGGAAAGGAGAAGGCGGTCGGTTACAGTTGTGTGTGTGGTGGTGTGAGAGAATAGAGGGAGAAGGGACGAGAGAGGGCTTAAGGGGGGGTGACAAAGCTGTAGTGCCTTACATCGGAGGAGGGGTGTGCCATGCACAGAAGACAAAAAGAGAGAGAGAGAGGGAGGAGGAGGGGGGAGGAGAGGAGCCTATCGGTGTGAAGGTGTGCAAAAGAGTGAAAGAGGGAGGAGGAGAGATGAGAAAGAGAGAGAGAGGGGAGAGAGGGAGAGGGCTGCCAGTGCCCCTATTTAGAATAAGGGTTCCAGACCTGCGAGAAGTGAAGGTGAAGAGGAGAAGGAAAGGAGAAGGCGAAGGGGGAGAAAGGAGAAGGGGAAGAAGGGAAGCTCGCCAGTGAAGAGAGGAGAGGAGAAGAAGAGGAAGAGGGGAGGCACAGGAGGAGAAAACGAAGCAGGAGAGGATAAGAGGGAGAGATCTGAGAGGGAGAGAGAGAGAGAAGTTCATTTAGAAGGGGAGAAGCACAGGGTTTCTTGTAGGGGCCATGGTGCCATGCTCGCTAGGATGCCAGCTCACATCTCTACTACCATGAGAATTTACGCTAGTTACTGTTGTTGCTATCTTCTACATGCTGCATATGGATCTCGTTGGCTCCCCATGCGATCTTGCAGTCGCCTGATCTACCATCTGCGCTTGCTTGCCCATTGCGTGCCGCTGCTGCACCTGCATGCTTGCAACATGTACTACTCATGCGATCCTACTAGATGCTGCTGCTACTCCCCAAGCGATCCTGTTGGATGCTGTGCACACAATCCTATTCACATGAGGACTGCCCTGCTGAGAGCACAACCACGTTGGATGTACTGTTTAGTTCGCCCGCATAGGAAGGGGGGGGGGGAGAAAACTGTTCACAAGGTTTTGATAATATGAAAAAATTCTTGGGATGAGATGAAGGTCAAACTTAGGCGTAAGTACCTTCCTGCCACGTACCGTCAAAGGCTCATTGATAGGTGGCAGAATCTCAGCCATGGGGATCGATCCGTGTTTGAGTACATCGCGGAGTTGGATGAGTATTTATTGCGATGTGGCGTCACGGAGGAAAGTAATGGCAGTTTCCCGCATCCGACGTGGTCTGCGGCCCCACTATCAATATGAATTATTTCGCCGCAATGTGACCACCTTGGAGGGTGCATATCAGGTCGCTTTTGAGTTGGAGCAATTTGAGTCGGAGTTTACTCCTGTCCAATGCCTGGGAACCACCTATCAGCATGGGACCGACTCTCGTACCACACCCAGTTCTTATAGTCAGTGGTTGGTGGCTCGTCCCCCGAAACTCCCTCGCCAAGACCCCACTGCTCCTAGGGCCCGCAGTCTCCCTCCAAGGGACCCTCCCCCTCGCCAGCAGGCACCCGTCCCTACTCCTCGACCTCGTCAGCCCGCCGTCCTGACTCGAGCTCTTCTCCCAACACCCCCAGTTTGACGTAAGGACAAGGGTAAGGGGCAGATGATCGATGGAGCATCGTCAAGCATAGGGCCGCGTGACTAGTGCTATTGGTGTGGTGGATTTGGCCATTATGCGAGCAAGTGTCTCACTCGGGAATCGCTTATTATTGCAGACACGCCTGCCCATGACCCCACGCCTGAGTTGGTGCCAATCAACTATAAGCCAGACCAAGATTTAGCTGAGGAGTTCTTTGATGAGTTGATGGAGGGAGAGCAAGTTGACGTCCCAAGTACCCAGTATAAGGATGATGTGCAGTTGGGTGTAGTCAGGTGCATCCTAACCCAACCTTAGGTAAGTGACGACTAGCGTCATACCACCATCTTCCATATATTTTGTAGGATGGAAGGGAATGCCTGTAAGGTGATTATAGATAGTAGGAGCTGTATTAACGCTATCTCCACGGGCACTGTTAAATGCCTTGGTTTGACTCCCGTAGATCACCCCGCACCATATAGAGTATTTTCGGTGGATTCCACTTCCATCCCGGTCAAACTGCGGTGTTTGGTACCACTACAGTTCGAGACATACCACGATGCTATCTGGTGCGATGTGCAGCCTATGGAGGTGGGTAGTATCATCCTCGGTAGGCCTTGGCTCTTTGATCGGGATGCCACCCTCCATGGCAGGTCGAACACATGCACCTTCGACCATGGTGGCCACAGGATTACTCTCCACCCTATCCAGCCGAAGGACCCATTTATCCAAGGACCAACTGGCCCCAACACTTCGACCTCTCCTAGTCAGGGGATGGCCGGCCCATCTGCCTCATCCTCGGTATGGGCCACTACCTCTTCGACTGCTCCTAGCAAAGAGGACCTCCCACCCAGGAGGTTAATGATGATTAGTGCTCGAGAGATGGAGCAAGAGGTGACCGGGGGTAGCCCTATTCTTGCTGTTGTTGTCCGAGGACTGGAAGATGTCGCCCCTGGGTCTGATGATGAGCACCCCCTGGAGATAGCTGTGATCCCGCAGGAGTTTTCCGATGTCTTCCCTCCGGTGCAACTCTCCCCATTCCCACACCTGCAAGCCAACCTCCCCTACTCCCCACTCCCTCCTCCACCCCACTTGCAACACGAACAGGGCCTCCGGCCCCGCCTTCTACACCACCCACCCTCAGCACCATGCACCTTCATGAACACCTCGAAGCCCCCAGCGAGGGTGGCCGCGCATAGTGCCCCCCCCTCCGAGCACGGCGGCAGCCCTGTCCGAGTACACCGACAGGCTCTCCAGCACGCCCGACTGGCTCCCATGCCCCTCCCTGCCGTGGCTATCGTTCCCCGCGTCCTACCCTTGGCTTGGGCCTCACGCCTTCGCCAAGTTTGTTGACTTCAGCAGGACGTAGAGTCAACACCTATCCTACATTCTGTCCTTGGCTTAGGTCTCAAGCCTCTGCCAAGTTTATTGGCTTCGATAGGACGTCGAGTCAACACCTATCCCATATTCTACCTTTGGCCTAAGCCTCACGCCTCTGTCAAGTTCATTGGCTTCGACATGACATCGAGTCAACACCTATCCTATATTATGCCCTTGGCTTAGACCTCATGCCTCTGCGAAGTACGTTGGCTCTGACATGACGTCAAGTTAGCATCCATATCCTACATTCTTTCCTTGGCCTAGGCCTCACGCTTTTCCTGAGTTAGTTGACTTTGTCAGGTCTGTCAAGTCAACAACCATATTCTGCCCTGGCCCAGACCCTTTGTCTCTTCCAGGTTGGTCCTTTTCGACATGACGTCGAGATGACAACAGTGTTTTATGTCTGCCCTTGTATTGGACATACCATCTAAGCAAGGTTTGTTGGCTCCGACATCCCGTTGGGTCAACATCTGTCTTTCACCTTTGGCTTTGACCTCTCGTCTGACCAAAGAACAAAAGACCCCTTGACTTTTGGTCCGGACCTTCCGTCCGACCATATAACAAAAAGACCCTTCTACCTCTCACTCGGATCTTTCATCCAGCCAGACGATAAAAAGACCCTTTTACCCTTGGCTCGGACCTTTCATCCAGTCAGTCAATAAAAAGACCATTTCACCTTTGGCTCAGACCTTCCGTCTAGGGTGTTAACAAAAAGACCCATTGACATTTGGTTCAGACCTTTCGTCTGACCAGAGAACGAAAAGGCCCATGTTACCCTTGGCCCGTATCTTCTGTCCGACCAGAGAATAAAAAGACCATTTTACCTTGGGCTTGGACCCCTCCTCCAGCCAGACAATAAAAATACCCCTTCACCCTTGACATCATGGCCTTCCGCCTAAGTCAAGTTGTGCAGCGTCATGACTTTATGTCTAAGCCATTAAATATTCTTATCCGGTGTCATGTCTTTCCGCCTAAGCTGGTAAATATCCTGCCTTGGCATCATGGCCTTCCGCCTAAGCCAAGTTGTACGGCGTCATGACCTTATGTCTAAGTCGTTAAATATCTTTGTCCGGCATCATGGCTTTCCGCCTAAGCTGGTAAATATTCTACCTTGGCGTCATGGCCTTCAGCCTAAGCCAAGTTGTATGGCGTCATGACTTCATGTCTAAGCTGTTAAATATCATTGTCTGACGTCATGGTCTTTCACCTAAGCCGATAAATTTTCTGCCTTGGCGTCATGGCCTTCTGCCTAAGCCAAGTTGTACGGCGTCATGACTTTATGTCTAAGCCGTTAAATATCCTTGTCTGGCGTCATGACTTTTCGCCTAAGCCAGTAAATGTTGTCTGGCATCATGGCCTTCCGCCTAAGCTGGTAAATATTCTACCTTGGCGTCATGGCCTTCCGCCTAAGTCAAGTTGTACGGCGTCATGACTTTATGTCTAAGTCGTTAAATATCCTTGTTCGGCATCATGACTTTCTACCTAAGCAAATAAATATTCTACCTTGACATCATGACTTTTCACCTAAGCCAAGTTGTATGGTGTCATGACTTCATGTCTAAGCCATTAAATATCTTTATCCAGCGTCATAACTTTCCGCCTAAGCTGACAAATATTCTGCCTTGGCATCATGACCTTCCGCCTAAGTCAAGTTGTACGGCATCATGACTTTATGTCTAAGCCGTTAACTACTGTTGTTCAGCGTCATGGCTTTTCACCTAAGTCGGTAAATATTCTGCCTTGACGTCATGGCCTTCCGCCTAAATCAAGTTGTACGACGTCATGTATGTTTTAGATGCCGCCCCGTAAAAGAAGAGCTCCTGTTCCCCTGGAAGAGAGTGGCAGCGTTCCGCCTCCTGTCATGCCTGCTCCTCCCCTGATTGTGCCAGTCCCTGCTCCTGCCGTACCAGCTCAGCAAGATGACTTACCCGGTGGCCGTGGTAGAGCACTCAAAGAATTTCTACTGTTCCACCCACCGACTTATGAAGGTCAGTCAGATCTGGATGCTGCTAGGATTTGGATCGAGGCGACTGAGCGCGTGTTTCGATCGATGGTATGCACGGAGGACAAGAAGGTTATGCTCGCTACTTTTCAGCTTCAGGGTGCAACATTGATGTGGTGGAGTTCGGAGTGGAAAGTCACCTTCCCTTCCCGACCACTTCGTCAGATCACCTGGACAGAGTTCGTGACTACCTTTGAGCGTACCTACAATCTGGCCTATCTTCGCATGGATAAAATGCACCAATTTCTGGATCTGGTGCATGGTGAGATGACCGCGTTGCAGTATCGGAACAAGTTCATTGAGTTGGGTCGGTATATGCTGCATATTATTGCTGATGAAGCCTTAAAGACCGAGCATTTTCTCCGAGGTCTGCAAGCCAAATTGAGAGTGCCGCTGCTTGCTACCCGAGTTCATGTCATGGATGATGCATATCAGGCAGTAGTCGTAGTTGAGCTTGATTTGGCGAGGTCTGTAGGGTTCTCTCAGTCCAGTATTGCTCAGCCGGTTGTGCCATTCCAGCAGTCTTTTCAGCCGTCAGCACCTGGCGTTCCGTCTATCGTGGCTACTTCTGGTGGTCTGTCAAGGCGAATGTTTCAAAAATCTCAGAAACGTTTCAATCATCAAGCATCTTCGGGTTTTGTGTAGCAGCAGTCACTGTCTTCCGATTCTGTGCAGCAATCTATTCCTTTGTATTAGCAGCGCCGAGAGTTTCATGTGAGTCAGCTGAGACCATGTCCAAGGTGTGGCGGTAGCCATCCCGGTGTACCATGTTCCTTGCCGGTGGTTTGCTATCACTGTGATCAGCTGGGTCATGTTGTTCGAGATTGTCCGATGAAGTCAGTTCCGACGCAGTTCTCGTAGGTCACCCAGCCGCAGTAGTCACAATTTTGCCTTCCTGCACCACCTCAGCCTCAAACGTCATTTTTGTAAATTCCTGCTTCTTCCCAGCAATCTTCTGCAGCCTCTAGCCGGAAGCTAAGGAGCCGGATCACGCATATCACTCGTGCAGAAGCAATTGCGTCCAATCTTGTAGAAGGTACAGTTTTGATTTTTGGTCATCCTACTCGTGTGCTATTCGATTCAGGTGCCACTCATTCATTTATTTCCAAGGATTTCCTTGCTCATCTCAAGGAGCCAGTGACCGAGTCACCTTGTGATCTGCTTGTTGAGTTGCCCTCCGGAGATTTCATGTCCACTCCATTTTGCTTGGAAGATTCTCCTATTATCGTCAGTGATCGGCAGTTGCCAGAGAAGTTGTATGTGCTGCAGCTGCCCGAGTACGATGCGATTCTAGGCATGGACTAGTTAGAGTGATATCATGCCATGGTTGGCTGCAGATCCAAGAAAGTCTACTTTCAGCCACGCAGGAAATCACCTTTCTCTTTTCAAGGTACCTGATCCTATTGTTCTCGTTTTCTGTAGTTAAGTGTAGATTACTTTCAGTTTCCTCCTTGCTCTTCCTTGTAATTTCGAGGACGAAATTCCTTTAATGAGGGGGGGACTGTAGCACCCGTAGCTTAATGGATCCTTAGCGGGTCGAGTCTAGAATTTATTCCGGTGATTTCAGGCTATTTTTACAGATTTTTGGGCTATTTTTGGGCATTTAAATGAATTAGTTAAAGTATAAAAGTAATATTTTTTATCTTTAAAAGTATAGAATACATAAATATGAACCCTATCCCACTTGTTAAAATGAATGATGAGATTTACGGCATGATTCTGAGAAGGTAAAGAAATTGATACTGTAGTAGTACTGTAGCATCCGATTTAAGAGATAATTATTAGCTTTAATCTAATCCTAATTAATGGATGAGGTCATTCTTACATGATGCAGAATGACCTATGGGATGCCCTAGGACCTATGTGACAGCAAGCACAACTTGATCCACGGACCCGAGCAATAGCGGACTGACCACGCGCATCACTCAGATTTGGGGGTGACCTGACAATGGAGGGGTGGACGGTGACCCACGAGCAACCTACATGTCCAGAGCCGCTAAGAGTTATATGGGAGAGGACAGACCTAAGGTCTGATGGTCACCTGACTCAGCCGAGGCAGAACCAGTGCCCAAGGGCGGGTATGACAACACTCTCTCAGACGGCAACGGTCAACACTCAATGTTCGAAAAATTTGGAACGAGCTCTCCTCACCTTCGGCGTGAGCATGAAAAGATACTAGAAAAGTAATGCCAAGGATCAAGGGTCAGATCTATACATTGTCGAGTCTGAAGAGACTGTCACCGATCGGAGACGAGGGCGCGCCAGGGAGCGTGTGCACCCAGCAAACACGCTGCGTCGATGGAGCTTCTAGTTGACCCTGCTAGGACAAGCAAATGGAATAACCTCCACGCAGGGAGGGGGAACTCGGGGAGAGGCACGTGGTACAGCACTACCCTCACGCAGGAGGGGGGAACATGGGGAAGGGGAGATGGGCCTGCTGCCCAATATCTGTCCTGCTGGACAGAACTGAAGCAATCCAAGCGGTACGCTGCACTCAGGGGTATGAAGAGGACGCCGCTTGCGCCCAGACGAAGCTTGAGAAGTGTAGATGCACTCCTGAAAATCTAGCGTCGTTCTGAGGTCGCAGGAGGGCGGGGCCGGCCATGGAAGATGACCTATGCGAATCTGTCCTGCAAGATTGATCTGCGCAGTCGGTGTGCAGAGGGCAGTGCGCTCTCCACCGAACTCTGAACGATGCAAGACCAGTGGGGTCGGATGATTGACAGACAGATCTACGTACCCTCAAAAGACGAGCACCAACGGAGCACTGAGCTGGGTGTGGTCGGCACTTTGGTGGGGCTCTAGTTTCTGGGAAAACATCCAGACACAGTTGGGTTACGCGAGGTGGCACGAGCAGCACTGAATGCAGAGCATGACGAAACCACCTGGGATGGTTTCAGGACGTCGAGAGGTCCGACTCTGATGAAGAAGGCTTGGCCAGAAAACTAGCAGGGGAAGCGGTGGCATGATCGACAAGCCTGCTGCACACCCTGGGAGGACTGGCTCGCACTAGCTTTGCACAGACGCAGGGGATCGGACACCACAGACAGTGTCGACGTCGGAATGGGGCAAAACCACTCTGGTACGCAGAAGACTCGGAGAAGAACCAACTCTCAGAAGAGATTTTTGGCCGAATCGTACCATGGAAGTCAGTGCAGTGTCTGCCAATTGGACCTCAGATTCTGGCTCGAATCTGGCACAGCCGCACGAGAATGGGCGACGCGATCAGTGTCAAGGTCGAATCGGGGCAGACCACTTCTGGAGCAAAGCCAGATCGAAGCAGAACAACTCCACAGAAGGGCGTTCACATTGAGTCATGTAGTAGGGAGGCGAGATGGTGTCTGCAAATCGGGCCTCAGATTCTGTAACACCCGTAGGTCTAACGGATCCTTAGTGGTTCGGATCTAGGTTTCATCTGGTGAATTTTGGCTATTTTTAAGAATTTTTAGAATATTTTTACGTATTTAATTGGAGTTGTTAAAGTATTGACTTGGTCGTCCGTTGCTGGTCGCGTCGTCTAGTGAGTCGTGTCCGGGCGTCTAGGTCGTAGTTCGTGTCCCCACTAGTCGAGTCTCCCCGTCGTCCCGCATCAGCACCTCTGATATTTTTCCCCTTCTTACAGCTCTAGCAGTCGTGGACATCATCCTCAGCTCAGGCACCATGTGAGATAACCCCTCTTCATCTGGTGCCGTCTGTAGGAAATGAACAAAGAGCCAACATGGTGTGAAGGAGTTCTAACAGGAAGACCACCGACGACAGATGGAAAGACGTGGTAATGGAGGAAGGTGCACCTTCCCATCCTACAGGGAACACCCCATCACATGCCAGGGACCCTGCCGACGACAACCCCCTACCCACCGTGGAGGGGCAACCCCCTACTGGAAGCGCAGACCCCCTCCAAACCCTTAACACAAAACTAGATAGCCTCATTGACCTAATGAGGACCCAGGTGGCCATGGAGGAGCGTTCACGACTTCCTCGGGAAAGCCCCCTCGTTGAGATGCTTCCCGGGTCGTTTCATCTTCCGGGGACGGTGGATAATCCGCAATCAGTCAAGTGGACCATCGCAAACCCCTCCCTTGGAGTAAGAAGCCTCCTCTACCCCGAGGAGAGAGAAGTCTGAAGCGCACCGACCACCTCCGGAGATCGAGGCCTTCGAGGGGCGATGAGGCAGCATCCAGGAGCGCCCCTACAGCCCCTCGACCCAGCGATGACTGGAGCTGTCCCTCCAGCTGCCAAACTTTGAGAGGCGTTTCACAGAGCAAGAGTGTGCCCTTCGCGCCCTACAAAAGATCTCCACTGCAGAGGATGAGGAGCAATCCTTGTTCTCTGACCCCATCTTGAAGGCCGAGATCTCCCCAAGGATCTCACTCCTGACCTTCAAAGCATATGACGGCCAGGGAGACCTGGCTGACCATTACGATAGTTACGATGCCCTCATGACCTTGCATGGAGTGTCCAATGCCATAATGTGCAAGGTGTTCGTAACCACCTTGGTCCAGAGCGCTCAGGCATGGTTTCGAGCACTCGCCCCGGGCAACATCCATGATTTTTGACAGTTAGGGCGAGTATTCAAGGAAAGCTTCATCGGCAGTGGTCCACCACGGTCAGTAGCGGGGTTGCTGGCTCTCAAGCAGGAACATGGGGAAAGGTTTCGGGCCTATATTAACCGATTTACATCAGAGGCCCTACGTATCCCCCACCTGGATGTTGCCTCGGCCATAACCGCGCTGACTGGGGGCACCCGTGATGAGAACCTGCAGCGCGAGTT
Organism: Amorphophallus titanum; assembly: GCA_024336825.1. Classification (NCBI taxonomy): domain Eukaryota; kingdom Viridiplantae; phylum Streptophyta; class Magnoliopsida; order Alismatales; family Araceae; genus Amorphophallus; species Amorphophallus titanum. Next base: position 14,019,744 of record JANBPO010002302.1, read on the forward strand.
GGTCCTTCATCCTCCCACCTCCCTTGCCAAGCTTGTGACCCTGGCCCTACATCACACCGAGTGCGAAGAAGTCCTCACTGCCTGCCACAGCGCAACTGGCCTGGGTCGGGAGGGGGACAAGAAGCGACAGTCCGAGCATAGCTCTGGACAAGGAAAAAGGCGGAACCAGGATGGGGACCACAAAGATCCCTCTCAGAGGTACGAGTGGTACACCCCCCTGATCGCCCCCGTCTACGAAATTTACGAAGATATCATGGGCTCGGGCCATCTCTGCCAACTCGAGCCCATGAAGGCAAAGCACCGCAACCACCAAAAGCACTGTTTGTTCCATAGTGACCACAGACGCCACACCGGTGATTGTCATCAACTACAAGACGAGATTGAGTCCCTCGCCCGCCAAGGGCACTCATCTCGGTACGTGTCTGCACACAAGTAGGACGTTGTCACCCCCGAGGAGATCGACAATATCCCCCGCAGGGTCCACATCAATGTCATTGCTGGCGGCACGACATTAGGTGGAGATAGTAGCCGAGGGAGGAAGCATCATGCCGAGCTGGCGAGTCGAGCTAAAGAAGAGAGATGAAATAAAGAAATTATAATAATAATAATAATAATAATAAAAGAGAGATGAGGGGCTAATAATGAATAATACTAAAACTAGAGGGAGAGAAAAATAAAGATGGAGAGGTGGTGAAGATAGTAAAAGTAAAAAAATAAAAAAAAGGAATTAAGCGTGGGAAATAGAGAGAGATTGAGAGAAGAGAGAGAGTATGTGTGGGAGAGAGAGAGGATGAGAGAGAGAGAATGCGAGATAGGGGGAGAGGGGGTGAGAGAGAGAGGAGAGAGACCGTGAGGGGAGAGAGAGGGGTCGGCCCCACGAGAAGGGGGTTGTCCCTCGCACCGGTGGTGGTGGTGTGAGAGGATATATGGCTGCTGTGGCCGGAGTGCAGGTGTGTAGAGGGAGAGGGAAGGGAGGTCGGTAGTGGGGTGGCGAGTGGTGTGTGCCATAGGGGAGGTGCGACGGCGTCACGGTGATCACGGAAAAGTGAGATGCAAACAGTGGCGGAGGTGGAGTAGAAGAGAGGGGGACGAGCAGGCTGTGGCAAGGGAGACCACGGTGGTGGTCGCGGTGATGAGAAGCAAAGGGAGGGGAAGGGAGACCCACCAGGAGAAGGCTAGGAGGGAGAGAGGGACGGTCGATGGAGGAGACGGGATGTCTGTGTCGGTCGACAGTGGGTTGGCAGGGAGAAGAGTTGCGGCTGGGTGGTGGCAGTGTGGTGTTGTGCATGTGTGTGTGGGCTAGAGAGAGAGGGAGCGGTCGGTGAGGGGGGCATGTGTGTGAATGTTAGAGAGAGAGAGGGAGCAGCCAGTGAGGGTGTGCATGGCGTGGACACGTGTGGGTGCATGGAGAGGGGGATGTCGGGTGCGGTGTGCATGAGAGGGTGAGAGGTGTTAGCAGGTGACGGCGGTGAAAGTGAAGGTGCATGGCGGTGGGCGCGCATGTGTGTTGGCGGTGGGCGAGCGTGTGCATTGGTGGAGGTGAGAAGGGTGAGATGTGAGTGTGTGAGAGGGGAGAAATATGGACGTGTGAGCTAGAGAGGGAGTGTGGGAGGCTGGCTGTGGAGGGAAACAGAGGTGCAGGCGTCACCGGTTGGAGGTGAGTGTTGTAGGCGGAGGCTGCGGTGGGGTGGAGGTTGTGGAGAGATGGTGGTGAGTGCAACGTGTATGTGTATGGGGAGACGACAAGAGTGGGGGAAGCTTGGCCGGTGGCAGAGGCTGCGATGGTAAAGGGAGTAGAGCGAAGGGAGAGGGAGCAAAGAAGGTGCGGCTGGTGAGGGGGGTGCATGTGTGTGAGTGTTAGAGAGAGGGAGGGATCAGCCAGTGTGGGCTTAACTACGGTGCTTGCAGGTGTGAAAGAGAGAGGGCAGAGATGAGCATGGCGGCTCCGCGGGTGTGCGTGTGTGTTTGAAGGGAGTGGCTGGCGGAGGGACGTGCAGGCGATGGGAGAGGGTGACAGTGTGTGTACGGTGGATGATGCCGGCCGCCGGTGCTGGTTGGGGTGGTATCCGTGGTGGAGGTGGCTGGCGTTGTGGTGGGAGAGATAGGGAGAGAGAGGGAGAGCCGATAGGAGGTGTGAAGAGTGAGGGAGAAGGGAGGGGGCTTGCGTGCATGGGTGAGGCGGTGGGATTGACGCTGGCGGGAGAGAGGGAGGAGCTGGGAGCTTGCGACGGTGGAGGAGGAGTGCATGTAGAAGGGAGGGGGGCTGGGAAAGAAAGGTCACGGTACCCCTATTCTGAACAGGGGCAGAACAGGGGCACCAGACCGTGTGTGTGTGAGCTGTGTGCGTGGAGAAGAACCTGGGAGAGGGATCCGACGGGGGGTGCTAAGTGTGTATTTACAGGTGGGGGGAAGTGGAGATCACAATTTCTTGCTTGCAACTATAGGTCCAAGGTCATTGGTCTTGTGGCTGCCACCCCCCATAGTGGTGTCACATCAGATGACCCAAGCGGTGACAAGAGGAACACCAAAGCGGGGGGTCTGGGATGACCGTCGGCTGCCAGAACCCGCTCGCTCCAATGCCAACCCACACTCGGTGGGGGAGCTTCCTGGAGATGTCCAGCTGGACACAGGCCCGCGTAGCATGGGCACGGGTGAGGCATAGGGTGTTACGGTCGATCTTCAAGGTTGGCCCAATGCTCCCGGCGATGGAGAGGATGGATGCTTCATGGTAGAAGTTGACCGGGAGGCCCGGGAGCTCGATCTAGATGGGGACAAGCGGTGAGTTGATCTTCGGTGAGAAGTCGAGCATCCAGTGGAAGAACCAGAAGGGGCAACCATGGACGAGCAATGACTCCTTGAGGAGGACTTTGAGGAAGTCTTCCCAGTTGGAGAAGCGGAGGAGGAGATGCCGGCGATCCATGGCGCTGAGCAGGAAGTCCTTCTTGAACTGGAAGCACTGTGCAAGGTGTGCCCAAATGTTAGCGAATGCAGGCCGACCCTTGGGGGTTCTTGCAATGACGGCCAAGGCGAGAGGGCTGCAGGTCAAATGGACCTCTTCCAGCAAGAAGAACGTAGCAGGCTCGCCGGAGTCAGTAGTGGCAGGGGCATGGACGGCAAGAGGGAGGGTCGAAGGAGTGAAGGACCTTAGGACCACCTATGAGAATGAGGGAGCTACGGCCGAGGTGGGGGGAGCAATAGATCTTGCCAGTTCAGCAGCAGTAACGACCCCCTTCACCGGCCAACCATGCCCACCGTCCAAACGCAGTCGGTCATCTCTGAGAGGCTTGGGTGCCAACGCTGGAGGCTGGTCAGTAGCACCAGCGGAGGAGGGGACATCTTGTAGAGTAGCAGGACGCCCCTGGCCAGAGCAGGGGATCTGCGAGGAGGGGCCTTCGGCAGGAGGGTGACCCTTCGACAGAGGCCCCAGGATGGGCACCTCGGCAGCGACCGCGCCCCGCACGGGGAGCTCCCCGGTCGCAGTGACCGGGGCTGCGTAGACGATCGCTGAGGGGGCAGGAGGTGCGACGAAGACGGACACTAGAGCAAGGGAGGGCAGCCCGCAAAGGGCCTCGGAAGAGAACAGAGTGCCGGATCGCGGTGCTGTCCCGTCAGGAGATGGGCTAGTCAACGCGGGGGAGGATGTTTACTCCTGGGGTGCATGGCTGTTGGATGAGGCTTGCGTAGGGGGTGGTTGGCGATCAATGGGTAGGATGAAGCGGCTGGAGGTTGCGTGCATGGGAGGGGAAAAACGTGGCAGCTTGGGAGAGGAGGCGGGGCTTGCAACGGATCGCAAGGAATGCCGATGGGTGAAGGAGGGAGAGCCAGAGAGAGACCAGGAGCGTCGAAGCTGCATGCGATCGCTGCGGGGGCGCTCGGGACAGCATGGGCAAAGGAGCTAGCAGATGGGGGGGCGAGGCCACGGCCATCGAAGCACTCCACAGGAGGACGAGGATGACCCGGGGATGCCTCCACAGCGAGGCCATCAGCGGCGACGGACATTGGTGGGATGGCTGAAGAAGAGAAGGAGGGGGGAGGCACTGGGCCCCCCCTCACCACCGGTCATCGCTAGACGTGGCCAGCCACAGGGAGTTCAACACGCCAGGAGGGGGGAGGAACAGGGAGGAGAGAGAAAGTGCATGAACACCTCTTGGACTTATGAATCTCTCCGCTGGATATTCCTTTTGTCAGACTAAGGGATCATGTTTCAAGACCTCTGTAAGTCTCCGCGAGCCTGAGATTCTATCACGTCCTGAGCGCGGAATGAACCCCGTTTGGTATCAGAGCGGTGTTGAGAAAGTGTGTAAGGAATCGAAATTGTACAGTGATAGTTCAGAATTACTCCAATTACACTGTCCATTGCTGGCTTATGATGTTTTTTGTGTGATTAACGAATTTTTTTGTCCATTATCTGTTTGTTAGTTATTCAATATGCCGCCTCAGCGTCGGAGAGTCCCGGTTCCTCTGGAAGCGAGTAGTGTGCCTGCTCCAGCGCCCGTTGTCCCGGCACAAGAGGATGCGTCTGGCAGTCGTGGACGGGCATTAAAGGAATTCCTACTATTTCATCCACCGACATTTGAAGGCCAGACCGATCCAGAAGCCGCTAGAACGTGGTTGGACGCCACCGACGCGTGTTTTGTTCTATGGAATGCGTGGAGGATGAAAATGTGATGCTCGGTACCTTTCAACTCCAGGGCGCGGCGTTGACCTGGTGGAATACCGAGTGGGAAGTTTCCTTTCAATCCCGCCCACTCCGCCAGATCTCGTGGACTGAGTTCGTCGCCACCTTCGAACTCACTTTCAGCCCGGCATATCTCCGCATGGATAAAATGCACCAATTTTTACAGCTTGTCCAGCGAGGGATGTCGGTGCTCGAATATCGGAACAGATTTATGGAATTGGGCCATCATGCGCCCTATATTCTTGCTAATGAGGCATTAAAGACAAAATAATTTCTATGTGGCCTTCGCGCTGAAGTGAGGCAGCCGCTGATTGTTGCCCGTGTCACTAGCATGACTGAAGTATATCAGGCAGCAGTAGCTTTAGAACTGGATTTGGCAAGATCTCTTGTCCCTTCTCCGGCATTGTCGGTCTAGCCGACAGCTCAACTTCCTCCTGGTTATCTGCCTCCTGTTGCAGGATTTCCTTCTGCCACTCCTGCAGTAAGTGGTGCGGCTTCTTCTGGCAAGTCTCAGTTTAAAGCATTCAAGAATAAAAGGAGACCCAAGAGACAATTTGATCGGCAGGCTTCGTCTGGTGCTACCCAGCAGTCAGCCCCATCTTTCCAGTAGTGACAGAGTTCTGCAAGAAGTCAATCGAAAGGTTGTACGCGATGTGGTGGCAGTCACCCAGGCGGACCATGTTCGTTGCCAGTGGTGTGCTTTCGGTGTGATCAGCCAGGGCATGTAGTGAGAGATTGCCCAATGCGAGTGATTTTAGTGCAGTTTGCTTCAGCAGCTCCATCTCAGCCATCTCAGTCTTAGTTCAAGCCTCCACTTCCACCACCGCAGCCGTCTCAACAATTTCCACAGATGCTCCCTCAGGCTTCGGCAACATCTTCTTATCAATCTTCTGCAGCTATCGGTAGAAAGATGAAAGGCAAGGTGACTCATATTTCTCGAGCAAAGGCTGTAGCTTCCAACCTCGTCGAAGGTACAATTACTATTTTTGGTTGTGCAGCCCGTGCTTTATTTGATTCAGGTGCTTCTCACTCCTTTATTTTTGAGGCATTCATTGCATGCATCGAGGAGCCCATGATTGAAGTAGTATGTGATTTAATTGTTGAACTGCCATCGGGGGATTTCATGGCGACCCCGTTGTGTCTCGAGGACTCACCTGTTGTGGTTAGTGATCGGCAACTATCGGTGAGACTATATGCTTTGCAGTTGGCAGACTATGATGTCATTCTCGGTATGGATTGGCTAGAGCAATACGGTGCTTTGGTTGATTGCAGATCTAAGAAAGTCTATTTTTAGCCACCTGGGAAATCGACATTCTATTTTCAAGGTATTCGATCCCGCTCCTCTCGTTTAATTATTTCTGCTATTCAAGCCTGTAGATTGCTTAATGCAGGGTGTTAGGGATTCTTAGCTTCAGTGGTTGCTCTTGAGGCACCACGGCAAGATGTTCTTCTATAAATGACAGATACTTTTCGAGGAGGATAAGAATGGCACTTGATCCAAAGCTGGAGGCTGTGCCAGGATCGTGACACGTGTAAAGTGGCATGGTGAGATGCTGCCTCGTGTCAAGGCTTCAAGGCGGGAACTCGTGGAAGACACACGCCCTTCTGCTGCTGCTATAAAAGGAAGACTTCTCCTTTTGGAGAAGGTGATCGTGGATAACTACTAGAAGAGCAGAAGCCAATCTATGCGATCTAGAGAAGAAAAAAAGAGAAGAGCAGAGAAACGAAAAAGGGGAGTTCAACAGAGAAAAAGAAAGAGAGAGCAGCAGAGAGCCAATGTAGAAGAAGAAGAAGGAATAGAAGAAGAGGGAGATCAGAGAGGGATTAGAGAGTGACTAAAGATAAGCTCAGTCTATACTGGACCGTGGATCAAATCCAGGCCAGTCAGCTCATCAAGAGCCATATTTGCACTTTATCATTTGCATCTTTCCGATTGCTGTGTCTGTCCCATTCTTATTTTTTTATCCTTTCTTCAAGCTATTTGTCAGCAGAGAAAGCTGTGAGGCTCAGCGGGTAGAGGAGGATTCCTCTAAATGGGTCAAGCTGTAATCCCCAGTGGGCAGAGGTATGGTATCCTCTGGACAGCAAGCTGTGTTGCTCAGCGATTTGTAGGCAAGTTGTGGTGTCCAGCAGACGTAAGCTGTGTTGCGCAGCAGTGAAGCCACATTCGGGTTGAGTGTGGGGTGGACGTAGGTCTGGAAGACCAAACCACCTAAAAATTGAGCGTGCATTGTGTTTGATTATCTTATCTGAGCTAGATGAATGCTTAGGTCCGAACAACCTTCTCTTCCAATCTAGCAAGCATTTCATCTACACTTTGCATGTTTGCCCTTGGTCTAATGTGATTTGGATGACTTAGGATCGGTTTATCTGTCTAATACGTAGAACTCAGTAAATCTGATTATCTGTCATTCACTTATCACTTGTAGAGAGCATCTAATTCATCCCAGGGACTTGTTCACTCTGCTTTCGCATTTCTGACAGCTAATTTTTAATAGTCAAGGTTCTTAGAGAGGGATTCATTCACCCCCCCTCTGAATCCATCGCATCTATCCCATCAGGTCCGTCACACCCAGAACGTAACGCATCACCATAGGCGCGTTACAGACATGTGACGGTCCTATGCTAGTCCGTCACACCAACCCAATCTCGAAGAATACGAAATGACCAATGACTGTGACGGTCTATCGATGGGCCGTCACACAGGTGACGATCTCTGGTACGACCGTTACACAAAATCGGTGAGCAAAACAGGGGAACGACCGAATCGGCCCGTTCCACGTCCCATTCACGCCGAAACGCAGGGGAAACAAAGCCACACAGCGATACAACACTTCTGGGGTCGAAAACGACGCATGCATGCATTAAAATGCGAGATCGGGGTGATTCCGACGAATCGACCCTAAATGAGTCACCCAGATTCCCGGACTCCTACCGGCCCCAAATGACAACCGATCGACACGAAACTTACGGGAATGGGATCCTGACATCCCAACGGTCGTTTTGACACTAATTTTATCGAGAATGGTTGCCATTTTTCAGCGAACCCTACAAATCTCAAAAACTACAATTTTCACTAAACCGGCCCGATCTCCCCCGATCGAGCACCAAACCGCGCACAGGAGTAGGGAAAACATGCAGAACGAAGTAGCGATCCATCTCCCTATCTCCACCGAAGAAATCGAGCACCAAGGTGACTAAACCGCGTCGAAAACCACCACGCAAACCAAATTGCCGACTATGAATCTACCGTTTGGGATCGCGTCAAAATCGCACCGATCCTCGCTCCATCACGTGGTATTAGATTCGCGGTTCTTTGTCGCTTCATTTTTGCCATTTGCTCAGGTTGCTGTTGACCTTGTGAGTTGTGGCGATGGCCGTACACGTTTTTACGATGTTTTGGTCATCCCAGCTCGAGTCTGGCCAGCTCCTGATGCATTTCGCTTCTGTTGAAGTGCTCGATTAAACCCCTCAGCTGAGAAGCTACTCGAGCAAACTAGGCTCTCCCTTTCCTAGTGAGCTTTTGTTGGTAAGCTCGATGCTTCCCATGTCATTTGGTGGGTCTCCTTGTGAGGTTGGCCTTGGAATTATCATTTTAGTACCGCCTTGTCCTGTGTCTGCTCAAGTGTGGACAGGTTAATTTGAGCCTGATCATCTCCTTGTTTTACGGTTGCATAGTTTTGGACCTAATTTTTGTGTCGAGAGCTGTTGCGTACCGTGTCTCGTCGTGCCGTGTCCAACGACCGACGTGTTAAGAGGCTCAATTGCCATTTATAGGACGCAAAGGTAGGCTGAGATTAGTGCTTTTTTCTTGGGCTTTGTGCTGAAGATGGTGCTCTTCTCTGTTGCACTTAGGCTTTTTCTACTCGGTTGCTCACTGGATCAGTGCTCGAGGCGTGTTACATTGTGATTTTCTGGGATTGCGATGACACCTAGTGTGTACTGAGATGCGAAGGCCGAGGATCTTTCTGATGCTTTCGTGCTTTGTTGAGTGCATAGCGGAAGTGTGTGGGCTGATGACCCACAAGCCGAGGATTCTTTTCGTACAATTCTGCTTGATCGAGAGAATTGCCTCTTCTCGATGTGACTCCGTCTTAGCTGCATGTGCCTAGACATTGTCGTGACCGTGCCGTTGTTGGTCATCTTTCTGGTTTTAGTGTTGGCATGTGCGAGTGTTGGGGAAATCGTCGGCTTCCCTGCTGATAAAGTGCCCTCTACTCTGCATTCCTTCTCGTGGGTGTTGTGCTCTCGAGGCGTGTTCGTAGTCCTTGAGATGCGTTCCCTGAGATTGTGGTGTCTCTTGTCATTTTGTGATCGATTTCAATTGTTGTAGGTCTTTCCTTGGTGAACAGCCTGATGCATGACTCGCTCCCTGTAGTCGTGTGCTCAGCTGTCGCGTGTCTTGATACGGCCCTACTTGCAGTGTGTTATGTGGTTCTATGTGCTATGCGAAGTCGGGATCCTGCAGGTGCTGTCATCGTTGGCTGTTGTTTTTGTAAGTGCCATTTTTATATGACTCTGCGTTTATGTGCTGGACCATTATCTTGTCAGTAGTTGGCTGTGCTCCTTTTTACGGTAGAGTAGCTCGCAACTACATCAGATGCGATATCTGAGTGAGGATTGACTTAATGCTGTGTGTGGTCCAGTGTTGTTGATTTTGCTATCATTCCTCTGTGTAATCGTCATTGGCGTCCTGTGTGCCTGGTGTCCCCTGTCTCCTTTGGCACTGGAGCTGATGATGTCATCAGGCTGTCAGCTGAGAGGACTATATTTCCTTGTGTAAGCTGATGTTGGTTGTGCCTGTCACTTCTGTCGATTTGTTTCTCGGTGTTGTTTACTCTGGCAGTCGTGTCTCTTGCCTTGCGAGACATAAGTTACATTGTCTTGTTTCAGAGGTGTCGGACTTGTGTTCACTGGTGGTCGTGCTCACTCCTGAGCGTGTATCCGTGATAACAACCTGACGTTGTTATTCTGAACTCTGTTTCTCGTATTTTGTGTTTGTAATTGTCGGGTTGTTCTTCCCTGCCTTACCCTTGTTGGTCCTTAAATTTCAAGGATGAAATTTCTTAAACGAGGGGAGGACTGTAATACCCTGGATCTTTGGCGGATCTTTATTGGGTCCTATTAGATCTTTATTAGATTTTTGGATGTGTATATATACACATTCATATATGCTTGACCAACTGGAAATCAACGGCTGATGGAGATTAGCGAGTCATGTGCATTCGCGGGTTTAATCTACACAAATATGCTTCTCGTAAATGCAATACAACACATGTGGGCCAGACCTGCCAAATAGCCATCGCATATACATATATATAGAAAACGACGGGAAAGCAAACACTGCGGAGGAAATTCAAGCTCGGCGCGGAGATGAAAGTGATGGGTCTCGATGCGACAGCTTCTCGGCAGCGAGCATGCATTCCGCATGGAAATAAAGGGGAGGCCTTGGTGCGATGGTGGTTTGGTGCGAACAGCCTCAGTGCGGATGGGGGCTTCGGTGCGGCCAAGGCCCTGGCGCGAAAACTTCCGCGCCGAGAGGAAACAGGTGTGCAGAGCGAAAATGGCACTGAGGCCTTCTAGGAGGGGATTCTCTGAGAGTAGCTTCGCTCTTGGGTTGCAGGGGTTTAGGGATCTCAAACTGTAGCGATTTCTAGGGGCTTCGAAGGTTGCCCTAGGTGGTTTTCTAATGGTTTGATCCGGAAGAAACATTGCTCGGTGGATCGTTCCAGGGAGATTAAGATTCCCATACTTAAACACCATCTAGAACTACTTGTATATCAGGTCTAATTGAGTAGACCTCAACTGTATATGTCACCGGTTTCAATGGGAGATCATGAGATGGCCTGTCTCGGATTCCCAGTGTGATCATGGGACTCAGTGAGTAACAACGAGGCTCAGCAGATGAAGCTACGAATGTGGCTTAGGGTGTTTCTTGCGATGCTAATGTATTTTTCGTTGTCATATTTTCCTAGATTCAAGATGCCGCCTCAAAGGTGAAGAGCCCCAGTTCCTCGGAATGAGGCTAGTGTTTCACCTGCTCCTGCTGTATCGGTTCCTACCCAGACTGCACCTGTTCCTATTCCGCCTGCGGAGTTACCCGGTGGTCGTGGACGGGCACTGAAAGAATTCCTGCTATTCCATCCACCGACTTTCGAGGGTCAATCTGATCCCGAGGCAGCGAGGGAGTGGTTGGATGCTACCGAGCGCATCTTCCAATGCATGGAGTGCGCCGATGATGAACGGGTTATGTTGGCCTCTTTTCAACTTCACGATACGACGCACACGTGGTGGACCTCAGAATAGGAAGTCACCTTCCGTTCTCGTCCGCTTCGACAGATCTCATGGGCTGAGTTTATTGCTGCATTTGAGCGCATTTATACTCCAGCCTGCCTGAAGTTAGCGAAGATGTACTAGTTTCTGGAGTTGACACAGGGTGAGATGTCGGTGCTGCAATATCGCGATAAATTCATTGAGTTGGGTCGGTACGCACTGCATATTTTGGCTGATGAGACTGTGAGGACTCAGTAGTTTTTGCGTGGACTGAGAGCAGAGTTGAGCCTGCCGCTGTTCGCTACACGTGTTGCTGAGCTGGATGTCGCTTATCAAGCAGCTGTCGCATTGGAGTTGGAGTTGGCGAGGACTCGAGGTTTTGCTCAGACTGGAATGGTGTCGTCGACCGTGCCACATCAGTCGCCCCACCAGTCATCTGCTTCGGGAGTTTTTCCCGCCTTCTCTCCTACCGATAGTGCTCCTTTCCAACAATCTCAGGGCGGAGGTTTTCGTCACAAGAAGAATAAGAGGAGGTTTGATCAGCCGTCGTTTTCTGAGCCAAGTCAACAGTCTGATTTTTCAGTTCGGTCGCGTTCAGACTCTGTCATTTTTCAGCCGAGGTTATGTTCCAGATGTGGTGGCAGTCATCCGGGTGTGCCGTGTTCTTTGCCGGTTGTATGCTATCGTTGTGATCAGCCAGGGCACATTTCCGGTAATTGTCCGTTGAGTGGCTGTATCCCCTTCGTCTCGGCATGAATGGGGCGTGGGAAGGCCAAGATTGGGCCAACCCCATGGTTTGCTCGCCATGACGGTTGAGCGATCACACCAGAGACCGCCCAAGGTATGGGCGGCTGGCTCTGGACCATTTATCTCCGTCTGATTTGGGGCTTGTGCGGCCACACGATAGACCGCACATGGTATGGTTGGCCAGGTGCGGACCGCCTATCCCCACTTAGGCGGCCAGCCTTCAGTCGCCTGTCTTTCTGTTGGGTTGAGTGGCCAGCATTTGACCGCCCATCCCAGTTGACCCTTGGTCAACAGTTGAGTGTCGGTCGCATTAGGCGGTCTGGTCAAGACCGTTTTGACTGACAATGTAGTAAGCCAGTTTCGTTTAGCGGTCCGGTCAAGACCGTTTTGACCAGGGACTGGACTGGGTCGTGGGCTTGAGTGACCAAGGCTTGACTGCTCATCCCCTTGGGTGGTCCTGCCTTGACCGTCCATCCTCTTTAGCCTTTAGGGGTCTGTCTGTTGTGCGGTTGGTCCCCAACTGTTCATCCCCCTTGAGCAGCCCCATATGGACCGTTCATCCTAGGTTGAGTGGTCAGTTCTGGACCGTTCATTCCCTTTGAGTGGTCTTGTCCAGACCGTTCATCCCTTTGAGTGGCCACATTGTAACCGCCCATCCAGTTGAGTCTGTCATCTTGTATGTTGACCGTGATGACTTGTCTCGTGTCCGTCTGTCTTAGGTTTGTGTTCTAAGGCGGTGTCTGTGCGTCGGTAGTCTCTAGATAGGTCAGTTCCGGTGACTGAGTGCGGTCTCTTCCCTGACTACGACAGTTCCCTAACAACTCAATCTAGAACTGTCAGCGTCCTTATCTCTGGTCACGTAGCGGCCATTCCTTGACTGCCGGGTCTACCTAGCGGTTGAGTGATGGTTCACTTTGCCCAGAGTGTCGTCCTCCGGTGTTTTCATTTCCATCTTGACTTGTCCTTGTGGTCTACCCGCTTTACCGTGGATGTCTCTTGACATCCTATGAGGGTTAAGACTACGTTATAAGACAGCCATGAGTCTTCTTGTTTGTGGTAGGATTCACTTTCTTACTATTGAGTTGTCATTGTCTGGTTCCGGTCAACTCGGGGTCACCCAGTAGTTGACAGGTAATCTTGTATGTCTCGACGATCCTATCCAGTTCGAGACATAATTCTGGCTGCAGTGAGGTATTGTTTTACCTCATTCTACGTGTCCAGATGTGCTGAGGGTCCTCGATGTTCCCCCAAGTCTCCGCGTGTCATTTCTTTCGACAATGTCATTTTCTCTGGCTTAGGATTAGACCAATTGGCGGCTTGTTCCGCTGTCTGTGACGATCTTACCTCCGAGTCGTCCAACTCAAGGATCGTTACATGAGTAGGTCTAGTTGCCTTGTCCTGAGTCTGTCGGCAGTGGCTATACTGCTATTAGTACTTCGAAGTACGTGCGACCGTGCTCTCTTGCCTGTTTGTACTTTCACGCTCGTGTTTTGAGTCTCTGTGTCTTGTGAGCCTTCACTAGTCGTAGCCTTACGGCACACTTCGGCATGACGGCTTTTACAGCGGGGCACTTTCCGGTTTACGGGTTGTAAGCTAGTTTTCGTCGGCTCCCGCAGTTACCATAGAGTCCTTCGGGGGGAGAAAACTAGTTAGAAGTCTGGCTTAGGCAAGAGCCAGTGTGTGCACACGTGGTCCGGGACTTTAGACTTGCGTCGTCAGACGTGACCCTGACTAGTCACTCACGACTGTTGTACTATTCTGGTTCTGACAGTGTCTTGGTCTCGGCCTAGTCCTTGCGGTAGGTTACGTGGACAAGACACTAGTAGGTGCTGTAGCACATGCCTAATAAGAATCAGCCGACCCCCGGTAGATAGAAATTTAGTCTTCCATGCTTGAAGGTTGGTAGCAGCCTTGGATAAGATATAGGAGAATTCTGCTAGCTTGGGCCTGCCAGAATGCATAGGGATGCTAAGGTAGGTGAAGGGAAGGGCTCCCTTACAAAAACCAGTCACCCATGTAATGGATCTCTCAAGTGCTGAATGGGAATCTCGGCCAATGACAAAAAAGCTCTTAGAAGAGTTGATAAGCTTCTCGGAGGCAATCTCATATTTCTTGAGAAACTTCATGAGTTCATGTAGGTGATGCACCGACCCATTGGAGAAGACGAGAGTGTCGTCGGTGAAGAGTAGGTGAGAGTTATTTGGACATCTTGAGAGGGTGTGGTAGTAGCCTCCACTGCTGCGAAGAAAGACGGCAGACAGTCCGCGGCTTAAGGCTTCTTCCGCCAGGATAAAGAGTGCAGGCGTAATGGGATCCCCTTGCCGAAGTCCTCGCGTCAACTTGAAAAAGCCGTGGGACTGGCCATTAAGCAATACAGAAAATCAACAGTTGGTAAGCAAGGGTTCAATAAGGGAGATGAAGGAATGGCCGAACCCAAATTCGTGTTGGACAACAAATAAGAAGTTCCATTGCATCCGATCATAAGCCTTGGCCATGTCAAGTTTCAGAATGACATTTCTCCCTCTGCAAGGCTTGTTAAGGTGCTGGACCAGCTCCCTAGCCAGGAATATATTCTCTATAATATAGTGACCCTTGACAAATGCTCCTTGTTCTTCAGAAACCAGTCGGGGAAGGACACGTGCTAACCGGTCACTAAGAACACATGAGATGATTTATACATGAAGTTGCATAAGCTAATCGGCTGGAAGTCCGCACAAGTCTTGGGAGTCTCCACCTTGGGGATGAGAGCAACAAGGGAGCAAGTGAGGCTGCGAGGTAGGGGATGGCCACAGAAGAAGGCTTGGGTTGTAGCAACCACATAATGCTCAAGGAATTCCCAACAGCTCTTGAAGAAGTGCCCAGTAAAGCCATCCGGGCCCGGAGTGCTATCGGAAGACATGCTAAAAACAACCTTCTTGATTTCGTCAAGAGTGGGCACAACACAAAGCATATGGTTATCCTCATCATGGAGCACAGGCGAGATGGCAGCTAGGATCTCCAGATGGATATGCTGTGGCGTAGAGGAGAAGGCCGCAGTGAAGTAGGATACCAAAAGATCACCCTTGGCAGCCTACTGGTTGATGAGAGCACCATCATCTCCGTGCAACTCAGAGATGATTGTGCGACTGTGTTTGGACGTGGCATAAGCATGGAAGAACTTCATGTTCTTGTCTCCTTCACTAAGCCATTTGATTCTAGATTTTTGGCGCCAAAAAAATTCTTCCTGAACATGGGCACGATCAAGGTCCTCCTTGGCCAGAAGGAAAGCAGAGTGATGGGCATCTGAGGGGTGGCTATCAAAAGCCTCTTGTGTTGTTGAGAATTGCTCTTCTGCCTTCTAGACATTAGCAAACACATTGCCAAAAGTGGTGTTGTTCCAATGCCGATAAAATGCTTTAATATGCTTGAGCTTGATGGCCATGGAGATGAGTGGGAAGGAGGAGGAGGGTGCCACTACCCACACTGCTCTCGAGTTGTCGAGGAAGAGGGAGTAGGTCTTCCACAGATGCTGGAAGTAGAACCTAGATGGCCACTTCATAGGGAGATTGATGGGGTCATCACCATCTGATCCCACACTTGGGGCCCGTCTTCTCACCACGGGGACATCTAGCATGGTCAAATTGTCTATCTTCTAGTCCTATGTAATTTTTATTTGAGTCATTTGATGTAATTTTCTCTTTATTTGATATTTTTATTTTCTTTTTTTAAACCCCCCTCACCCTCTCTCTTTCTCTCCCTCACGTTTCTCACTCTCTCCCCCTCCGTTGCCTCTCTTTCTCTCCCCCTCTCACCAAGGCAGCTGATAGTGGCGGAGGAGGGTGAGGTGGCGATGGTGCGAGGGCGAGGATGGCGAGGACGGGTCAAGGATCGAGGGACGGTGGCGCGGCGTATGACGGTTAGTGAGATCGCGCTCCTGGCAGTGTTTAAATGGCATTTTCTTGGTGGATCGGCATCCTCGGTGCACAGAATCTTCGATGAAGGTAGGGGGCTGGTTCCCTAGCTCGTGTACTTCCTTCCCAGTGGTTTTGGTAGGCCGAGGCGAGCCGAGAGTGGGTTTATTTTGCGCTAGGGTCAAAATCCCATGTTTGGCGGTGTGAGCCGGTTCTCGCGATTCGATGTGATTTTTGAGGTTTGAATGGGTCCTCTCAGTGCTAGAGAGGTTGGGGAAGAGCCCTTCACATGGGTGTGAATGAGGTGTGGAATGAGATTTTTCGTGGTGTTCACCATTTTCACGCTTAGGGCGAGCTAGCGGTCCTACCAGGAACCACTACCTATAAAGGCGATCCAGTGGGGACCGTTTCTTGGCCCTAGAAGTCGATTCCAGGTTGCGGTCTCACTATGGGCCTCAACTTAAGGGTAGCGGTGAGAGCATGACCATTTTCTGGGGGTAGCGGTCAGGTGCTGGCCGCTACCTGGTCGTCTGGGTCCCCATATAGTAGCAGCCTTGCGACTGACCGCCACCAGATGGCGACAGTCAGGCCAGGACCGCCACCTGCGGTTGCAGTCTTGGAGACGACCGCCCCTTTATCGATGTGTTCCCGATAGGTTGCGGTCCAAAGTGGACCAATATCTGATGGTTGTGGTCCAGAGTGGACCGCCACCTGAGGTGACGGTCTGGGGGATGACCACCACTTGATTTCCATGCTAGTCATGTTTTGTTCGCATTGTGTTGGCCCCTGGTCGACCAGGTTGTGACCCAATGGAAGACCTTCAGCCTCGTGAATGTCCTGAACACCGTGGGTCCTATGTTCGTGTTTTGGAGGTGTTCGGAGGTGTCATTTTACCTCGATTAACGTGCCCATAGATTTAGGGGTCCAAGTGACCCCATGTGTTCCGGGCTTCCGTACTTTCGCTAGATCGAGTCACCGTGAGTGCGGAGGGCTACTCCCGCACATCATTGGTTCTTTGGGAAGTGTTTTTCGTGTGGGCCATGCGGATGACCTTGGACTATGAGTCTAGTCACCCAGCCTGGGGTTGGAGGTTTCTCGCTTTTCCCTTGGATAAGGGATTGACTCGACAGCTTGTGAGCTACCTAGGGAATCATGCTACCGTGGTTTTAGACCTAGGGATTAGGCCAGATTAACGACATTGCGTTGTCACGTGTAGTGGTCTTGACCCGAGTCTCGTGACTCAAAGACTATTGGGTTTTGTAGGCCTGGACAACTGTCCCAAGTCTGGTGGCCCTATGCCACCTGGCACTCTGGGTTACTCGTGATGGGTGTATGCGTGGCTTTCAGTTTTCACGTTTAGTGACCCCCCACTAGTCGTACCTTTCCTGCGCACGCGGGTGCAGACCTACTAAGAGTCGTGGACAGCGTTACCCGAGAGAGATGATTTTTAGGCTGGTTACCTTAGGGCCCCTCCGCACAGCCTGATGTTGACACCCGTTTTTAGCCCGCAAGTGGAGTCATTTCTCTAATTCATCATTTTTGATGTCCCGAATTATCCATTGTTTTGGGGCATTCCTTGGATGGATTTCGAGTCCATTTCATTATTCCCTATGATGAGTCTGTATGGACGCCTAGAGACCAAGTCCTTTCCCGCCCAGAGGTTCCAATAAGAGCGCGCTTGTCTGAGCCCATGTGTCAGATCATACTTGGCATTCTATTTATCTCAAGAACTTGTGAATTTCATTTATCCTATCAATCAAAAAAGAGACATTTAATCAACCACTTGGTGAGCTGGAGTTTATGTAAGCATTCACATGCACGGACTTATTATATAAACATGCACCGACCAGGTACATATATAGACGTGAATGCATAGACCATTTACATGCATTAAGTAGATGATGCGGGGCGAACCCGGTCGAGACATGGGACCCTAAGCCAGCAATCAATGAGCGCAAGTCGTCTAGCGACAAGGCAAACACACACGTGAGTCACGTGCTCCACAGGACTCGAAGTGATGGCCCGGCGAGCTGTTGCTCGCGAGGAAGTTGGACACGGTCCGAGCAGCGAGGAGAGTGGTAGCTAACCACCCCAGGGAACACGTCATGGGTGCCGGATTCAACCGGGTGGACCGATACTGAGGGGATCGGTTCTAATGTGCACTCACTCACCGGCAGCAAGAACTCACGAAAAATGGTGGAATTGTGGACTGGGCACTCCTCACTCGGCGCTGCAGTTGGAACGAATACTAGACAAGCAAAGAGGAGTGGCAGCCGCACATACCTAGCCCGTCCGAAGGATCGGCTCCGGTGGAAGACGAGGGCGCGCCAGGGAGCGTGCGCACTCGGCGGACACGCTGCGTCGAGGAAGCATGGCGACGATCCCTGCTAGTACAATGACTACACTCCATGCAGGGAGGGGTTCACGGGGAAGGGGAAACAATTACATGCACTACCCTCGCGTAGGAGGGGGGATCGCGGGGAGGGGAAACAAGCGGTCGACCGTACGCCAAGCTCGGGCGGCCGATCGAGGTGCAGCCAACTCCTAGATGAAGCCCGAGGGATGTTGCAGGACTCCTGAAGGTCTGGCGCCAAGCTGATGTCACTGGATGGAGACGATGGACGCAGCTGTGGGCCTGTGCAGTTCTATCGTGCAGGACTTGTTGGCGCGGTGTTGGTGCGTTGGCCGGTACGGGCGCTGTAGAACCCCAAACGTGACGGAACCAAGTCAAGGATGTTGTTGACAGGGAGATCTATGAACCCTCAGAAGATGGCGGCCGTCTGATCACCTGGCTGGACGTGGTCACAGGAATGGCCGGCGTCAGGTTCCTGGGTGAACAGCAGGATAGGACAATGATGGTCATGGTGGAACTTCCAGTGTCGGCGTCGGATCGAGACGATACCACTTGCGTTGATTTTTTATCGTCGAAAGTTGCAACTTTTCTGAAGACTGCCTGACCTGAAACAAAGAGGAGGAGGGGGTGTCAGGGCCGACATGGCTGCAATCTGTCCTGGGCTAATAGAGGACTCTGGGTCTGGCGCAACTAAGGGAGAATGGACGCCCTGGATGGATACACTGTCAAAAGCAGGTGGGACCACCTTTGGTACGTCGGTGCTTCGGAGAGGAAGAACTCTTGTGAAGAGAGGTCTGACTGATTCGTGCAGGAGTGGGCGGTGGAGCTACTACCAAATGGTACTCAGGTTCAGACCCGAGTCTGGTGCAGTTGCACGAGAATGGACGGCGTGAACGGAGCCGAGGTCAGATCGCAGCGGGACCACTTCTAGAACGAAGCTAGCTCGATGAAGAATGACTCCACAGAAGATAGCTTTGGCTGGTTCACACTGGGGATGCTGGGGTAGTCTCTGCAGATGTGACCTCTGCTGTAGGCTGGTTGCAGAGAGCAGCTGAGAGGTCTTCCTGATCCACGGGAGGTCGTAGCAGCGACGGGCGACTCCGGGAATGCCGTGGACGCACGGAGTAGGGGAGGGCGAACCTGGGTGTCCTCCCCTCCTTTAAGAAATTTCATCCTCAAAATTTAAGGACCAACAAGGGTGGGGTAGGGAAGAACAACCCGACCATTACAGACACAAAACATGAGAAACAGAGTTCAGAGGAATAGTGTCAGGCTGTTGCCACGGATACATGCTTTAGGAGTAAGCATGACCACAAGTGAACGCAAGTCCGACACCTCTGAAATAAGGCAACGTCGCTTACGTCTCGCAAGGCAAGAGACACGACTGCCAGAGTAGCAAACACCGAGAAACAAATCAACAGAAGCGACAGGCACAACCAACATCAGCTTACACAGGGAAACATAGTCCTCTCAGCTGACAGCTTGGCGACATCATCGGCTCTAGTGCCAAAGGAGACAGGGAACACAAGGCACACAGGACGCCAATGATGATTACACGGAGGAACGACAGCAAAATCAACAACACGGGACCACACACAGCATTAAGTCAGTCCTCACTCAGATATCACATCTGATCGAGTTGCGAGCTACTCTACCGGGAAAAGGAGCACAGCAAGCTACTGACAAGACAAAGGTCCAGCACATAAATGCAGAGTCATACGAAAACGGCACTTACAAAAACAACAGTCAATGACAATAGTACCTACAGGATTCCAGCTTCGTACAACACACAGAACCACGGAACACACTGCAAGCAGGGTCGTATCAAGGTGTGCGGAAGCTGGGCACATGACTACAGGGAACGAGTCATGCATCGGGCCGTTCACCAAGGAACGACCTACAATAATTAAAATTGATCGCAAAACGACAAGAGACATCACAATCTTGGGGAACACATCTCGAGGATTATGAACATGCCTCGAGAGCACAACACCCACAAGAAGGAATGCAGAGTAGAGGGTACTTTATTAGTAGGGAAGGGACAATTCCCCCAACACTCGCAAATACCAACACTAAAACCAGAGAAATGACTGACAACGGCACGGTCACGACAACGTCTAGGCACATGCAGCTAAGACGGAGTCACATCGAGAAGGAGTAATTCTCTCGACTAGTCAGAATTGTACGAAAAGAATCCACGGTTTGTGGGTCATCAGCCCACACGCTTCCGCTGCGCACTCAACAACGCATGAAAGCATGAGAAAGATCCTCGGCCTTCGCATCTTAGTACACATTAGGCGTCATCGCAATCCCGAAAAATCGCAATGTAACACGCCTAGAGCACTGATCCAGCGAGCAACCGAGCAGAAAAAGTCTAAGTGCAACAGAGAAGAGTACCAGCTTCAGCACAAAGCCCAAGGAAAAGTACTAATCTTGGCCTACCTTTGCGTCCTATAAATGGCAATTGAGCCTCTCAACACGTCGACCGTTGGGCACGGCACGACGAGACACGGTACACAACAGCTCTCGACACAGAAATTAGATCCAAAGCCACACAACCGTAAAACAAGGAGATGATCAGGCTCAAGTTAAGTTGTCCACACTTGAGCAGACACAGGACAAGGCGGTACTAAAACAGTAATTCTAAAGCCAACCTCACAATGAGACCCACCAAACAACAAGGGAAGCATCGAGCTTACTAACAGAAGCTCACCAAAAAGCGAAGAGCCTAGTTCGCTCGAGCAGCTTCTTAGCCAAAGGGGTCCAATCGAGCACCTCAACTTCAACAGAAGCGAAACTGTTGACACATAAAAAAAGAATGATGAATGATGAAATAATAATGGTAATACTAAAACATCTCATTTCCGTTAAAATGCCTTATTCCTGCCAAACGTACGATTTCGTCCTGGAATGAGCAGCGCTTATACGTGACACGGGCGCTGCAGTCATTGCCCGCCAAGCTGTCGAGAGAGGCGCGCATGGAACTGAAGCAACTTCGCATCTTTGCTACGGCGGTCGTTTTGTCCCGTTCCGAGCTCGTGACTGTCCGGGAGAGGCGATCTAGTCTGATTGCGCTGAAGGCTCCTACCCAGCTTCCAGAGGCGGAGTGCAGCAGTTGCCACATCGGCTCTGTTGAAGATCTGGAGGCGGCGTTCAACTGAGACCTTCGTCTATGAATTCCCCTCCTCCTCCAAGAAGCGGAGCTCCATTTGGCCACCGGAGTGATTTCTTCTCCTTTTTCTCCCTAGAGTGCATAGTTCTATCCACCCTGGGACAAAATTGGCACCCTGTCAGTGTTTGGATTGCTGCGGACTGCTCTAACATCGGCTGGCACCCCTGTGGGTCTCGCCTCGAAAGCAGCTCGTAGATGGTCCCAACGCCATTGACCGTACGCCATTCAGAGTTCGGGATTGTTCGTGGTTGATTCATCTTCCAGACGCTACAGTGCTGAGAAGGTCTGAGTCAGAGAGCAGAGTCCTTGATTCCAGCTTCACCGCGGCCACCGACAACTTCCCCGGCTCCTGCCAAAATTCCTGCATCCTCCTGGACCAATCCATGAAATTTTGGAGCTAGTCTTGTTGGCATTGGAGTTCAGGAGCATCCGAAAGAATTCCTGCATCGACAGTCTGTACCCTATTCTAGAGGAGGGATAGATTTGACTCCGTCATCGCGTGAAGCTCTTTTCTTCATCTTTCCTCTCCCCGCATGGCCGGCTAAAGGCCCCTCCCTGTGCGGAGGTAGTTTTATATGTAATTCACTTAACCCCCACCCCAAGATCTCCCCTCTTGTGTGAGGCGTAGTGTTGTAATTGCTTGAATAGGCCGAAGCGTCCTAGCCGTGGCGTGGGTAAGCCCCACGCTTCCCCGCGCGCCCACGTCTCCGAGCGGGACCGGTTTCTTCAAACCGGCCTAGTAAGTGCTCTTTCCCTTGCTCTATTATAGTTCTTTTCTTCCAATATTAGCTCGTTGTTGTGCTGGCCGGTGAGAGAGAGTGCCCGATCTCACAAGTCCCAGACTTCGAGTGACCGCCGTGGGAGTGAGCGTTACCAGTGCCCTTGGCACCGGGTTGGCCACTAGGATCGGACTAAACCTACCCTTTGGGAGACCCTCTGGCCTTGCTGGCCCGCTACCAGCAAGGGACCAGCCCTCACATCCTCCACTCGGCATCGCCGAGTTACCCTCGGGTTCGAGGTGAGTGTCGGGTGAGTTGGCCGCTAATATCGGCCCGTTTGAGTTGCGGATGTGCTTGCTTGCTTAGGTCCGAGGTCGTGTCACATCATGTCAATTGCTTGGCTAATGAGATTAGCCTCGAAGTTGACTTTGCACCTCTCGGGACGATCTATGGTTGACTTGGAGTTGAGGCGTGGCCGATGAAGCTTGGCCTTCTCTTCATCAACAGAGAAGAGGTCATCCTCTTCTTCTGAGAGCCAACCATTGCTCTTACTCTTAATCACGGGGTAGGGATTGATTCCCCTCAAATAAAGGGCAGCATCAGCCAAGTTGCATTCTACTGGAGTGAATGGAGATAGGTTTGCAAAGACCATATGTTGTTCCCCATCTTTGGTATACTTGATGCATTGATGGAGGGTTGAAGGGACAACCCAGTTTTCATGGAGCCAGGGTCTACCCAGTAGTACCTTGTAGGACGTGTTGCCATCGATGATGTAGAAAGTCACCTTGGAGGCGAAATCATCGAGCACCAAGTCGACATCCACCTGGTCGAGGACATCCTCAATATCTTGATTGAAGCCAGAGATCTTGACCGCCTGAACCCTCTGAAGGTAGGGGGATAGTTATAGAGTCTTGAATGTTTTTAGGGGCATGATGTTAACGGCAGCACCAGCATCGACCGCAGTGACAACAACTTTATATTCTTATCCTTGTCATATAAGTTTGTTTCAGGCCCTTACAGTAAGGTTCAATCTCTGATGGAACACATTCGTTACAACAGAGGGGAGGCTTCTTTGGACCTCTGGGCTTTCTACAGGATTTCTGGTCTCCCTGTTTATGGGCGAGCCTATGAGGAGCTATTCCTGGATGATCTCTACAACAGTCACTCAGATGTGGCCAACAAATATCACATGCCCTGTTGCTTCAGATGTTTGATGAAGACATGAAGGGATTTAGCCCGAGTGGGCAAGAAAAGGACCCCTTGTACATCCTAGGTGACTTTTTATGCTTGAATGAGTTGCTTTTACAACGGCCCTTTTTGCTTCCATGAGGAGTTTGCCCAGCTGAGTGTGACCTGGGAGCAGTGTAGAGAGGTTAGACTGATGTTCTCTCCACATCCACGTCATTTGCTTGCTCCAGCATAGGGGTGGAATTCACATAGATTGCCTCCACTCACATATTTTGCGGCTTACTTGGCCTACTGGTTGGCCAGTTTTGTGCTTTCTCACGGTGAGGAAGGTGTTCTTCGAGCTGAGGTGATATATCCAGCCTGTTTGATGGCGTGTGGCCAGAGAGTAGCTCTTGCACCTACTGCCCTTCCGAACATTTATCACTCTTTCGGGGCTCTGATAACGCATTCCTCTCCTAGGGACAAGAGTATCTTGATGCCCACTCACTGTTTGAGTGCTTGGGCTGAACTCCTATTCCCAGAGTTCTCACAGAGATCATCGGTTGATAATTCTACGGCTCCACTTGTGTTTGCTTTCATTGGACACCCAAATCAGGATGTCGCTACACAGTTAATTGGTGCACGCCTGGTTCTATCTTTCCTCCCTACCAAGAGGGGCGAGGGTCTGAACCTCGACCACTTCTCCCATCTCTACCGCCCCTATCTAGCGCAAGAAGGAGATTCAGTTACTTGCAGGTTGTCTTCGCGGGCCTTGCCCTCCTCCCATGCTCTTGCTGAGTGGGTTTTGTACATACGCCCCAGCGTTCTACTTTACTGCCGTTCCAGCATTACAGTCCTCGAGCCTTACTATCCACACCGGTTAGCCCTAATGTTTGGGTATGACCAGTTATTCCTCCTAATGTGGAGTTTCCTCTGGTTCTTCGGCAGTATAGGCACAAAGACGTGTATTTAGTTGCATCGGCATGGCTTGACTTCCTCTGCCGTGATGTGGAGGATTATGCTATTCCAACGCAAGCGCGTAAGGGCCATTTTGACATTCATCATGCGCCCTGGTGGTTCAAGGTCAGCAGTGCTTTCAGACAGCATAGTGACACCATCAGATCTGCTAAGGAGAGGTGTTTGAGGAGGGATGATCTACCTTCTTTAGACTTTGTTAGGTCACATCTTTTTGGGGCAGCCAAGGCCATCAGGGACATAGAGAGTGCTTGGAATGTAGAGGGCCGGTCCATTCCCATAGACATGAGCCAATATATTGGGGCTCAGAAGCCCTTGCGAGGTACAGTAGGGGCAATCCCAGCTCCTTCTTCTGGTCATGGGGCGGCCTTTAGCTCTTCACGGGTCTATTCCTGGTGGGAGCATTTTAGGACCTCCTGTGGTCTGAAGAGGAAGTCACAGTTGTCACGACTAGTGCCTGAGGGAGCCCTTGGAGGTAGCACCTTCGTGGAATAGAAAGCCCATGTGATTAATGTAGTGGGCTCTGCTAGCCATGTGGAATATATTTCTGAGTTGGAGGTGGCCATTATTTCGAATGCCATCCTGGATGTTGCGAGGAACGTGGCTCGTGTTCTCCGATTAAAACACGAGCAAATCATTTTGAGGTCTTTAAGGGCCATTGGAGTAGCAGGTAATTGCTTCATTGCCTACCCCCCTTTTTTATGTATACACATTTCTGTATCTTGGAATGCTTATCTCACACATTCATTTGTCATTCGTAGATGACGTTGATGGCCATGTCATTCGTAGATGACGTTGATGGCCAGGAGAATGGGGTTTCTTTCTTAGAGGATTCTCCAAATGTGACCCCTGTCGAGGCTACTACCTCTTCAAAACGGCCTCGAGCTGAAAGCAACAAGAAGGATATCAAACCATCCTCTCGTCTTCGGGCTAGAGGAGTGTCTCCCATCAGAGCGGACATCTCTAGTAAGCAATTGGATTTTTTTTTGCTGCACCTCTGGCTTGCATGAGATGTTATAACAATTTTGCTTGATGCAGGTTCTCCTGAGGCTGGCGTAGGGATGAGCTTCTCCCCTAAACCGGAGAATGCCTTCACAGAGGTGGAATTGGTCCTTGATGAATCCAACCTAGATATTGCCTTCGATATTGAGGACTTGACTGCTCCTGCTGACGACTATACGTTGGTGACCGCTGCCTCTCTTTTACTTGATGTGGAGAGGGTTTTTGCTACTCAGGCTTCAAGTAAATCCTCTTTGTATACCTCTCCCATTTTGTATGGGAGGAGTTAAGCATTTTTTTTCACTAATGTGAAATTTCTTATAGGAGATCCTCGAGTCCTACCCAGTCCTATTATTGAAGAAGGCGGCAGTTTCTCTTCTGGTAAGGAAGGTTCTCCAACCTCCAATTCCTCCACTGGGGGGAGTTCGGGTACTTCATCGAGCACAAGGACTTCTAGTTCTTCATCTGGTGAGGACCCTTCCTCCTCTCCGACAAGGTCCCCTGAGAGCGGAGCATTGAGGACCATCCCAGGTGAAGTAGGAGTCAATTTTGTTGCCTTCATTTATGCTTCGTGGCTTTTTTCCTTACTTATCTTGCCACAAATCATGCAGCTGCTAAGATGGCTATCTCTATAGGGATGTTCTCACAGCTTGTCGAGCTTGGTCCATATATAGATCTCTCGGACTACCATGACGACCTAAGAGCTGCAGAGTTTGGGATGATGGCTAGTACATACCTCCCAGAGTTGAGAACTCTGATAGTGCAGCACTGCCTTTCGCCCCAGGGTTGTTGGCACGCACTGCCAACTTGGTTAAAACTAGTTTGGTGGATCCTGTGGGTATGAACTCCGCCTCTGTATTTGCTTTGTTCACACTTTTTGTTGGCACTCATTGTTTCATTGACACAAACAACTATTGGTCAAACTGAGGAGTAATCTGTCCCTCAGCCCAATGAGACTGTTATTGTGGGGGTGACACATGAGGCTTCTCTGGGGGAGCAAGATGGTTCTGACATTGTTGCTGCACCCACTGAGCTTTTAGCTCTAGGTATTCTTCTAATGGAGATCTATATTGTAGGCAACTGGTGGGTACCTCTCTCTCATGATGCTGACCATTTCTTTATGTCTTTGCAGCAATTCCTCTCTCCACAGAGCTGATAGTGGAGACTTCTGGAGTGGCAAAGACTCATGATGAGGAAGTACTTACTGAAGAGGAAAATATGCCTCCCCATATGGAACTCACCCATCTGCTGCCCCAGAAGAAAGAGGCGTTTTGGGGACAGGTATGTCTTGTCCCATTATGCTCTCATTCTCAGCATTTTATAACTGAGTTGTTCTGAGTTACACATGGATTTGTTCCACATGCAGAGAGCATAGCCGCTGATACACAACCTGCTGGATCAGCATTGGTGCCTGCTAGTGCCCCTCCATATTCTCGAGAGGAGCCTCTTCCTGTGGATGTAGATAAGCACAGTACCACCTTAGGTAGGGGCGTTGTAGCCTGTGCATCAAAATTCTGCACATGTTTCTTTTATTGTGAAAAGACACTAATCAGATTGTGTCTCCTTTCTTTGCTTCAGCTGATGAGGCTTTGAAGGCGCCTCAGAGCTTTCCCGCTCTTAGGATAGAGTGGCCCGATGGTCCTTAGCCTGCCGTGGCATTGGCAAATGCTGATATGACTGTCTAACTTGTTCAGAACCTTCAGTTGCTGCTTCAGGTTGATCCTCTTCTTGCTGTTGAGGCCATGAGGAGCGGTCTTGAGGGTTGTACCATGAGCTACCATGCGTTTGGTCTCCCCATGGATGCTTGGATGGTGAGGCTCGTAGCACTGTGGGATGAGTTTGCACACCTCCATGCTATTTGGAGCGGCAACAGAGGACCAGAGCGATGATCCAGTAGGAAGAGGAGCAGCTTTCGAGATTGCGGGCGGCTTAAGCAGAGGGATATGCCCAGGCTAAAGTCGCTCAAGAGCGTGACTGGATGGCCTCCCTTCGAGTAGAGGAGCTACAGAGGGAGATGCAGGTTCTTCTTCGGCATACACAAGAGGCTGAGGAGGAGTGCATCCATGCACGGGTTGAGGCAGATACTATCCAGCGCAGACTTGATGAGCTCTAGGAGGAGGTCTTGAGTGAGACTCGCGTTATTGATCTGAGGAGGAGCGAGTCCAGACCCTGATGGGTTTTGATCACCTTTGCATACATGGCCTAACCCTTTCTCTCTCTTCCCATTCTCTCTTTCTCACTCTCTCACCTCTCTTTCTCCCCTTTCTTCTCCGGCGGCCAATGGAGCGAGGCGGGGGCGAGGTGGAGGCGGCGCGGGGGCGAGGACGGTGAGGACGGGTCGAGGATCGAGGGCCGGTGGCGCGTGGAAGCTCGGGGGTGTGCTCGTGAACCGGCGAGGGTTTTACGACGTTTTTTTCGTGGATCGACGCCCACAGTGTGTGAGATCTTCCGTTGAGGTAGGGGGACGGATCCTTAACCCGCGTATTTCATTTTCCGCTAGTTTCGTAGGCCGTGGTGAGCCGAGCGGGCATATTTGGAGATTTTGGGAAAATTTCATGTTTTGGGGATTGTGAGCCGATCTACCGTTTCACCGTATTTTTGGCCGATCCGAGGCCGTAGAATCATGCCTAGGGCTATTGGGGAGCTTCCCCGTTGATGTCCCCCTCTCCCATGGAGGTATGGGGGCGTGGCCGGCGTTTGTGTGCCTAATTCGCCGTTTCGCCGCCGGGACGACATAGCGGTCGTCCCAGTGGCCGTTATGTGCATAACGCGCCCAGGGAGGGGCGTTATGCTCCGTGAGTTTTGAGTCTGGCTTTCATGGGTTTAACGGCTCCACGACTAACTGTTATGTTTCGCATAACGCCCCTGTGTTAGTGCGTTATAGGTTTCTGACTGTTGGTTTTGACCGTTGGGGGTCCTGGTCACATAACGCGCCTAGGTAGGTCCGTTATGATCATATGACGCCCCAGGGAAGGTGTGTTATGTTTAACGCCCTTGTCTTCCACTTAACGCTCCAGAGATGATCCGTTACGGTCTATAACGCCCCTAGAGGAGTGCGTTATAGTCTGTTTTCACTCCGTGGCATAATGCACCATGGCTGGTCTGTTATGTACATAACGCCCCTAGAGGTGTGCGTTATGTTCCCTCTTGTGACTCGAGACTTAACGCACCTGTGTTGGTCCATTAAGTACTATAACGCCCCTGGGCAGTCGCGTTATAGTCTGGTTTTCGCTGATTTTTTTGACGCACCAGAAGTGGTCCGTCATGTGGCCGTGGCGCACTTGCATTGGTCTGCCATAGTCTATGACGCACCGGAGTCAGTCCATTATGCTCTGGACTATTCCGCGCGACGTGCAGTTCCATTTCTTCTCTGACTGTGGTCACCGTGCAGCGGTCCAGATACGTGGGATGGTCCCCATACTTCGTCGGGTTCAGACATTATTTTTCGTTGACTTGAGAGTCTACCTTCCAGTGACCTATCCACTAGTCGTAGCTTCCTGTGCACACGTGTGTGGACCCACCTGGGAGTGGTGGAGAGCTTGACCCAAGTTAGACGATTTTTAGGCTGATCTCTGTAGGCCCCTTGCCTTTGCCACCAGAGTCCGGTGGGGGGGAAAACCAACCAGAGGACCCGACCTAAAGCCGATGGTTTGTGTGTGCACACGTAGTTGGGGGCTTAGGACACGCGCTGACGAGCGTGACCCCAGCTAGTCCTTGTTATGGTACTTGTGCGTGTCTGAGTCTCGCGCCCAGGGCGCTGCAGCTAGACACTTGTGATGCGGTGTATGACGTCAGGGGACGCATTCGGTTGTTTTTCTAGTGGGTAGTGCTCCTGTCTCCTGGTACTTTCAGACTCGAGGTTGCTAGATCGAGGTTCAGTAGTACGGTTTTGTTAGAGTAGATGATTTTCCCGTTTACTCTCTGTATCTTTTTGCTTCTACCATACTCCCGTTAGCTAGAGTAGCTTTACTGCTTTGTAGGATTAGTTTTACTCCTGTAGCACCAGGTTTTTCCATGTGAGGTAGGGGTTCACGAGATCCCTACTGAGCCTTGGCCTCTCCCACCTTTGCCGACTGTGGTGTCAGCCTGCACGGTGGGGTTGGTGGAGTCTTCCAGTGTGGGACCATTAGGTATGTAATTGAACACTTGATCCTTTTACGGTAGACTACTTTGCTTTGCCCACCCATACTGAGTTTTGACTGAGATCGATTGCAGGTACCTCTTCCCCTCTAGAGGAGGGAGAGCTTCCTCAGGACATGGCCCGACTGTCAGGAGATGAGCCTCTCGTCCCAGTTGCTACTGGGGGCGACAAGGAGTTCGTTGACATTGAGGGGGCTTCCGAAGGGGATGCCCCGACTGGTGAGCTTCTTTCCTAGCGCCTTTGACTAGGGAGCTATCTTCATGTGAGGCTGGGCTTAATAGTAGTCTAACTTAGCTTCTTAATGCACAGGTGCCCTTGATTTGCCCGCGGTCGAGGGTTTACCAGCGACCTCGTTTGGTTCTTTAGGCAGTGGCAATGCAACGATGGATACCGATGAGAGCTCAAGTTTGAGCTCTTCTTCCTCCGAAGCCTCTTCTACCGGGGACACCGAGATGGAGGCGGCGTTGGAAGGTATATACAGCTCCTTCTCTCCTCCTCATTGTCTTTGATGCAGAGTTTATGGCAGAGTGTTGACGTCTTGTGTTATGTCCAGGACTGGAGTTTGAGGAGGAGCACGTGCCGGCTCCAGTCGAGGAGGATCAAGGAGAGCCCTTCGTCTCCCCCATGGCCACTGAGGACGATCGGATTACAGAGGAGCCTCTACCCTCTCCGACTCTAGCAGGAAACGCTGCCGAGGTGGAGGAGAGGTTACCCTCACTGACCCTGAGCGTGGAAGTCGCAGGCACGGCGGGAGCCACACCAGGTGAGAGTTAGGACCTTTCTCAGATTTTTCACCTTGTCTTGTCATGGGGAAGCCCAGAATGTTGTTGACCCATTTTGTGTTTGATGGGGTTGTGTAGGTTCTTTCGGTGTGCTGGCTGAGGTGGGTCACTCCTCCCTAGAGTTGGGGATCGAGTGGCCTACGTCTGTTTCACCACTGGAGCAGCTGCTGGACACCAGCGTGGGTGTGGCCTTGCTCCAGCGAGCCTGGGGTTACGTAGGAGGTGATCCCCTACCTTCTTCGGAGGAGCTTTGGTAGTCGCTGAGGGAGTGCACACACGGTTACCACGCCCTTGGATTCCCTCGTGAGCTCTGGATGTCTGGCTTGGCTGGCATTTGGGCGGAGTACCTACGGCTTCTGGAGGCTCAGGAGCAGTGGGCACAGTGACTGGTGGCCATCCGGGGGGGCGCAGGAGCAGTGTGCTTAGCTCGCGTCAGCAGCGGCCGAGCAGAGGAGGCTTGCAGACGCAGCCATGTCTCTTGCTTAGGACAGTGCTAGGCAGTTGAGCGAGGCGAGGAGCAGAGCTGAGGCATTGCAGAAGGCATTAGAGGAGCAGTGGCGAGCCGTGGAGCTCGCTGAGGTCGAGTGGTGGGTTGTCGACACCAGAGCCGAGGCCAGCGTTCAGCTTGTGTCGACCTTGGAGATGGAGCTGGTGACTGCAGAGTCTCGGTTGGCGGAGCTGGAGGGGAGCGAGGCTAGGCCGTGATTGTATCACTTACCCTTCCCCTTTTTTGTTATTCGGACTGTACATTTTTGTTACCCCAAGGGCATGTCTTGGGCACCCTTTTATAGAGTGTTAATGACAAATTCCAAATTTTGGTATTGTCATTTACTGAGTTGTTCCGCTTCTTATTTCATGGAATGAGGTTGAATGTGGGAACTGGCGACCACTTACTATTAGTCTGCTTCATTCTTCCCTAATATGTTCTTTGTTAGGATATGGTGACCTACGGAGTTAAGGCTGGGGATTGGTTCTGGAACGCATGCTTGTTGATAGGCTCTACGGCGGAGGGTAATCACCCCTCCACGGAGACATCCTCAGGGAGTGGAGACCGGGGCCTACAGTTTAGGCGAAAGTGCCCTCGAATGGATACCGAGACGACTGGAGTTGGCGAGTCCTCTGGGGGACTCAGGGCTGGGGAGCAGGTCGAGGCAGAGGCAGCTTTGAGTAAGCCTTGCATTCGCCTCTTTTCTTCTTAATGGTTTGGCCATGATGACTGACTAACCCTGTCTTGCTGGATTTGTTTCTTGTAGCCCCACTGGAGACCGGAGTGGAGGCGGCCTCCTCACCCCCTCAGGAGGTTGACCCCCTACCTGATGATGGGGTTGAGTGTGAGATAGACATGGAGGGGTTCCTTCGCGTGATGGATGAGATTGCCCCTAACATTGAGGCATTCCCCAACTTCGAGTCATGGAATGCTTTAGGGAAGGTCTGCTCAGGTAAGAGCCTCTGACACTGGACATATGCTGGCTGTGGCTTTGCCTGATCCTATCATTGACATAGTTGTTTGCTTTGTGTAGGGGTGGTAGAGGTGTCAGGGCCCGAGGCCCCTTCTGGGACATAGAGCGGGGCACCCGCGCCGGTGGGGGAGCAGATGCCGGTAGCGGCCCACGACAGCTTAGGTAAACATTAGATTACCGTGAAGGGAATCGTCTTGCCTTTATCATGCTTTTGATGGGCCGGAACCACTGACTGAGTTGGTGTTGTTTGTTTGCCAAGTGAGGATGCGGCTGCCACTCTGGGGATGATCCAGGCGTTGGCCATCACCAGCCCATCAGTGGCTCTTCCATCCTTTAACGGTGAATATGAGCAGGTGGCCCCTTTACCTCCACCCGTTGCTGGGGATGTAGTGGGCATACTACCACAGCTGTTGGCGAGGACACCTCTCCCTCCTTTGCCCACCATGGCATTGACCTACACTGTGGGACTGGTCGGGTCCTCTAGTGTGGGGCCCTTAGGTATGCGACTGAGCACTTAGTTAATTGTAGTGGGCTTTCTGGTTTGTCCGTTGATGCTAAGCTTCCTTTGGTGTTGGTTGTAGGTGCTTCTTCCCCCCTGGAGGAGGGTGAGCTCCCCTGTGATGCAGCTGGGGTACTAGGGGACGAGCCCACTACCGCAGCTCCGACTGGGGGCGATGAGGAGATCGTTGACATCGAGGGGGTTTTCGAAGGGGGTGCCCCTTTTGGTGAGTTTCTTGTCTGAAACCCCTAGCTGGCAAGTTATCTTTACATAAGGCTGGATTGGGTAGTGACCAATCTTGGTTCATTGGTCGGTAGGTGCCACTAACTTGTCCATGTCCGGGAGCTCTTCGGAAGCCTCGTCCGACTCTTTGAGCAGCAACAAAGTGGCGATGGAGATAGAAGATAGCTAAAGCTCGAGCTCCTCCACTTCTGAGGCCTCTTCTATCTAGGGAGCAGAGATGGAGGCTACTTTGGAAGGTGTGCAAGGGTTCTCCCCTTCCTATCTAGCCTTTGTTTGAGTTTTATCATCGGATATTGATACTATCATGTTGTGGATAGGGCTGGAGTCTGGAGAGGAGCACGTGCGGGCTCCTGGCGAGAGTAGTCGGGAGGAGCCTTCCACCTCGCCGATGGCCACTGAGGATGACCGGATTGCAGGGGAGCCTTTGCCCTCTCTGACCCCAGCAGGCGATGTTGCAAATGTGGAGGAGAGGTTGCCCTCACTGACCCCTACCGACGAGGCTACAGGCATGGCGGGAGCCGCACCGGGTAAGGGCTGGGACTTTTATCAGGTTTTCCACCTTGCCTCGTTAAGGGAAATTTGGATGTTGCTTATTTCCCTTTGTGTTTGGTGGGATTGTGTAGGCCCTACTACTGGGCCTTTAAGCGGTCGGTCGATAGACCGTTCAGTTGCCCATGGCGGTTCGTGGAGCAGTTTCTTTCTAACAGTTCCATCGTTTTGAGCGGTTTTCTCGGACCATTCTGACGGGTTTGACCGAGCTACTGTAGTAGGTCGGTTCGTTTGAGCGGCCTATCACAGACCGTTCAATCCCATAGAATGGCTCTGTGATGGACCGTCCTGTTCCTCTGAGCGGCCTTGTGTAGACCGTTCAGTTTCCTTTGAGCGGCCTTGTGTAGACCGTTTAGTACCTAGAGCCTGTGGCGGCCCAAGAGAGGACCGCCAGGCAATCCTCTGCGTTTACCGTGTTTGTGGTGTGTTGTGCTGGTCTCCGGTTGACCCGGTTGTGACCCAGTGATTGACCTTCGGCCTCGTGAATGTCCCGGACACTGTGAGACCTGTGTCTGTGTTTTGGGGGTGTCCGGAGGTGCCACGTTGTATCGATTAGCATGCTCGTGAGTTTTGGGGTCCGGGTAACCCCATGCATGTGCTCCGAGTATCTGTGCGGGCTGTGTGTATGGCCTTGGACTGTGAGTCCAGTTGACCAACCTGGGACTGAGAATTTTTTGCATGTCACCGTAGTTTTGGACCTAGGGATTAGGCCAGATTGACGGCTCAGTGCTATCCCATGCGATGGTCTTCACCCGAGTCTTGTGACTCAAGAATCGTTGAGTTTAATAGGTCTAGTGGGCAGTCTAGAGTCTAGTGGCCGCGAGCTACTTCTTCCCTCGTGTTACTCGCGATGGGTGCGAGCGTGATTTTTCGTGTTCACATCTGTGACACGTCTACTAGTCGTAGTTTCCACGGCACGCATGTGTCGGTCCACTGGGGGCACTGGTGTGGCGTACCCGAAAGAGACAGCAAGTAGGCTGGTTACCGTAGGGCCCCCGCGCACAGTCGAGTCTGGGCTCGGGGGGAATTACCAGCTACAGGATACGCCTAGGGCGTATGGTCTGAGTGTGCACACGAGGCTAAGGGTTCAGACCCGCGCTGACGAGCGTGACCTCAGCTATTCCTTATTTTGTGGTACTTCTGGTTACTGAGTGTGTCTGAGTCTCACACCCGGGACGTTGTAGCTAGACACTTGTGACGTGGTGTAAGACGTCAGGGGACGCATCCAGTCGTTCTTCTAGTGGGTGGTGCTCCCATCACGTGACGTGAGTTGTCGTGTCCTGGGTTTCCATTTTTCATCTGCGAGATGGGGTTTCGGGTGTTATTTTTGAGTGCGTTCCCGTAGCCAAGGTGTAGGATTTCCAGTGAGCGTCACTGAGGGTTTTTCCTAGACAGCGTGGAATTCACGACAGCTAGGTAGTGATTGTGTTTCCGGACTGTGTAGTTTCGACTTGGGCCCCGTTGTGAGGGCAGGTTTCCGCGACTGAGGCATCGTGACTTTTTCCTAGTAGCATGACTAGGGTGGTTCGTGTTTGGTTGTTCCCTGACCGTGGGATCGGGATGTCGGGTACGTGACTTGGTAGTTCCCCCGACGGGAGATTGGGTCGTATTTTTTGGTACAGTAGGAGTAGCTATAGAGCTGAGATTTTACCGGTCACCATAGGTTACTGTTCCTGCTGTTCTTTCTATGGCTAGCGTAGCTCTTTCCCTTCCGCAGTTATTTTCTCGGTTGGGGTTCCGCGGGATCCCTACTGAGCCAGTGATAGGAGATTCACCCCTGGTTTTCAGGTGCGGCGGTTCTTCCTCAAGGTTCGAGGGCGTTGTGTGGAGGTTCCTAGTTGCCAACTTGCCAGGCCGAGTGTTCACTTGGCGTGTAGTACATTTTACTGCTTTAGACTGTACTTTCTGTTAGACTGGACTCTGTTGTAGTTAGTTGTAGGTGTTAACGTTGGAACAATTTTGGGTCTGTTTGTAAATTTCTTTTTCTATAAATAAGGATGTGTTAACCTTAATTAGGGTAGACGATGATTAGAAAAAAAACTCTGTGTTGTTGAATGCACCGTGTCTGTTCTTCCCTGGCGTGATGCCGATCCCTCTCTGATTTCTTTCTGGCAGAGGTCACCCCCACTGATTTCTACCTGGCAGAAGTCGAAACCCATTCCTTTATTTCTTTTGATTTTAATCCTCCCATTTTCTTCTCCGTAACCCATATCTCCACCGTGATCTTTTTCCCTCTGCTGTAATCATCAGCTCATTATTTCTTTGGTTGAGTTTATTTTTTTATCTCCGACACTGTTCATCTTCCCCATTCCTTTCCCCTCATTGTGAACGACGCCACCCGTCTGCCACGGTCGCGGGCCGGGCTGCCGTCCTTGTTGGCTCCGCTCCCCACAGCTGGGTTCGTACCCCCATCTCCACATCAGACGTCGGGTGTCCTCAGCCGGTTGCCATCCCTCTGCAGGTTGCAGAGCTCGCCGCCCAGCATCTCCACGACACATCGGGCTACTGCCGCGGCTGGACCCACCTGCCGTGCACGACCCCTGCCAGCAACCACGTTGGCCCCCTCTCTGGTGTCATCACGATCACCACGGCCCCGCTCCACCATCTGCACCAGTGGTGAGTTGCAACGGCAAGCAGGCATTGGACTAAGCACCTCGTTACATGTGATGTGGGTATTCATCCTCTTACTTGATTATCATATTTGAGGGGAGAATCTGCAGGTTCATCATGGGTTAAATCCACACAAGATCAGGGATAGCATTGAGTGTTAAAGGCTTGAAAATCATAGGACCTTCCTTAGAGATGTAGTTGCTGGCGAGATAATTATTTATGTGAAATACAACGTGCATGCTCATTAGCGGTGCTACTGTTCTCCTATGGCCCATTAAGGAGTTAATGCTAATGGTGGTTTAACATCACTTCAAACTCCCGAATCAGTGAGCTCATCCTAGAACGGACATTTGTATATCTTGTCAACAAAACAACAGAGAGACCGATAGTTAGGAATAGAGAAATAGTTGGAGAAATGCAGAGATGTATAGTATGTTATATGTTCGATGAGATGTCCATGAGAGTTCAGATGATTTTGATAGGGTGAACCATTTCTATCCTGCATCACCCCCTCTGTCGAAGGCGGGCGTGATCCCCGAATCGGTCCCGAAGAAGAGGAAGAGGGCCGAAGAGTGTGCGGGTGAGTGAGAAAAGGAAGAGGCCCGAATCGGCTCCGCGATCCCCCCATATCTGCCCTTGGGCATGGTGGACTGGACGTCGGTGTGCATTTGGGTCCTGTTGGCGTCGGCATGGTTCCCCAGGGGATGCCGGATCCGGTGCTCCCGGTCGTCGGCGGTGGAGGTGGTGGTTGCCACCGCTGCAGCCGAGGTTGCCGGTAGCAGAGCCGTTGGCAAGGACGACAGAGTGGATGGACATGTGACCCTTGGCATGGATGGTGTACTTGTTGTGCTCCTGCACGGTCTTGAAGCCAGGTGGCCGACGAGGAGGCGGATGACGTTGTTCTGGATGCCGAGCAGAACCGCAGCAACCCGATGCCACTTATATGGTGATGCTGGTGGTGGCGGTGGTGACTGAGATCGAAATCCTCCTTTCCATTCAGATTCAGATTTCTAAAAGCTGCCTGAGATCCGTACATGGCTTCCTTTGTCTCACCTCCCTCCCTCTATCATTGTCCGAGCAGGAGACGGCGACGCCTCCGGCATCCCCCCTCCAGAAGCACCCACCCCTGTAGTGCTCCCTCTCTCTCTCTCACACACACACACACTCACACTTAACCAATCTCCTCAGCAATTTCCTCCTCATCCTCAGCCCTTTGTTGCATCCTCTCCTTTTTGCCCACCCCCTCCATGCCCATTCGGACTTGCTGTAGAAAGCCTGCCCTCAGCTGAGGTCCTGCAGGACTCCAGCCACTAGAAGAGCCAGCCACGTCCTCATCCTGGAACCCCTGGAAGCACAAGAGGTACCATCGGAAGAGTCGCCCAGCCTTCTTTACAATGGTGGTGGTCTCGCCTTCGTCTGAGTTCGTGGCTGCCCGAAGGAGCCTTCACCGCTGGACTGCGCACCTCCTCCCTAGCAGACACCCAGTCACGACTTGCAGAGGTGTCCATGGCCAGCCTCCTGAAGCTCTTGACGTGGGACTTAGCTGAGACCTTCTCCTATGAGTCTCCTTCCACCTCCAAGAAGCAGCACACCATTTGGACTCCAGAACAGGTAGTTCCAGAATTTCTCCCGAGGGTGTGCTGGATTAGTTCCCTCAGGGACTGACCTGATACCCTGTTACTATTTGGGGCCTTGCTATCTACTCTGACCTCTGCTGGTGCCCCCGTGAGTCTCCATTCAAAGAGGGGTTGACTGCGAATACAACGACTCTGGCCTCGCCTGATTCAGAGCTCGAGAGCATCCATGGTGGCCTCACCATCCAGCAGTAGCAACTCAGAAGCTGCCAGGTTCAGAGTCAAGCAGCCCTGTTCACGAATCTTCACGGCCGTCGTCGTCAATGAAAAAATCCCCAAAAATTCTGAACTCCTCTTGGGCCAACCCAGGAGATTTTGGCGCTATTTTCATCACCAACAGAGTTCGGGAGAGTCCGTAGCAGTGCCAACAACGACTACCTATCACGCTGTTCCAGAGAGCTGGCAAATCAGACAAGCCTCACCCTTAGGCTACGAGCTTAGTTTTCCCATCCCCGCCTGGCCGACTTACAGCCCCTCCCTGTGGGAGGTAGTGTTTAGTTGTAACTTTGAATTCTCCTCCCCTTGTTCAACCCCCTTGAATGGCGAGTAGGGCTGTAATTCCTTAAACAGGTTGAAGCCTTACCAACGCAGCGTGTGGGGAACCCACGCTTCCCCGCTCGCCCACGTCTCCAAGCGAGACTGATTTCTTCAAACCGATCGAGTAAGTGCTCTACTCCTTGCTCCCCTTTGATGCTTGTTTGTCCAATATTAGCTCATAACTCTACCGGTCAGGGAGAGTGAGCGCCCGATCCCGTTAGCCATTGCTTTCAAGTGATCACCGTGGGATGAGTGTGTGACCTGTGCCCCTGGCACCCGGTCGGCCCCCTTGAATTGGGCCTTCATATCCCTTAGGAAGAACTCTTGGCCCTGCTGGCCCTCTACCAGCAAGGGTCCCACCCTCACAACCTCGACTCGGCATCGTCGAGTTACCCCTCGGCCTTGGGTGAGTGTCGGGTGAATGGCCGCCAACATCGATCCGTACTTCTTGCAAAGTGTGCTTGCTTGCTAGGACTAAGGGAATGAGGGTAGTTGCTGCACCCATAGGTCTTAGCATACGCATCGTGGTTGTTTCACATCACCCTACCACCACCGAAGAGATCTCGCGTCGAGGATGCCGATCTGCCACAAAAACACTACTAGACCTGATGGGAATCGACTCCGAACATTACTATTTTTATTTATCTTTATGTCCCTTAGGTTTGTATTTATGTCCTTGCATAAATAGGTGTGCAATTATAAGGTAACTATAAGCCAAAGTGTTAGTCGATAGAAGTCTTTGGGTTTTTTTGTAAAAGGTCACTAAGTCCAGTAGGGGCCTCCCACCTTCTTCCCCATTGGTACACCTATGCCCTAGGGCCCATGTGGGGCTGGTCAAATGTCCTAGGTGGCTTCTAGACATTATTATTTAGTTGATCATTGTGCTATCTCTATAGTTATTTTGGCTTCTTACGTACCCTCACACCATCCTTTATCCCTTTCTAGTCTTCGGGCTCGTGGGAGGCAGGCCGAGATTCGAGTCACGCCGGTTCCTTTTCGGTGCTCGGATCCCGGGTCGCTATATCCTCTGTCCATGCCGAGTTTCAACGCTGCTCCTCCAAGGTGCTCTTGGATCGAGTCACGGAGGGGGGTCTCTTCATGGCCCAACTAGGGGCCGAGGCCTTGGACGGTCTCGCGCGGGCGGAAAGAGGCGAGACGGCAGAAGCTAAGGCCCGCGATGAACTGGATCGGAGGCTCATCCTTCTCACATCCGAGCGTGAAGCACTTCGCTCGGAGGTAGCCTCACTCCGTTCTTAGGCCCAAGCGGAGCAAGAGGAAGTGCGGTCCCTTACAGAGTAACTCTCTCAGGCTCGATACTCGGCCTAGCTCAAGAGTGGGCTCCTGGAAAAGGAGCGCCAAGCCCATGAGGTGAGCCTGAAGCTATGGGAGGTAGAGCTGGAGGGGCTCAAGGGCCGCCTCCTAACATAAGAGCGAGGGAGAGCCGAGGCTGAGGCGAAGTTGGTAGAGGCCGAGGTGAAGATAGTGGGGATCGAGGCTGAGGCGGCGGAAGCTGAGGCTAGGGTGATAGAGCGATACTTGGCCTTGGAAGAGTACCACGAGGCCCTGAAGAAATCTGCCTTCGCCTACTACCAGATAGGCTACAAATGCGGACTGAGGAAGGACTTCACGTAGGGGTTTAAGCGAGGGGTGTGCCTGGCGCAAGCCCAGGCCATCAGCGAGCTCATCATTGACTTTGAGCAACGGTACGACTCGGGCGACGAAAGCATGACCCCTCCTTCCACGCCCGAGTCCGATCCCTCATACAAAGGGGTCGAGGGCTCCCCTGACCCTCCGGAGTCGTCTCGGACGAACACTCGGTCGAGGCAGATCCCACACAGGTGTGGTCAGTGCTCGAGCTGGTGGATCCTGAGGAGACCGGGTGTGCACAACCTCCTGTCATAGAAGTGGCGCCAGATGCTGAAGACCTTCAAGCGTTGGGAAGACGATCGACTCCCCGACCTTCTTCCCCGATCTCATTAGATTGAGATCAATTTGTACTTGCGTATTGGCCTTTCTCCCCTTACCACATGTAATTTCTTTTGTACTTTCTTTACTCTACTTTAATATATACAAGAAATTATTCCACCAAAAAGTAACGCATGACTTGTGAAATCTTTGACCGAGCTAGTGTGGCTCACCATATCTGCAAACGTCAGCGAATAATGCCTATGTACAATTTTGCTATCGAAAAATCGGGCCACGTGCCTGACGCTTAGTTTGCTTGTACGTTTTAAGGCGCTACTCTAGCGCTTCTTCATCTCCCCTAGCATTAAGGGTGTATATCTTTCACGTATTCCCCATGGTGGATTTGTGAGAGGGGGAGTAATTGCTCTTGGGAGAGGCTGCATACGTCTTTTTGGAGTCCGCTTGCACCTCTTCAGTGGAGGGAGCAATTAAGACGGGGTGTTGGCGTGGGGTGGGGCACCGCCTCATCTTCGGCCTATAAATGGCTCTGAAGAGTGGCATTGATGCGGACGGCGGTGTGGAAGTGATCGTCGGCACTCTGACAACACGAACGGGACGGTGGGTAGCACGTGAGGGGGATAAATACTATCTCGCGCAGCTCGGCCTCTCGCCGGACGGTCTCTCACCGGGTAATCACTCTCACAGGGAGTTTGGAGGGAAGGGAAGCAACAAGAGAAAGCTCTCATTCATTCATGGGTTGTTCATTGAACAAAAATGATACAACTAGCCTCCCTTATATAAGGGTGGAACTCACCGGTCAACACGACCAAAACTCAAGGTCAAGGTCACTGAAACTGACAGTCTGTCACTCCCTGTCCAGAATAGGAGTACCTCCCACTAAAAGAACGACCGGATGCATCCACTGATGTCTTATACCGCGTCACAAGTGTCTAGCTACCACTTCCTGGGCGCGAGACTCAGACACACTTAAGTAACCACAAGGTGAGTGACTAGCTGGGGTCACGCTCGTCAGCGTGCGTCCACTGTCCCCAACCACGTGTGCACACACAGACCATGCGTCCTAGGTCTGGCCTCTAGCTGGTTTTCCCCTCAGTTGGGCTCTGGCCGACGATGTAGGGCCCGATGAAAAATAGTCTAAAAACCGTCCTCAGGGTAACCATCCCACCACTCCCAGGTGGATACCAGCACACGCGTATTGGCGGACTACGACTAGTGGAGTGTCTCTGAAGGAGTAGACTCTCAATCTACGAAAAATAACGTCAGAACTAACAATGCAAGGAACGCTCCTCGTACCAGCACCGTCGCACGGTGACACGAGCTGAAAACACACCTCCCGGGACTACACAGTAACACAACACCTAGCCTCGACACGATGCCCAGCATCTGTCAGACCACGGGTCAACATGTGGACTGAGGTCCACACACCTGGGACTCAAATCGGCCAAGATCAAACACCGGTCAAGCTGGTACCCTTGAACGGTCCACTCTGGACCGCTCAGGGACATGCTGTCGAACAGGGGCCACACCAGGGGATATACGGCCATCCATAGACCATCCTTCTACTAGTTCAAACGGGGCATATGCGGTCAACCTCTGGCCGTACAAAGGAAAGATGGCTGACTCTCTGCCGCACGTGGGGGATGGGTGGTCCAGCATAGCC
This sequence comes from Amorphophallus titanum, assembly GCA_024336825.1. Lineage (NCBI taxonomy): Eukaryota > Viridiplantae > Streptophyta > Magnoliopsida > Alismatales > Araceae > Amorphophallus > Amorphophallus titanum. The sequence goes on from JANBPO010002302.1 coordinate 14,060,758, forward strand.
GTCCATCCTCCAACGGTAAAAACACATGTGCAGTTGGACCCTAGCCGCAAAAGGGAAGGGCGGCTAGGACCTCACCGCATAAGGCATGTGCGGTCCAACTCTGGCCGCACCACTACCAATGCCACTAGGTGACGTGTGGCCTGCCCCTGGCCGCACGAAGGGTCATACGGCCAGACCCTAGCTGCACACCCTAGTGCACTGTGCAATGGTCACAAGCAACGGTCAAAACTCATGCGATGGACGGTTGCCTTGGGGCCACACATAGGATGTGTGGTCCCACGACTGGCCGCACATACCCAGTGCGCGACAAGCCATTCGGTGGTCAGACCATGGCCGCACAAGGGGGTGCCCACTGCACGCCAAGCAGAAGGGCAGTCACGCCAAGGCCGCACAAGGGATAAACGGGCCCTAGTTCGACCGTTTATGTCTCGCCAGTGCGAAAATGGTGAACCGACCAGAAAACTCCATTCCCGGCCCCTACAAGCCCCACAAAGGCGAAAATGCAAGGAAATCAACCCCCAAGCCCCCCCAGCATGCTTCTAAGACCTTGAAATGCAAAATTAGGGCATAAAATGGCGGATCGGGCAAACTCTCCCCGTGGCATGGATGACCCTTCCTGGCGTGAAAATAACCCCTCTCTGCCTCGCCTCAGGCTAAAACTCGTGGGGAAGGAATGCAAGAGGCTAGGGATCGTCCCCCTACCTTTGGTTCGCGTCGAGGCGCACTGGATCGTCCACACACCACGAAGAACGCTGTTAAGAACTCCATCCCTTCACGCTTCCCACACTCACCGCATGTCATCGAGATCGTCCCATCGTCAGCCACGTCCTCACGCCGTCACCCCACGCCATCTGCAATCGGAGGGGATCTCGTCGCGATCGAACGGGAGAGAGAGAGGGAGAGGGGCGGCCACAATGGGGAGAGGAAGAAGAAAGGAAGAAGAAGGAGAAAAAGAGAAAAGAAAATGGGTTTAAATCATTTGGGGGGGGGGCCTTCATTGTGAGTAATATGGGCATAAATTGATACTTGAAGTTGGTTTGGTACCAAAGGATGGGTTGGAGTCGTGGATGCATGGCATCAAGGAATGGGTTAGAGCCAAAATATAGGTCAAAGCCGGGAGTGGCCTTGGCCCCCTGCCTCTGGTTCCTGGAGAATTCTCACGAGTGCTTCCCTCAATTCTTTGCTCCAAGAGATAGCCTCCCATATCGTAATGTTGGTAAGGAACCGTTTCATTTGCTCAATAATCTTGCGGCCTGCCCTTGCAGGAGCTCATTCAAGAGAGGGGAATATCTTATCCAGGTTAGGCGGCAAGGTAGCAGGGTTCTCTTTCTTGTGGGATTGGTTTTCCCCTTCTGGCTCTTTTGCCTTTCCTTGGAACAATAGAGCCAGGGATGGCTCGTCGTCTGGAGGTAATGATGCATCTTGTTGAGCTTTGCCTGAAGAGTTGGCCTCTTCAACTGGTTCGTTTGGTGTTGCTGAACTTGCCTCCTTCGGCGTCCCCGGATTTGTTGACTCTTTCGCCAGACTGAATTTGAAACTACGTCCTCTTATCTCCATTTCTGGGATTGGGACAGATTCCCCCCCCGAAATATTATTACTTTATTGGAGCTAGAGACATTAACCCTTTCTCTGGTGAGTGGCCTTGGCCCCCTGCCCCAGTCGTCGTCTTGTCGTCGGCCCTGATTTCTCTCTTCTACTGGGCGCTGCTGGTATGTGACCATGGCTCCTTTGCGTTTAGAATGGCCAGATGAGAGGCCATCCTCCTCGAGGGCTGAGTTGAGGTTATCGGGAGGAGGGATTGCAACCATGTTGCATGAGAAACTCTGTAACATCTCTTGTAACTTCTTGCCAGTGATTTCTTCGACTTTGTAAAAGAAAGAGATCTCTTTCGGTATCAGGAGTTTCTCTCTCTCTTTTGCCCTTCTGTACATCTTACGAAGCCAGCTCCTCAAGCGGGTTTTGCGCTCAATTTTCTCCCATGGGATGTATTTGTCCAACGAGACTACGTGAGTAGGACGGGAGGGAGTGTATTCTTCCAACTCATTAATGAGCTTCTACAACCTTTGTAAACAAGTTAGCTCCCTCGGGACCTCCATGGCAGTAGCTTGTTTCGCTTGTTTCTTTAGCCTCCTCTTAAGATTTTTCTTTCTGTTTCTTTTTTGCTTCTTAGCCAGCTCCATCTCTTGGGCAGGGGTTGGATAGGCTTTGAAGTTGTGGTAGATGTGCCCCTGGAGTTGTCTTACACTAGGCGTTGAGACTTTTGAATTTCTTGGCCTAGAGGACTTCTTTGATGTGACCTTAACCCATGCCCCTTCTTCTTGTTGCCTTTTGAATGTGGCCTGGATGGCCTGCTCGATAACCTCCAGTGGCAAGTCTTGGTATTTGACTGTGCTATTCTGAGGCACAAGAGGCCTTTGGACCATTTGAGTCCCCGCGGCAGCCTTTCGCTTGTCTGTGCCGGCATCTACTTTGGGGTTACCTCTACGATGTTCCTTTTTAGCACCACCTTGTTGGCCTTGCTTTGCGACGTGTCTAAAACTTTCTCCACTAGTTTGTCCTTCATGGCCCTATTGGAGGACTTTGGCTGTGGCCTCTTTGAGACGTTGCCGTGCCATGGGATTGCCTTGTGCATCAATCTCCCCTCTTCGGATGAGGATCTTAATATAATCTTGCACTTCTCGGCATTCTTGAGTAGGGTGAGATACCCTTGCATGATATTTACAATAAAGGGGCGTGTATCTCTGCCACTTCATTGTAATAGGCTGGCGGTTCATGCACCATTATACGTCCATGTTTAAGAAGAATATCCAATATTTTCTTTGCGTCGTCCTCTTGGAAGGAACATTGGTGAGAAGTCCGCCAACCTGGGTACCATAGTATGGACCCTTCTTGGTTGGTGTTATCTCCTTCTGCCCCTTCTCAGGAAAACAAAGGAAGGCGACGTGTGTATAACATTCGTAGAGAAATTTAATCCTCTCCGCGCATGGGGCTGTGGTGGGGCGACCCGATGATTGCCTACATGAAGTATTCCTCGATCGATTAAAGTTTCTACATGAAGTATTCCTCGATCAATTAAATTTTCTACATGAAGTATTCCTCGATCAATTAAATTTTCTATGGCATCCTTGAAAGCCTGGCAGTAAAAAATGACATGCCTCGTTGCCTGATGGTATAGAGAATAGCCATGCTGGAGCATCGTGCTCGTCATTCCATTATCTTCTACCGTTGGCAAGTCCAGTAGCCCCTCATGATGGCACAAGTGGAAGAGCACCAGGATTTTGTCACGAGGGAAAGAGTCTGATTTTTTAGGTTCCCCGCCTCCAGGTGAATCTGAGGATTCTTCCAAGAGCTATCCTTTTGACCTTGGTGGCGCCTGGACGGCTAAAGGGCCCTCTCCACTCATTGCAGGTGTCGAAGCAGGTCTTGCTGCAAATGGTCCATAGGGAACCATGGCCAGTTGTGTGTCAACATGTCGCAAGAACTGGAAGAGTTCTCGCTACTCCCGCTGTAGGCCTCTGATTTCCTTCTTTATTTTTTGAATAGTTATTTGGATTGCTCGACAATCAGGAATTTGCATGGGCATATGCCTCGGCGGAACTCGAAGTCGTCGATTGGAAGAGCCAACTATTGACTAATCAGAGTCATCACGTGCAGTCGGGCCAGATTCACTGGCTACATTTGCTTCTTCTCTTGCCTTGGAAGCCTGGTGAAGAGCATTTGCTGTAAATTTTCGAACGGTCTTCTGATGGGGTTGAGGTGGGTCCACCTGATGGCCTTGCATGTCAATGGTGCCATCTCGGATGAATTTCTCAACTTGCTCTTTGAAGACATAGTAGTCCTTAATAACATGTCCCACCATTCACTGATATGCACAATAGGTAGATTTGTCTAGCTTATTGGGGTCTATCGGCTTTCGCGGGTCCGACAGGCTTGAGCTTTTGTTCGAGGCAAAGATCGAAAAGCTCCTTAGTATGTTCCTTTTTGGAAGAATATGGAGCCTTCTTGCTTTCCGACATCGGGTTTTGGACTTTTTATCTGGCTTGTCGGAGCTTCTTCCATTGACCTGACCCGGTGGAGTGAACTCCACTGCGTTGACTTTCTTGCTAGTAGTAGCTCAGTCTTTGGGTGTCTTACCCTTAGCATGGATGTCACTAGGGTTATTGCAAAGAACATTTCAATCTCTACTACGATCGATTTTAGCTGTTCAAACCCCTTAACATTGGTGCCAAGGAGTTTTTCATTAATTTCTGCCACCAAGCCTCTTCGGCAAAGTGTGATGGCATCTTCCTGTGTTGGAGGGTTATCACACCTCATACTGAATTCCTTCCACCGTTGGATGAAGTCCAAAGCGCTCTCCCCTCGTCTTTGCCAGAGGGAACACAACTCTGCAAGGGAAACTTTTTGCTCTGCCGTCTGAAAACAGTCGAGGAACTTTTTCTGCATATCTGCCCAATCTACCACCGAATTGGGCTTTAACTGAGAGTACCATTGGAAGGTAGCTCCTGTGAGTGAGATAGCGAAATAGCAGAGGAGATACGACTCCTTTAGCGTCAAGTCGCCCATAACTGTCGTGTAGTATGTCAAATGCTCAAGGGGAGAGCTTTGCCCATTAAACTTCTACAGCTTAAGGGCTTTTGGATAATTCGGAGGCAACCTCTTGAATTGGTGATGGAGGGGGTATGGCACACTGTGTAAGTCGATAGCTGTAATACCCTCACCACGTTGAGCAAATTTGGCTTCGATAATCCTTTCAATCATTTGTCTTTGAGTTGTCAAGCTCTCTGGCACTTGTGCATTTGAAGATCGCACATGAACATCTTCTTGCGGGGCTTCAACTTTCAGCACCGCTGGGATCTTCACAATAGTGAATGCGATGTTGGCGGCTGTCGATCTCCCCAGAGGAGCTTGCTCGGCCACCTGCAATGTCACGAGAGTTTAAAATGGCGACTCCCGTTCCCGCAATATCCCCTGCAGGAGGGTTTTCAATTCTCGATTTTCACTTCGTAACTCTTCAGCGTGATATCTTGAATGTTTTCACCCAACTCGTTTTCTGATATTGGGTTTTGCTTTCCTTGAGCACTATGGATCTTTTTCGGTGCTCCTTCAACTTGTTCTTACCCCTGCTGTGACGATGAGGCGGCAGTAATTTGATTGAGTTGTGCAACTGCTTGGGCAACCGAGCGAGATTTCTTCAAGAGTGCTAAGGGGTCATTGAGATCCTCGCGGGCCTCCTTCGGCTGATTGCCAGTTGTGTAACAGGCGAATACTTTGACAGTGTCCTTAGTTTTATGCACCACTCTTTCCTTAATGAGCAAGCTCCACCATCGGCAAAGCTTCCTATTATGCCCAAAAAGCAAGGAGAAGTGAAAATATATAGGTTTATACTTGCAATGTGGTCGGAATGACCAGCCATTATGGGGCCCTGCCTGAAGAGCCGGAAGAAGTTGCCAGAATTGCTGAAAGGCCCAGCCCTCTCACAAGAAGAGGAAAGGCCGCCAGTGAGGCATTACAAATCCTTAATGAGATGACAAGTCCGGAAGAAGCCACGACAACTCTAGCTGCTAATGTGGTTACGACAGAGGGAGATTGCGTCATGCCATCTACCTCATCTGAAGAAACACCTGGCGAGGATAGGGGAAGCCACCCCAATCCTCCTATCGGTGACCCAGCCTTACTGATGTTACTGCACAAGTACCCACAAGAAATTGAAGTATTAAAGAAGCAGCTGAGTGAGAGGGATATGCACCTCTCCGTGCCCGCACAGGGTGAAGGCCTGCTTGAAACATCAGGGGGCAGCGGCTAGGCATTTGAAGTCTCACCGCAGACGATCACCTCACAACCGGCGCACAACTACACGGGGGGCATGCCTCCCCCACAACAACAACCTGTGGCTACACTGCATCCTTTAGTCCTCCAATTCCAAGGGGCTCCTGCCACGTCCCACGTAGCCATGCTGGCAATGCCGTACATGCAACAAGCTCACTTCTACCCAAACTCGGTTGACCCGACGGTGGTGAACAAGCTCATGGTCGAGCAAATGATAGAAATGAAGCTGGCAGAAAGGACCGATGATGACTCCACCTCATTTTATCTATACAGGGTGCCATACCCGTCTCATCATGCTGCCAAGTTGTTGCCCCTTGGCATCACTAAGCCTCCAAAGTTCGAGAAGTTCAACGGGCAAGGGTCCCTATGCGAGCACATTGCCTACTACACTAATGTGATGGGTGACTTGGCTGCTGACGAGTCGTACCTCCTAAAATTCTTCGGGTCCACATTAACAGGCCTTGCCTTCGAGTGGTACTTGAGCTTACAGCCCGGGTCTATCATTGACTGGCCAGACCTACAAAGAAAATTCAAAGAAAGGTTCCACATCACTGGAAGGGAGGTGACGATAGTCGAACTATATGAAACCAAGCAGAGGAACGATGAGTCCACCCTGGAATATATCAAAAGATGGAGGAACCTCAGCATGAGGTGCAGGCACCCGTCACATCAGGAGGATGCCGTCCAAATATGCAAGCAGAACTTGCGAAGAGAAGTGTTGAAAAGAATGATAGGCAATGAAATCAAGTCGTTTGATCGACTGAACAATATGGTAGCAGAGGTCGAGGCTTTCCTTTAAAAATACTCGGCTGTTCCTGCCACTTCAAGCCAGAAAGCTAGGTCAACTAACAAACGACCGGCACCTCAAGAAGTGCACGCGGTCGACTTCAAGACCTTTGAACAATAGAAGGAAAAGGAGAAAGAGTCAATTGAGTCTCCCCCATCCAAGTTTGCCGATCGGCGAGAAGGCCCGTCCCTACGGGATAAGATGAAGAAGCTATACTCAGTCCCTCGGGATAAGACTCGATTCTTGTTTGAATGGGCCACAAAATTCGACAAGGTTACTCTCCCAGAACCAAAGAGGCCGGGTGATCTCAGAAGGAAAGACGATCCTCTTTTCTGCCTGTATCATCAAATGATCGGGCATCCTATCAAGGACTGCTATATCTTTAAAGACACTATTGAGTCCTTGATCAAGAAGGGAGAATTACAAATGGGGGAACATAAAGTTGATCCCCCGCACCTGCGTGAAATGCCCACTCTAGGGGTAACCATCAATATGATATCTCTATATCAGCAACTACCTGAAGAGATGGCGAAAGCCTGCACTCAACATACCTACGAGGGCTATATCCCAATGCCAGCAGAAGATGAAGGAAATTGGCGGAGTCTCCCAACAAGAGGTACACATCAATAGAAATTCAAACTAGAGAACTTTATTTCTTTAGTCAAAATACAAGCTACCAGTTTCCAACAAGCTGTTCTCGTGCGGCCAACACACAAGCATACGGAAAAACAAGGCCAGCCAAAGCTATAGGGGTATGATGATCGATCCAGTCCCCAGCACCCCATCCGTCTAGCACCACCTCTGTCAGGTCACCTGCCAGTGACCATGGAGGTAGCTTCAGTAACCATCCCTTGGTGCATCCGTTCTGTGGTAGGGGACCAGATGGAGAAGTCGAACGTAAAGAGGCCTACACCAGGAAAGGCGGCTAGATCCTCCCCACCTGAAGCCGCGACCCCAGGAAGACCTAGCATCAGGGGGTAGAGGAACAACGAGGCCAATACATTACGGAGGCCAACATGTTACACTGGCCATGTTTGCAAACTGGCATGTAGGGCCGACTGTCTCGCTCGTCGTCATCTACGGGTAAAAGACGCCTCCTCCAGATTAAGGAAGGCGCCTCGTCACGCACCTGCAAACCAAAGAGAGTGATGAAGAAATAGTCACATGCCACAAGAGTAGAGAGAAGATGGAAGAAAAGAAGCTTCATTCATAAACAGAAGGAAAGATTACAAAGAGATGTCTCGTCCCTTCAGGGACGAAACTTGTCTGGTTCAAGGAGTAGGATCCCCCGGCCAGTGTACAAGCGGTTGACCTTCTCCAAGGCCTCCCGCCAACCATCCAAGTACTCAAACTCGTATTACTCAGAGGTGTCACCGTCGTTCTCCCTTGGTGCCGGCCATGTCGGCCAGGGCACTGGCAGCGGTTCTCTCTGAAGACGCAGGCGCTGGCGCGGGATCTGCAATGACCTGTCATCAGACGAAGTACCAGACTGCTCCGAAGACATCACGTAGGAACTCCCTCTCTGTGGCTTAGCGAACTAGAGATACCCCGATGGCTTAGTGGAGGACGCTATTTATAGGGGAGGAGCGAGGTTCCCCGAAGGAAGGAGGAGTCCTACTACCTCTTCACACCGTTAGAAACTGAAGCAACGGTTCCCAAAGGTCGTGCCCTCTTAGGGTAACCCCCGAGGCACCGCTCCGTATCCCTAGGAAATCTCAATGCAGGAGGAGAAAGCAAAGTACGTGGCAGATCCTCAGATATTCCAGAGTTTGTGAAAAAGAAGAAAAATTTTCATTCAAAAGGTGAAAGAGTTACAAAAAGAGACAACTGCGTCAACACAGCGAGAAGGAAAATCTACGCAAGAAAGGAAAGGAAAACAATAGACATCTGCTTAGGCACTCATCTCGGCAGCATTGTCACGTGACCCGTCGCGCTCAGGCTCACACGCAGTAGTGACTTCCATGGTGTGCGGGTCATCCGTCAAGTCGACTAGATGCTTCTCCACCAACGGGGCATCCTCGACTACTCGTCCACCAGTGCTCGGCTCTGGTGCCTGCTCCTCGGCCCCAGCCTCCTCTCCACCAAGCTCCTCCTCGCCACCACTGGCCTCCACGCCATCAGGCGTTGATGGAGAAAGAAGGGGAGGCACCAAGGCACTCGAGCTCTCAGCCATGGCCTGGAGAGCGGCCTCCCAGCCCTCCTTGAAGCCACGATCACGTGCTGGTCCGAAGACCTCCATGATGCGGGACGACAATGAGACTCGACTCGTACTTGTTGTGAACTTGGGACTCTAGGTGACGACTCGACCCAAAGACGACGAGACCAGCGATGACATTAGTGGATCGGCACCTATCGTGGTTCCTAAAGAGGTGATGGGAATCGACACCGGGCACTAATATTTTTATTTACATTTGTATCTTTTTGTTTGTATTTATATCCCTGGGTAATTGCCCCGAAGCATCCAGAACAAATGTCTCGAATTGGGCAAGGCCACCGAGACACAACAAGACTTCCTGTCAACCACTAGGTAAGCCCGGGTTGACCGGAACCAGACACGACACGACACACTAACACATCCACCGCCACCACAGCACAAGCAAGCAGAAACAACAAGCACAAGAGCGGCGGACGATGACAACACTCTAGGTAGAGCAACCTATCAGTCAACTGCTAGGGGAAACCCAACAGTCGAGAGACAACTGCTACGCGACCAGAGACACAAACAATGGTAGTTTCTAGATTGAGTCATTAGGGTACTATCGTAGTCTTGGAAAAGACCACAATCAGTCACCTAAACCAACCTATCCAGACAACCACCGACAGACAAACACCGCCCTAAACAAGGACCTAGGACAGACAGACACACAACACACACAAGCAAACGGTCAATACGGCAAATAGGACTATAATGCACCAACATAGGGGCACTATACTGACATAACGCACCACAGGAGGGGCGTTATGCCAACCAGACCTAAAACTACATACAGATGATATAACGCGCCAGCATAGGGATGTCATAACATCATAACGCACCAGAACATGTGCGTTACGCCCAACAGACCAACACACTAACCACACGAAGTATAACGGACCATAACAGGCACGTCATACTAGTATAATGCACAAGGGCAGGTGCGTTATACCCGTCAGACATAAAAACGCACAACAGCAGACCCAGGGCACATAACGGACCAGAACACATCCGTTATGGCCACAGAACGCACGGGTTGGGGCGCGTTATACCAACCACCATACCCAGTCAAAGCATCGGTCAACGAACCTTGGTGGATCTGCACCAGAACGTTATCTTACACATAATGCATGGGGAGAAATCTGTCATGCAAACCAACTGACACAGTCTTCGAGGTAGACACAGTCGTCGAGGGATCTGACATGTCAGACCTCAAAAACCACTAACCATAATGCACCTGGACAGGGGCGTCATGCTCAACATAACGGACTAGGCCTAGTCCATTATTCTCCAAAACCTCCGAAGACAAGATCCGATGAACGATGCATAACGGTCTATCGGGGGACCGTTATGCACATAACGGTTTCTGGTAGACCCGTTATGCCAATCCGACGATCAAAATGGTGGAACGGCCAAATCAGCCCATTCCACGCCCCATGCACACTGCAGCACAGGGGAAAATACACCCAGGCGATAGGAAATCCTTCAAGGATTCCAAAAACACCACATGCACGCCGCAAAACACACTAAATCGCGAGATCCGGACGATTCACACGAATCGACCCAAATAGAGTCACCGAGGTTCCCAAACTCCTACCAGCCCCAAATGACAGCCAATCGACACGAAACTGGTGAGGTTGGGATCCTGACATCCCAGCGGTCAGTTTGACACTAACTACGACACGAATGGTTGCCATTTTCTGACCAACCCTATGAACTCTAAAAATCACAGTTTATACAAAACTGGCTCGATCTCCCCCGATCGGCCATGAAACTATGCACAGAGACAGGGAAAACATGCCGAACGCAGAGACGGTCCATCTCCCTACCTCCTCCGATGAAACCGAGTGCCAGGGGTGACTAAACTGCGCCGAGAACGCCGTCGTAAACCGAACCATCGACTTCAAATCTGCCGTTCGGGATGGCGCCAAATCTATGCTGTTCCTCGCTCCACCACGCGTCTCAGCAAGTCCTACGCGTCGTCACCTCGCCCGTGGATCGCTCCGTCTGCTGCCAGGCGTCTCTAGCAGAGAGAATGAGAGAGAACGAGGGAGAGAGAGTGTGAGCGCGAGAGTGAGAGGGGGGTGGTTTTGTGGTTATATAAAAAAACATAGGACTTGAAGATAAATGACTAGACCATGCTGGATGTCCCAGTGGTGAGGAGACGGGCCCTGAGCGCGGGATCAGATGGTGATGCCCCCATCACCTCACATCTAGTCCTCGGTGATTCCTGGAGCGGCGATTGTCTGACATCTTCACCTCCAAGTCCCCTACCAGCTCCAAGAAGAAGGCCGCCATTTAGATCCTGAAGCACAGAGTTGCAATTTTTCTCCCCAGAAGGCGTAGGTCAGTCCCACCTGAGTTTGATCTGACCCCCTTCCACTATTCTGGTTCCCGCGCCCTGCTCCAGCCTCCTCTAGTGACCTCGTCGCTCTATGATCGAAGAAGGCTCGTCCACGAACGGAATGGATCTGGGCCCACCCTCATCGGACCCTGGGAGTGCTCGTGGCATCTAGTTCTTCCTGCAGCACAAGTTCGGGGACAGTCAGAACGAGATCCGTCTGGCCCTGGTCCCGACCCAGCCTCGGTCACAGGCAGTCTCGGAACGAGCTCTAAATTTTTGGGTGCATTCCTGGGCCAACCCAGGACGTTTTGGCATTGGTCCCACAATCTCCAGTGGTCAGAAGAGTCCATGACAACGTCGACATCAACCTCCTGTCCTGCTGTTCTAGAGCAGATAGAACCAGCACGGTTCGACATTTTGGTTTTAGTTTAGTTCCCCCATCCCCGCCTAGCCGGATTAAAGCCCCTCCCTATGGGAGGTAGTGTTTGTATGTAATCTCTCACTTCCCCACCGCGAGTCCACCCCGCCTGCGTGAGGTGTAGTGAGTTTATTAGCAAGTCGCCATCCGAAGCTACATTGATGTAGCTTGCGAGTGCATACCCTCGCCTCCCCGCTCGCCATCGTCTCCAACCAGGATCGGCATCTTCACGCTGATCAGGTGAGCTTCTGGCCCCCTCTCCTTGCTGGTTTAACTCTGCTTAGATTATTATTGTTTCTAAGTTGCCCGTCGGTGGTGAGGTGAGTGCCTGGTCCCGAATTCTCAATAAATTGAGTGCCACCGAGGGTGAGTTGTGAGAGAGACAATACATCCCACGCCCTCAGCATGCTGGCCACCAACGAGATTGGGTATCCCAGGACCCTTAGGGGTTCAACCACAAGCTAGCCAAACCCCGAAATAGTAATGTCCCACTTTGAACCCTCTCCACTATCGTCGGTCCATCTACGGACTCGAGTGTGCGCTATGCGGGTAAGTCCACCCGAGTGAAGTTGCCGGTCCATTGCATTTGCTTGTGGGTTTATGTCCGAGACTCCATTAGTTAGTTCCCCCCATAGCGTGAGTCCTCGGCAGCAAAGATGTATATCAAAAGACATCGTGGGAAGGTCTGGTTAGGCCGGTCTGAAAAGTGACCTTTCTTGCGTCGAGGAGACCTTTGGGTCATTCCTTCGCCTCATACCGCTTTGTTGTCTTGGAGTCACGATTTGGGCATCCATTTGGGCTCATCGTCCATTTCCCCTAGGTTGTCTCACATCAGCCGGGGCTTTGGTGGGTTTCTTAACACCCATGGCCTCCACTGCTTCCCCAGTGGCGCTCACGGTCTCTTCTCTATCGCTCCCAGTCGACCTAGCCACTGAGGACCCCCCCATTTCAACGCTTTCCATGGGATCTACCGCCGATGGACCTTCCTCTTCTTCCTCTTCTTGGGAGGATGGCCAACGGCGAACCGCCCACCTCTTCGAGCGTCGGAGACCCTCCTAAGGGTCCATTGGTGGTGGACAAGGTGTGGGGGCTGGGGTGTGCCTCTCCTCTACCGTTTGAATGGGTTTGGGGCACGGAGGAAGATGAAGGGTGGCGTTCGGTTTAGAAGGTTCCACGTCATGAACGCAGTTGTATGTATATTAATTAGTATTTGTTACTAGGATTGTTTGACAGTCGTTCTACTTTGGTAGAATGGACTGACCACTATATTGGTTTCCGCTGATTTATTAGCCTCATTTCCTTGTAATGGTTGGGACTCTCCGCCGGATATTCCTTCCGTCGGACTAGGACCTTCATTACAAGACCTCCGTAAGTCCCCGCGAGCCTGGGATTTTCACTAGGACGCCGGACAGGTTGTACCATCAAGACCTGAACCTATCACGTGATTGAACCATTTGGATTGCTATGTTATGAGTCACGACTCAATTGGACCGACTGAGACTTGAACGGCCGAAAATGGACCGTGTGTCTCAATAGGCGGCCCATTATGAACCGTGCATCCATGGTGAATTGCCACTTAATGTTGGTCGATTAACCTTGTTCTTCCTTCGACCAAGGCTGACCAATAGAAAAAGGGTTTGACCTTGGTTCAGTTTCGCCCCACTTATGGCAGCTCGGAGCTCATTTTGGGTGGATTTCTAGTTTGCTAGCTAGGCCCGTTTATCCTATTCTTCATCTTCAAGGCATTTCAGCCATGTACGGCCTACTCTTGACCATCCATACTAGTTGAAAGGCCCATTGCTGACCGTTCTTGATTAAGAGCGGCCCAGAATGGTCTGTTTATCCTTGACTTTGATGGGGGTTGTTCCTCAGCCCAATCCTTTCCCGAACGGCCCAGCGTGAGACCGTTCATCCTCTGGGCGGCCCAATATTGATAGCGTACCTTCCAATTTTCTGAAAAGTAATTATTTCATGATTTTGATTTGTGTGAGCTACTCTAGCCTATCTAGGCTATGGCACTTCAAGTTGTGACCTATTGTTAGGTCCATTGACTATATTATCAATTTTAGTCATTCCTTTAAATGACTTTTCCTCTTGATCCAGAGCTTATTGTTAGAATCTCAAGAACATCAATATTCTTATGTGCATTACCTTGATTACACGAACTTGATCATGGAACTCTTGGCCATTCTATTCGTGGATGTCTAGATTTCGTGGGATCTATGATCCAAGTAAATCAATGCCAAGGCAAACACTTGAAGGGCCCAGTCTGGTCCTAGGAGGAGCACCTGAAAAGTACTTGATCCCCGGGGAGGTGAATGACTAGGTGTGGCATTTGACACCGAGTACTATCTAGCGTGTTAAGTCTATGACATTCCACATTCTCGTGAAACTTGTTATTCATGCTTGAAGCGTGAAGTATTTGCTTGCTTGCGTGACATGATACTTCTTGACTTGACTTGATATGGCCAATCTTTGGAGAATTCCTGTTACTAGTGCTAGATATCTCAACATGCAATTTTCCCTTCCATTTATCTAGTGGTTATCTTCGGATCTTGTTGGCTATTTAGTTTGCTTATTTAAATTCTTGCATTATTCATGCATATTCATGAAATGGTTAATGACATAAACTATGCCTGATGATAGAGTGTAATTCCTACTGAGCTTATTGCTCACCCCTATTTTCAATCCTTTTCAGGTAACGAGGTAGATGGAGCGCTTGCAATTGGGATCGGGTCAGCGTGATCGAGCGAACTTGGAACCTAGAGCGTGAGTCTTTTATTTTCTTCAGTCTAGTTAGTGTCGCGAGTCTCGCTATTTTCCCTTCTTTATTCTCTTCTATTGAGTCCATTATTGTAAAAGTGAGTCAAAATTATATTTTAGTTTTCAAATATCAATAAAAATTCATATTTTTCTCAAATTAATGGCCTCCATGTGTTTAATTGTGATTATTTATTTTGCTCTTATTATCATGACTGTTTCGATGTATGTTCCGAGCACTGCTTCCCGCTGCTATCGGTTCGGGGCATGACCAAAGTGGTATCAGAGTCCAGGACCGGGTCAGCCCGAAATATTCTTCACAGATTTGGTTGCCGGGAAAATGAAGGCCGATGAGGACTTCACTACTTATGCTGACAGATGGAGGCAGATGGCTGCCTGTGTGCCCGGTCTTATTCCGAAGGAGGAAAAGGTCAAGTTGCTTATTTCCAATGCTACCACTACCTTCCGCAACATTTTGGCCATGAATGATATTGCCAACATGCACCAATTATATAGTCGGGCGAGGTTTATCCAAACCCAATTCAAGGACTCTCCCATCCACTCTCTCTTTGAGGCCCAAAAGTCTAAATATAATAGAAAACCTCAGGGGCCCGTCACCGAAGGAGTCCAGACTAATGAGCAGGTGCAAGTCGTTGCTTTCCCCTTCCCTAACCAGTCCGCTCCACCCTACTTTCCACAAACTCCACAACACAACCCTCAGTTTCCCGCTCCACAGAATGCTCTACCCATTTTTCCCGCTCCACAAAATGCTCAGCATTTTTTCCCCTCTCTGCAAAATTCCTTCCCATCTCCCCACCAGCCACAGCAACCCCCACAATACCACAATGTCCCTCCACCTAATGGCTATTCATCCAAACGGCTGGCTCCAAAGAGGGTGCAATATCCTCCTTTGCCCGAATCGCTCCCAGATATCTTTTCAGCTCTCATGTCCATTGGTGCAATTCAACTTCCTCTAGAGCGGCCTAATTGGAACTCGACCGTTGATCAGTGAAAATATTACTTGTTTCACTGATAGCCTAGGCATAATATTGAAGGTTGTTTCCAGCTCAGAGATCCTGTATATGATCTACATGAAGGTCAGTGTATTGATTGAGCCGAGATGCATAAGGCCATCATTGAAATCAAAGAAAAAAGAAGGCAAGCACTGAGGCAGCAAGTGCAACAACAAGCACTGCAACCACAGCCGCAACAACAATAGCCTATTTAGGATTTGGGGATCCATCAAAACCCCATGCTGAATCATCCGCCCACTCTACAACCTCAGCCACTGGCACTGGCTCAGGTCAACCTTGTATAACACCCTGCTCCCGATGTCGGGTGGTGTTATGATGATGAGGCTTTGGTTCAGCGGCTCATGGCTCTCCACCACACCTACCGCAACCCCCTCCACCTTCTACACCTATCATCCTCCCACCAAACCATCAAACCCCTCCATCATCTGCACCTGCCGTTCCTTTTAAACCCCTCATCCTACCACTTGCTTCCCCTATTGTTCCATCACAAATACCCACCCCGCCTATCATCACCACGCCACCATACAACCCTTCACCGGTTATCCTCCCAGCATGGCCCATCACTGCCGCCACTACTCCCATAACCCCCATTATCTCCACCACGCCTACCCCCACATTGCTTATCCACCCCATTGGGCCCATTAAGCCTCCCACTATGAGCCCATCTGGTGTCGTGCAGGCCCAGAACCTTGCCCTGCGGAGCAGGCATTTGTTCACTCGAAACTATCCTACAATCGGTGCACTAGCACCCAATCCCCAGTCCTCACAATAGGCTGCTAATTAAGAGGAGGCAAATCCACTGCCAGGTACTCAGTATGATCTGTTGAGTCACTCTATATTTTGATGGATAACAACATGTTTTGATGATGACAACACTATGAGTCATTCTCTTTGATCATTCTAAAGTTTCTATCATGAGTCAAATGTCTGTTTAAACTGCTCTAAATGCTTTGCACTTATGAGTGAGTTAGTCTGTGTGATTTTCCATAGTCCGTGTTATTTTTTCATCACACCACCTATTTCGTGCACCGTTACTTCATGTTTACCTCGTGCACATTTTGGTTGAGTAGAACATACCTCGTGCATCTTCTTCTCTCTGTTTCATACCATAAAATCTATACAATGTAGATACACACCAAAATCAACGAGACATATCATCATTTCTCAAAGGTCTTGAAAGACACAATTTGTCATCATTAAAACTAATCTATCAAAATCAATTAGGGGGTCCAACACACATCTTACAGTGGTCGACCACGTGGCTAGCATTACCAGCCACTCGCAGCTACCAACTGGGACCCATAATCTCTCCGATATCATTCCTCAAGACCACGGTCCCATCCGAGGACACAACTTCCAACACATGAATAGGGTACTCATGCGACACACTTGCCAACATATTTCCCCAATTCTCCATCCCATCAGTGCCATAAACCACAATATCTCAAGCAACGGTACGGCAACAACATATCTCACACAGCCAGAGACAATGCTTACCAAGGAATCAATCCTCCAATGCTCTTCTCAACCTCGAAAATCCACTCGTAGTCGCCAACGCTATGATCTTGGACTAGTGGGTTATGGGCCCACCACACTTCCGCTGTGCACTCTGATCCACACGCACAATCAACAGGGCAACTCGGGACTCGCCATCCTGACAATCCTCTACAAATCCATAGGCTCCGATCCTTAACACATTGGGAACCATAACACCAACCACGAATTCTCACGAACACCGCCCAGCCGGCACTCATCTTTCCGAAACAGTGCTAGTGCACCCTTACGCATCAGGGAACGGGTAATGCTTCTCACAGGCAACCACCTTGCTAAAACACAAGATGTGTCTTGCATGGACATCATGGCACACGAAGGCCAACCAATCCGACCACACGATGCAAGATGGCGAACCTTGGCAAAATGTGATCTCCTCTCACCTAAGGAGAACCCAACACACCTCCAACCAACGTAAAATCTCCACACTCAACCTGACCTTAAACCTGGCGCACGCTGGGAACAGCGCCTTCGAGCACCGAGAAAATCATTGCTTCCATCAGGTCAGCACCCTCGACACACTCGGCGAGTGTCATGTCAGACCACAATCACAGCATCTCTCGATGCACCACTGTTGCAATTCCTCGAACTGCAACACACCACGCCAAGAGCCGCAACACGAGCCATAATCGGCAATCACCAACGCTCATCCACGAGTCCCGAACTCGCCACGGAGCGTTCTCATCTCAAGCCAAACTCTAGGGTGAACACAACCCATTCACATGCAGAAGCATAGGAGCAAGAACTTACTGGGTCAACCCCGCCCAATCCTGCCTTGAAATCCACAAAAATAATGGAGATCGACATGTCATCTCTGACGCCACAGAGCATGACAAGAACATCAGCTCGATAATAAGTAACTCAACAGAAGATCCTCCGCTCTCCCGAGCACACTTCTTGATTAGAGCACCCGCTCCGACACCTTAAACCATGACCTTAACACCATAGGGGTTGGACAGCCATAGACTTGGGTGGCCAAAACCAACAACAGCTCCCTCAGAGCATGCTTACGGCTACTTATCCACGGACAATCCTCACCAGCCACCTGACCTCGCTGCAGATCCCTCAAACACAGCATCGCGGTAATGCACCTGCCGGCAACCTCTGCCCAACGCAGCACAACTAGGGCCATGACCCATCGGGAAGAAATCTCTCTATCACGTCCCTTGGCCATACACTGGCATGAAAGTAGCGAACAACAACCACCTTCAGAGCGTCGCGCAATGCACTCAAGCTCTCAAGCGAGAAATCAAGCAAAAAATAAACACAAAATCCTAAGCTAGCTACCGACTGTACTAGACCTTATGGACTCTGATCACTGTAATATCTTGAATTTCCATGTACTTCCATAACCATAGTTCTGATACCAACTGTGACGACCCAAGATCCGAATACCGGGAAGACCCGATAAGGTTCAACATAAGAAAAAATCAAGTGTTACATCTCAACTTGATTGCTATCCTTGCAAAACATTTTGATTGAATATTGGTTGCTTGGATGATGTTTCTCTTTGACAATTAAACAAATATGTTAAATCCTAATTATAATCATGAGGATGCACAACCTAGTACATCTTATGATCCTTAGTTTCAACATGTTCATTATAATCTTCACCACAACTTTTCTAAGGAACCACATCCTTATTCTCATGGTCTTGCCCGACCCATGGGCAATGTCCAATCCCCCGATTCCCTACATCCAGTGCGAGCCATTATTTCCCCGGGGCCGTCTCTTCCACAGGATGAGAGGATCTCCCAAGTCTTGCATGCATTAGATCATGTCACCCCTCAACAAATCCAAGCCTTTAAGGCTTTTGTTGAGGGAGCACCTTCATCTCATTATCCTTCCAATCCTTCATAGGTGGCCCATCGCCCACCTCCTCCCATTCGGGTGGCCCATCACCTGTCTGATCCTTCTACACATCCTCCTTCTCGGGTGATCCATAACTCGTCTCCCTCTATTCCTCCTCCTTCATGGCCCCAAGGTCCACATGCTCCTTTCAACCCGGCCTGTCTAGGTTCTTTTATGGGTCGGCATATTAACCCTCCTCTACAGCTTCCACAACAAGCGACCCCTCCAAAGCCGTCATGCCAACCCTCTACTTTGCATGTCACATCCTTCCAACAGACTCTTCTTGATAGAATTGCTTCGATGGAGGAAAAACTTAAGAAGGTCACTAGCTCGCAGCCTGCTCCCCCTCAAGTCAACCCTCTTCATGCATTTATGAATAATATCACCAAGATGGAAAGAGATTAGAAGGAGAGGGGAGACAATGGCATCATGTATGAATGTGAGCAAGATGTTTCAAGAAGTTATAATGATCAAATGGATGCCGCCCAGCCTCCACCACCTACATATTCCACTCACTCACAGGGCCCTCCACTTTCACCTCCGCATACACATAATCCTCCACAAAGTCTTCCACCTTATATGTCTTTATCACCCATTATTACACCTCCACTGCGGCATCCATTTGAGTCTACTGATAATGATGTTTTGGAAGTTCTTTGTGAAGATTTTGAGCCGGCACGAGATGATGAAGTTTTCCAAGAGAAACTGGCTCTGAGTTTCCTTCATTTTCCTCTTCCTCCACTACCACCGATGAACCCCCTGCTCATTATGAGGCCACCATCCCTAACCCTATCTATGAGACCAATTGGTGCTACGATAATAGGTCGATACCTAACCCTATCTATGAGACCAATTGGTGCTATGATAATAGGTCGATACTCCAATCACCCATATTGGTGCACTATGTGTCTTCTCCTATCCCTTATACCTCTTGCCCCATCCGGCGCTTCCAACACACCAAACCTTCTCCTTTTACACCTACGATTACCGCACCCTTAACTTCCATGACAGTGGCTTCCGCCAAACCCCCCGCTACATCCCAACCAATTCCCACACCATTACCCTCCACCAAGCCATCCGAGCTTATCTCCACACCATCGGCCTCCACCGAACCTTCCATTAAACCTTTTCCTAAACCAAATAATACCCCATTGCCGCCACCTAAGGCCTCCATTATTGCTATGACCCCAAGGCCAATTACACTGAATCCCACTTTGCCTAAATCTCCACCCAAACCTATGGCAGATCCTGAGCAGGGTCCATCCCTTTTTGCACTCGAGCCAACCCCGTTCACTTCCAAGCAAGGGGAAAAGCTTGACATGTTTCAACCTCCACTTCCGTTTACCCTTCCATTAGCACTTTCCATTAAACCTCCATTACTCATGAAACCTACCGCTTCCACCTCATCTTCTACACGTGCAGGGGAAAAAAAGAACATGGATCACATGGTTACAAGTCCGGGTGGTCTACCTCGCGTTACCGGAGTACCAACGGGAGGGACTGGCTGCCATGGGCTTTAGGGAAGTCCTTAGCATTGAAGTAGCAAGAGTAGACACAGCCCTCCTACTCGCTTTGCATGAAAGATGGGACCCGGTCAGCTGAGCATTTATATTCCCGTGGGGGCATATGATACCAACTCTAGAGGACATGGCCCGGATTAGCGACTTGCGAGTGCATGGTAAGGCGGTGACCGGGTGGGTGTATGTCGACTATCAGGAGCTTGCCCAGGAGCTGCTTGGTCTAGATTTGGTGAGGCCGGGGCATCCATCGTCCCAATTGTCGCGGTCGGTGCTTCAAGAAAGCTTGGGACTTCGGAGAGCCGCCGTAGCAGTGGGAGAATTACCGGAGCAGCACATCGACTGGGTGGTCGAACAGGCACGCCTGAGCATGGCGGTGGAGCTGGGACCAGAGGGAGACAAGGTCCTGAGCCGCTTCTTGATGCTGTTGTTTGGGAAACTCCTATTAGCGACCCGAGCAGATGTGATTAGCTGTCGGCTCTTACCTCTGCTAGCAAACTTGAGCAGAGTGAGGAGATATGCATGGGGAGCAGCGGTGCTGGATTTCTTGCTCTACTCGCTGAGTGCGACTGACCGGGTGACAATGCTAGGTGGCTTCTCACCATTTCTGCAGGTAAAATGCCTAAATGCTTCTACATGCATTCGATTTTTAATTAACTGTATGCTAACATTTCTAAAAAATGCGGTTCTGGGCTTTTATATACCTACCTGTGATTGGCCGAGGAGTCGAGCTATATCCGGGTCGGATTCCCATCATGAGGCGGTGGAACATAGCCAGAGGCACGGGGTCAATTCAGTAGTTGAGTCAGGCGATTCAAGAGGACCATGACTTATTCCCGCACGCATCGGTAAAAGCCTGAATTTCTTATATGCTCCTACATGTTTCTATATGTTTCTATATGTTGCTAAATGCTAACTAATGCTATGAATGGCCCTTTCAGGTGTGGACACCGTATGGGGATGAGGATCATGCGGGGCAGCAGTGGGTAGAGGCTTTCCTGGCCTACCGAGGATGAGATATTTGGCTCCATTGCATTAACATGATCGAGCCACTTCACTATTGTCTGATCATGAGGACACAGGGAGTACATTAGCCTACGGTGAGATTCTCGCACCGACATGATGAGCGCCCGGGAAAATCTGCCAAAGGGATTGGCAACGATATTGATTGGAGCGGCCGAGCCAGGAAGTATATTCAGGATTGGAAGCATAAGGGCAAGGGCATGACAGAACGGGCTGATAGTGATGAGGCATATCTGAAAGCCTTCACCCGTCGATACGGCAGCCAGGTCTACTGTGGTACCCGACGACCAGTATGAATGCTAAACTCAACCTTTCTGTTTTATATGAATGACTCCTATATGCATGACACTTGTTTCTAAATGCAGCTAGACCCACAAGGACGCATCGCTGAGCTTGAGGGACTACTCCACGCCACTGTGCAGCAGTGGGATGAGTACCGAGTAGCTTTGGAGCTCCTGGTGAGCTTTCTTAGACTTTTAAAAATGGAAATGCTTATGCAAATTGACTGACCTTTGAAAATGCGGTGGGCCGAGGGAGCCCAGAGGACCAGATTGGATGCACCATCCTCCTCTACATAGCCAGCCGGGGATGGGCTGAGCGAGATGCAGACTTTACCCGAGTCGTAGCTCGAGCCGAGGAGGCCGAAGCTACCCTCACGGAGCGGGTAAGAAACCAAACTTTTCCTAAAATATTTTAGAATCTACACACATGCCTAAGCTAACCATGATGCGAATGCAATGTGCAGGCAAGAGAACTGACCGTGGCATTGGCTGCGGAGGAATGAGCCCGAGCAGAAGCGACAGAGGTACCCCGTCTCCAAGAAGAGGTCGAGCGACTCCGGGGGGAAGTGACCCGACTGAGTGGAGAGGCAGTGGACATAGAGAGGTATCAGACCGAGGCTCGTGAGGCATGACTTTAGGTCCACGACTTGAGGATCGAGCTCCGGACCATGGAGCGGACCATCCGGCTGATGGGCCGAGCACCCAGAGGCGCAGCAGGAGACTCACGGAGTGCGGCACCGAGTGCGTCGGTGGGAGATCATTTGGCTAGCTCTTCCGGCCACCGGAGGAATAAGGAGGAGGAGCGGAGACGCCCATGGGAAGAGGAGGAGCATAGCACCATGGAGCCACCGCCAAAGTGGCATGAGGGTACCGGGGACAATGGCAGCCCGGGAGATAGACCGACTGAGTGACACTTTTTTTTGGTTTTATTTTTGTTATTTTTGGTTTTTTGATACACATATGTATGTGACAATTTGGTATGTGATGGAAATGAAGGAAAATTTTGTGTTTATGACAAATGTGAAATGTAAATGTGTGGATGTGAATGAAATGGAAATGTATGATTTGGAAATGCATGATTTGTGTGAATGGGAATGCATGATTGTGCGAATGGATGATTGTGTGAATGTGAGTATGTGAATGGATGATTGGGAATGCGTGGATATGTACAGCTTAATAAAGAATGGTGCGAGGGATGTGTGCGTGAAATGCAGAAGAGATACCGATAGGTTTGATTAAAATAGAGAGGAACAAACAGATCCCTATCCTGCAACAGAAACATTTAACAGACCTCCTTAAGACCGCTAAGTAGGCATAACAGACCATGGCCCATGCGTTATACTTCACAAAACGAAGTCTGTTGACTGCCAAAGTTTAACGGATCAATAGGGGAGCGTCATGATACTACAACAGGTCCACGATAGACTGTTAAATAAATCAGTAGCAGAGTTCGATCGGGACTTGCTAAAGGACATTCGAAGTTGAATAGAAAGAGGCCAAATCCCTGCTAGAACCCTTCTAGGCCTAGGATAGGACTACCTAGCCATAATATCCCCATTAAACACCAACATCAAGCCTCTATAAGTAGGAATCAAACCCCAAATTGTAGCTCATCTTATTTTTCTGCTAGAAGTTCAGAAAAACTCAGAAAATAGCTAGAACACCATGAAGAGAAGCCATGGAGCCTTTGCCATGGAGGAGAGGGTCTATGTTGGGCCCAAAGCAGTTAGGAAGGAGCATGGAGAACCCCAAAGGCTAACCTGCATTCCTGAGCACCTGAGTTCAAACCCTCCAAGAGAGGTAAGTCCTCAAATTGTCATCAAAGATTCAAGTTTTTCCCTGTTCTTCCTCTCATGACTTTCTTCTTTCATCTTCTTTGCTTCTTCTCTTTCTTCTAGGCTTTTCCTTACACCAGACGTTATTCCAACCTAAAGTGGGTGGCTCCCATGATCAAAGAGCTTCCTTTAGAGGCCCTCTCAATCTTAAGGGCATGGCATCTTCAGCCTTTAGTTGTCCTTGGGAAGAACTTTTAGAAATTACACTTGGATTGGGCAAGCATCTCTGCCCTTGTAGAGTTATGGCATCCTCAAACTCACACTTTTGTCTTCCCTTCCTTTGAAGCCACAGTCCTCTTGGAAGAAGTAGAAACCTATCTTTCATTTACCAAGACTAAAGCCGGGGATGAAGATCTAGTGTGCTACACCGTAGAACCTATAGATCCCACACTGATCTTGAGCGACTTCATTCATAGTGAGAAGGACGTGAGGACCATGAAAAGTCCTAAACATATCCACTTGCTTCGAATAGCCCAATGGATAACCTCTTATTGTAAAAATAAGAGTGGGAGATTTGAAACGATAGCCAAAGCGGTGTCGGTGTGCTTATGTGAGATTTTCCTTTTCTCCACCACCGACCATCTATTAGATATCCAAAATGTGATCGTTATTAGTGGGCTATGGCGGGGAATGTCTATCTCTCAAGTAGTCCTTGCATATTTGTTTGAAGGGCTCAGCTCGGCTTGCCTTGGAGGACCTCTCTTCGGCTCCATGATTTTGCTTGAGTGCTGGATAGGGATCAGAATTAAATTCCAACGCAAGGAGGAGTTGACCACGATGAGCCAGATTTTTGGGAGCCACCCGCTCTTCTTCATCGGAGGGGCCTTTGGATTTTCCTAATAGGTTAAATGCCGGATAGTAGATAAGAAGACATGCGATGATTGGCACTTCTTCCTCAACACCATGCCAATGGATGGGTTCAAGATGCATCTAAACGTGCTTCGGAATGCCACTTTTAGAGTACCATGGTGACCTGGCCTAGACCTTCAGCTAGTGGGGGACACTACCCTGGTGATCTACAACCCTCACCGATGTTATCTCCAGATTGGGCTACCTCGAACCAACGCTCCTACACTTGCACGCTACCCTCCCCTTTAAGCTAGGAAGATAGGGACCGAGGAAGATGAAAGAGCGGTTGTTTTAAACTGTTTAAAACTTAATAAAAGGGGTATTTCAGACTTTTCCTAACTAAAAGGTGCTTTTTAAATAAAATCTAATTTTCTTAGCCTACTTATTGACCGGTGTGTGACATTTTCATTTCACCCTTTCATCATTCTCTCTCCGCATCGCTTCTCTCCAGAGCTCGTGTGCGTCGTATCACCGCGAGAGGTCAACACTTCACACCGTCGCCCTCCGCAAGTGCTCCTTAGCACTCCCATCTGCTCCGAAGCCAGTCTAGGTCTTCCAGCATCCTCCTTCTCATTCAGCCCTAGCTCCCTTTTTCCTCTCCTCTCTCCGCTCCAGCGATTACTTCGCCGGTCACCCGTGGAATGGGCAAAGCTATGGCACCAGAGAAGCGAGTTCCCGTCCAAGATGACACAAGGATTGAACCTCGCTCAAAGAACGCTCATGGGGGACCAACCGCAATTGGGTAGAGGAAAGAGGCACCGTCAAAGGCCTCAATCATTGAGAAAGGGAAAACACAGAATAGCCAACAAAGAAGAAGTAGTAGTCTACAGCAGAAAAAGGAAAAGGAAAAGAATAGGATGTTCAGCCACAACCAGCTACTGCTCTAACTGCAAGAGAAGAAGACAGTGATCTAACGAGAATTTTATTTCCAAGGTTTGCAAATTTTGATGATTACAAGATGCTTGATACATTTCCTGAGTTATTACCTCTAATTGAGTTTCAAGGATGGAAAAAGTTCCTGAAGAGACATAGAGTCTATTACCCATTTTTAGTTCAGCAGTTCTATAAAAATCTATTCTATGACAAGAACAAAGAGGAACTCTGGACTGAAGTGAAGGGAGTTAGAATTAAGTTGCAACCAAAGCTTTTACACAAAGCCTTGTGTATTCCCTTGGATGGATTGCTAGAATCAGAATTTCAAATTGATTTATCTACTGCTTACACCATTTTGACTGGCAAGCCCAGTAATCCGAAGGATGACACACAACTTCATGTCACTAATTTTAACTGAGGCACGCACCGCTAAAGCTCGTAGGGCTGTTCTGAAGCGGAGGGAACTAGTCACCCCCGTGGGGGTAGGTGGGCTGCAACTACTCTCGGGGCCAGACGTGGAGCACCTGGTGTCCTTCCTACAATCGGGGGGCAGGCCGAAGCTCATGGTTCCTCTTCTGCCCCCCCAACTGCTCATGACGCTTGAGGAGGACTAGCTTTTAGGGAAGATACTGGCAAGCATCACGATCTCCCGGTAGGAGGGAGCACAAGCGAAAAGGGTGGGTCCAGACTCTACTGGGGAAGTGCAAGGGGAGAAGCGCTTATCAGCCATGGCAGAGGCGGAGCAGCTCCTCACGATGATGGAGTCGGGTGATTCGGTCACAGTTCTGCCGACTCCTCTGGCGATGGCCAGTCAGGAGATGTCCGTCGAGGTTGGACACTCAAGCGACCTGACCTCCACTCTCCCATCCTCCTCGGGTGCGGTGGACACGGATCTATGGGTAGCTGTGGATAGCTTGGTCGAGTTCGACCCTCCGGCCGTGCCGTCCATTGGCCACACCACCTCGGACGCCCCGGTTCGGCAGATGCTACTGGCGTTGTGGTCGATGGTCTTCACCGATCCCTCCCTTACATATCGGGGGGTGCACACTATGGTGGCACAGCTGACCGGGGCACTACAGGTGCTGGGCTGCCCTTTAGAAGAATGGTCGCGGTGAATCTTACTGTTGCTGAAATACGTCAACCGTCGTGAATTCCTTGAGGCCCGGGCTCCTAGCGAGTTTGCCGCCATCAGTGCTCAGGAAGATGAGTACCTGCAGGCCCTGGAGGTGCGGAAAGGCAACGAAGAGCGGCATGAAAAGACCTTAGAGTTGAGGATCTTCATCGACTTTTGCTTGTAGGTAAGGTCCTTTTGTATCACTAAATTAGTGGGGTCAATGACATGGAAAGGATCGTGCACATACTTCTTCAGCATAGAAATATGGAATACATTGTGCACTTCTGATAATTGTGAAGGCAAAGTAATGTGGTAAGCCACCTCGCCCACTCTTTTCAACATTTCAAATGGACCAATAAACCTCAGTGTAAGCTTGCCCTTAACACCGAATGTTCTAATACCTCAGCTGGGAGATATTTTGAGAAAAATATGATCTCCAACTTGGAATTTTAGATCCCTTCTTCTACTGTCAACATATGACTTCTGCCTGGACTGTGCCATCTTAAGTCTTTCTCAAATGAGGCATATCTTTTTGGTTGAATCCCTTACCATATCTGGGCCTAGAATTTATTTTCGTCGACTTCATCCCAGCATATTGGAGATCGACAACTACTACCATAAGGTGCCTCAAAAGGCGCCATTTGGATACTGGCTTGATAACTATTGTTATAAGCGAATTCAGCCAGGGGTAAGTGGTCATGCCAGCTACTGTCGAAATCTATAATACATGCCCTTAACATATCTTTAACAACTTGGTTCAGCCTTTCTGTCTGGCCATTTGTCTGGGGATGGAAAGCAGTACTAAAGTTGAGTTTCATCCCCAGAGAGTGTTGTAGACCTTTCCAGATATAGGAAGTGAAGCGTGGGTCTCGGTCAGATACAATAGACACAGGGACTCCATGTAATCGAACCATCTCCTTGATATACAAGGCAGTAAGGACATCAATCGACCATCGACTTTTGATAGGCAAGAAATGAGCCGATTTAGTTAGGCGGTCGATAATTACCCAAACTCCATCATGTCCACCTCTAGACTTGGGCAAGCCCATAATAAAATCCATGCCAATGTCTTCCCACTTCCACTTGAGAATATCTAGTGGATATAGCTTTCCGGTAGGTTTCTGATGTCCACCTTCACTTATTGACAAGTCAGGTAGCGAGATACGAAGTCCGCTACCTCCCTTTTCATATTAGGCCACCAGAAAGTACTTTTCAAGTCTTGGTACTTCTTGGTGGCTCCAGGGCAGATCGTGTACCTCGATCGATGAGCTTCTTCAAGAACCTTCTTCTTCAACTCGAGACAGTCGGGTACACGTCCTTTCATGGAATAACAGTCTTCCATCAAGTGCCATCTTAAAGTCTAGTCTCTCATCCAGCTTGTCCCTTATCTCTACTAGTGTAGGATCTTACTCTTGTAACTTTTGAATTTCTGGTAGTAAATCCGGATGTAGGCTCATGTGGGCTAGAGTAATGCACCCGTCTTGCTCGTCAGTGCTAATATTGAGTTTAGAGAATTCCTCTAATAGCTTTCATTCTTGAATCATGCAACTGGCCAATATTACTCTCAACTTTCGACTGAGGGTATCAGCTACAGAACTACCCTTACTAGGATGGTACTATATAGTGAAGTTGAAATCCTTGAGATACTCGAGCCAACGCCTTTGCCGCATGTTTAGCGCCTTCTGGAAAAATAGATATTTGAGGCTCTTGTGATCAGAGTACGTAATGAATTGTTCTCCGTAGAGGTAGTGTCTCTAGATCTTTAAGGTAAATACCACTACGACTAGTTCTAAATCATGCACCGGGTAGTTCTCTTTATGCTTCTTCAGTTGCTGTGAAGAGTATGTAATGACTCTCCCATTTTGCATCAATACACACCCGAGGCCAATACCAGAAACATCGGTATATACCTCATACTTCTCTCCTTCAATTGGCAATGATAAGACAGAAGCAGTGGTCAAGAGATCCTTCAAAGTTTAGAAACTCTTCTCACAGTCTTCCTTCCGTAAGAGATGTATATGTCTTTTCTGGCGATCAAAGGTGATCAATGATGATCAATAATGTAATTATGGTCTTTAAGTCTTAATGGATGCAGTATGGTGAGTTTTGTTTTAGATATGGATGGTATGGTCTCGAGCGCCTCGCAGGCAATCTGAGCTCATAACGTGTGTGGTAATATAAGGTGACGCTTCTCCGATCGGGCACCAAATTGTTGGAACTCTGATTTTGAAGATGTCACAACTATGAATCATGTTGTGGCAAAACTGCTTAACAATGCTTGACTAAGTTATCATCTTCCATGAGTTAGAATGGCATGACTTGTTAAGGCATCTTGATCATTCAGATTATACAAGTCTTTTATTTATCTAAGTGTCTGGAACATAAGGTCGATGCACATATAGGCACTTAGTCATATAAGGTCGATGCATGTTCATGTCTTAGTCATATAAGGTCGATGCACACTCACGTTGTAGCAAATAAGGTCGATGCATGATAATGGTTGAAGTGTAAAAGGTCGATGCATATTTTAGTCTGAAGCCTATCAGCTCGATGCATCTTTGTACCACGTTGAACATAAGGTCGATGTATGTTTGTGCTTGCAGTCAACGCATATACTCACATGTAGTCACACAGGTCGGTGCATGTATACACTAGTAGTGTATCAGGTCAGTACACTAGTGAACCTTGTGCTCAGCAAGGTCAGTGCACTAATGACTTTGTGCTTAGCAAGGTCGATGCACATTGCACCTTGTGTAAAGCAAGGTCGTTGCACATCCTTACATTCATTCTAGAAGGCCAATGTTCATGCAAGTATTATGTACATGAGGTCGATGCACGTATTGCAACTTGTTCTACAAGGTTGATGCACATGTTATAACATGCTTTATGAGGTCGATGCACATGTAGAGTCTATGTCTAACAGGTCGGTGCACCTTTGTTATTCTTTGGACTCTAGTCTAAGCTTTCATACTTGCTTAAGGCATCAAGTTGATGCTTAAGCTCTAGCCATCGCCTTAACTAGTCTGTGCAACCTTACATGGGTTAGCTCGACAGGTCTTTCTATGCTTCAGCAAGGTCGGTGCATCTTCATTAATTCTTATCTTCATCCATCATCTCCATGCATATAAGGTCTACCTGTGTCTTACACAGGTCAGTGCATTGTATATTTGCATCGAAGCATATACATCATCTTATACACTTCTGATTTGAGCGTCTGACTGATTTGGTATTGACTAAATCTGCATTTGATTATGATGATAAAGTGTTGATGAAATGCTTTAACTATTATTGACAGGAACTCGATCAAACACTTGAAGGGCAGAGAGCATCAAAGACTTCAGTTATCATGTGGCCCTAAAGTTGAGATAATTGGCACGTGATCCAAGGTTGTCCGTCCACCAGAACAACTCGCCACGTCGATTCGTCTCTAGATCTGACACATGATTTTTTAAGTCACTTTTCTTAAAAAGCATTGGCGGGAACACTCTCTCCACGCATCGAAATGAATTCGTGTGGGACCACTTGATCTAGCTTGCGCGTATAAAAAGGGGGATCTCTCAGTCGAGAATACACATACACAGAAAGAGGAAGAAATTAGAAGTGAAGGAAATCAAAGGAGAAGAGAGAATTCAGAGTAGTGAGAGCGCCAGAGTTCACAGAGAGTAAAGTGCTGGAGAGTGAGAGAGTTAGTTGCAAAAAAGAGAGGAAGAGCCATAACAGGGTATCAGAGAAGAAGAGAAGAAGTGTGAGAAGTGTTCACTACTGAAGTTACGATTTCTAAATCAGATCTAGAATCGTCTGCTCATTTGAGCTATATTGGTTTTCATGTTTCATCTGATTATTATTTTTAGTCCTTTCGTGATCAAAAGGTGATCAGAAGACACCGTCCCACAAGCCGAGTTCAGTTGCTATCCAACGAGTTTGAACAGTACCGAGTTGGACCAGTAGCCCGCCTCCGGCCCGATAGCCCTTCCGGCTTACTGCCCGTCAACCCGAGTTCGCTACTCATGGGTCCCACGTGTAGCCCTTGACCTCCCTGCATGGAGTGAGCAGTAAAACTCTTGCTATAATTATTGTTAATTATTTGTACCGGGAGTATGAGTCTTGGCCGGGGTCATCTTACCTACGCCCAGAGTGTGGAGGTATCGTTTCCGCTCCCTCATTCGACATTTTGCTTACTTCGTATATTTCTATATGTCGTTGCTTGCATGTGTTAGGTTAATTAGCTCGTTTCAATTTTAATCACCGCTGCGAGAGTGAGTGAGTATGACCCATCCCGTGACTCGATCCGAGCACGCGTAAGAGCCGATACCCTCGACTCATTACTGGTTTCTCAACCGCATACATCCGCACGCTTCCCTTGCTTAGGGACGTCCGCGAGCTAGAGTCCCAGGTTCGCGTTCCATCCCACATCAAAAAGGATACATATGTAAACTAAAAAAATGTTAGTGCCTAGTGTTGATTCCCATCAATTCTCCTCGGGTGGGAAGAACTCGACCCCATCGAGTAAGGGGTGTGGTTGCTCTCTCCTGCGGATCTCGATCCATCCTCCGTAGCTCTGCCCAAGTGTATGCTCCCCATCGTACCAGGTAGCGTGGGTATGCTCCACTCCTAGTAATCGTCACCTGCTCATCCCATATATGTTCTATATGCTCACGCTGTTGTGGGAATGAGGCTAGTGGACACTCAGAGGTGGGGTCACTCTCAAAGGGAGGAGACGGCTCAAAGTCTCGCTAGGTATCACTGCTAGGTCCCAGTAGGTGACTAGATCTGATATACTAAAGGAGGAGCTGATCCCACAATCCTCAGGCAAGTCTACAACATGCGCATTAGATCTGACTTGCCTCACACTCGAAAGGGACTGACACCGTGAGCTTGTATTAGACTGACTTGACATGTAGACTCCCAACAGACTAGACGACAAAAAGGAAAGAAAAAACTCACACATGACCCTAGACTTACTAAGGAAGAATCGGTAAGAATGTCAGACACCGTTTGCACACACTAAGTGCAAAGATAGACTGACCTACAACTTGATGCCTTGAGTCTCAACCCTCGTCAACCGTCTCCGGTTGGAGAAGACTCATCCTCAGGTACGAAAGTGTAAGAGGATCAAGAGGTAGGTGACAGGAAGGTAATCCAGATGTCTGGTGTAGAGCATGGAAAATGGGAAGTCGGGACATTGTCTCCCGTACGCATGGCAAAAATCAAACCATACCGGATCAACATAGGGCATCGACAGTGGTATGGTTGTCACTAGTGGCTGCGCCACTATAGGAGAGACGGGCAAAAGAGGGATGGCTGACTACTGCTCGGGAGTGACTAGTATGAGAGAGGTGGCAGGCTGGTCAAGTCCGTCAAGGAAAGCTGGGATGGGTGACAGCACGGGGTCATCCGGTGGGGCTGGGGTGACTGACAGACCCTAGCCCTCTAGGTGATCTATTGGATTGCTCTTTAACCCCTCAACCTCAACGAGGTACTCCTCTGCAAACTCTTGGTCAGCCTCATAACTCACTAGAATAACCCCGAGTGGGGGATCCTTCGAACGCGTGTCCTCTAGGATAGGTGAACGTGAAGGACACTGGTCGGAGATATGGCTAACATGGGTGGGCTCTGGGAGTGGTGGCGGGCGTGAGCCCGAAGGCAGAGCGGGCCGCTGGGGGTGGGTGGCTGGCGACACAGAGGTGGTCGACTGAACACCATCATGGAGAAAAACTTCATATTAAACCAATATTGAAGTCCAACTTGGGATTTACAAGGTAATACGAGATTTACTCAACATAGCATCGATTTTGGCATGTCTACACCAGGGGCACCTCTTCATCTCGGGGAAGGTTCTTTGTCAGGTGGGTGATCACCTGGTACATTCCTGTCCAAGCTGGACGGGGTGTGGAGATATTTTCGGCATGATTGATCTCATTGCCGGGTTCATTGGTTCTAATCATTATTCGGCCTTAGTGAGCTGTGGAAAGTACGTTACCCAGAGATGATGGGAGATGGGGCCCTGGTACTTTTTGTGAGGTGACCTTAGGCTTCAGCGGTTCGAGTGGACCCATTTTTGACTTTTAGTTGACCGTTTCGGACATGCAATCATTACCTGTTCATATTTTAGGTGTCAACAAATGCACCCCAGTCGCTGATGTCGCGAGTGAGGGATGAGCGGAGTGAGGTCCGCGGATGTGCTTGCTTTATTGATTTTACAAGTGTGGCCCACCTCATTTGACCTTCTGAGTCGTTGACACGACTCAAAATTGTTGATTCAGTGGGAACATCAGCCTTGAATCAGTGGCGCCCTCGATCCGGTGCTCATGTGAGTCGGTGGCGCCCTTACATTGATTTGGTGCGCCCCTGAGTCGGTGGCGCTCCCGACTGATTCGGTGGCATACGCGGCCGAAGGGTGGGGCGGTGAGTCGGTGGCGCCTCCATCAACCCACTTCCTCCTTTTCTTCCTTTTTAAGCCCGACGAGGGCTTCAAGGTTTTTCAAAACCCTTTAAGCTTCTTTTATCCCCCCGATCCACCCTTCAGTGGCTAGGGTCTTCTTCTCCAGCAACAAGGCATTTCTTTCCTCCCTCCTTGACGGTGAGGGCTTGGCCAGAGGGGTCTCTTCTTTCCCCCCTTTCTTCCTTGCTTGTCTGGTTGCTGTGGGGGCGTCATTCACCACCGTGAAACGGTGGATGTGTGGCTCGCCGCTGTGAGATGATGGCCGCCATGGGGGGAGCCGCGAACAAAGTTTCAAAGGGGGCTTGCCCCTTCTTCCTAAGTGGCTTTGGGGAGGTTCCTAGTAGGCCAGCCCTCAGAACCGACATTCCCCATTGTCCATGTGGCCTAGGTGTATCACCTATGGCTATCTTTTTAGGGACCGTCCCTCCTTAGTGCGTGGACGTGTTCCCAGTTGTTTTTGGATGCTCCCGGCTAAGGGGAGACTCTGTCGATTTTTTTTAGAAATCTTGTTCATGAGCATAACGCTCCCTTTTAATCCTTTTGCACATGTGTCGCAGGTAGAGAGATGGCCTCAGCAGCTCCATCTGCGGTAGCTCCTGATGTGTGCCCAATTGTCACCTGGCAAAATATTAATGATCTCGATCAAGGCCGGAGACATATAGTAGTGGTATCAGAGTCCTCCGACTCGGAGACTGACTCCATGGACGTCGAGCGATTGACTCTTTCTGACAGGGGCTAGTTTTCCTTTGGACGGAGCCAAGGCTATAGAATGGATTTTCCGAAGGATAAGCACTTGATGCCCTTTCTGAGCCGCTTCAACATCATGGGGAAGCGAGATATCATGGATGTTCGAGCTGTCGAGTTCAGCATACTCATGGGCCAAAATAGCCTGCTTGACTCAGTGGTGTGAGGCTAGCCGGCTTATCTTCCAGGTGAAGCTTGTGAGTGGAGAGCTGTTACTGGCGTGTCAGAGCTGACCCCGGACCAGGGAATGTTGACTCGAACTCCCGGCTTCACCCCTGCCAGGTGGGACTTATCAGCGGGGAATCTCCATAAGGAGAAACACACGTTCAGACTTTTCTTGGCCCCGTTGAGGTGGGGGTTTAGAGAGGAACCATTCACAGGGCTTTAGGGGTAGATGTTCACTCTTCTTCTTTTATCGACCTTGCTCTCTTTGGTCAGATGTCATTCCTTTGGAGCCTATTGCAGTTTCGTCTCTCGAGCCTTCGATCTTTGCTGAGCTGCCTAATCGGCGATCTTCCGAGAGGTTGGCTGCCCTAGCTGTGAAGAAGACTTCTTTAGGGGTGATTCAGGATGCTCCGGTATGCTCAGAGGACTCCGGAGTCAAGACTACTGAGCTAGTTGAGAGTCCTCCTTCTGAATAGCTTGTCGATTATGAGCCTTCCAGCGACGAGGGG
Organism: Amorphophallus titanum; assembly: GCA_024336825.1. Taxonomy (NCBI): domain Eukaryota; kingdom Viridiplantae; phylum Streptophyta; class Magnoliopsida; order Alismatales; family Araceae; genus Amorphophallus; species Amorphophallus titanum. The sequence continues at coordinate 14,094,875 of JANBPO010002302.1, forward strand.
GAGCGAGAATTAGAGTCGGGAGCTAGCACCCCATCTCTTTCTTATGGGAGTGACCTCCCCACATTCAGCCCGCCATGACTAATGCTAGGACCGCTGAGTATGCCCAACTTCCTTTTAGAAGAAGGAGGGATCACCTCAAACCTTGCCGAGTCAGCCTTCGAGGTTTCAGGGTCTAGTGAGTTGGGGCTCGTGCCACTTGAGGTGAGGTCTTCTTTTGCATATGGCTTTCTTTGCACCTGCCGTCATTTGTTAGCAGGAGATTTGGCATTTTTTTTCTTTTCTCTTTATTACCATCCCCTTCATGCTTAATACTCCCCTTCTTTGTACAGGGGCCTACAATCTCGGTGGGGCTGCCACTGTCGGTGGTGGGAACCATGGCTGGTTTCTCTCCTTTCCAGTCCAGGGCCATAGCTTTTACTCCTGTCATGGGCACGGCTCCCGTGCTGAGGCCGATTGCTTTGAAACTCCCGGGTGGGTTGGTCTCGTCACTAGGCTTTGGTCAGCCCTTCACTGAGCAGCTTCAGTCAGTGGAAGCCAGGCTAGAATACATTGATGCTGCTTCTATTGACGCGTCAGTAGGTGCCGAGCTCAAGGAAGTGTCTGGCGATACTTCCATACTGGCAATCGAGGTCGGGGATGAGCCGGGACAGGCGGCCCAAATAGGGTAATATGACAAATTCATCTCCGATGGTGGAGATTTTGAAGAAGGGACAGTTGGAGAGACGATTGCCTTGATGCTTACGACCGGTGCCGAATCAGAAAAGATGTCACAATCGAAGCAGCCCGTGTCATTCACTTTGGCAGATGAGGACCGTGGAGGTCAAGACTTTGACCCCTCCATAGAGGTCGAGGTCAAAGTCCCAGTCCCAACAGGTACCGAGCCCTATGAGAAAGAGCCAACGAAACCATCCTCCTCGTTGCCTTCGTCTTCTTCTCAGCCTACTGAAGACATTTGGGCCGAAATCAATAATAGGGTAGAGTTTCATCTCCCTGACGTGCCATCACTTGGCTTGCAATCATCTGAAGAGCCAGTGTGACTGAACTTGGAGATGCTGAAGAAGGCTATGCTGACTAGTCGAGACTTATCCTATGCACAGCTGAGGGGGCTAGTAGAGCCTACGTCTCACACCCTCAGGGCTTTCAGGTGCCCTATGCAAAATTGGACGCCTCAGGTGACCTTATTGCTCAGGTATGTAAACCGGTGGGAATTCATCGATCACAGCTTGAGGGATCAACTGGCCACCCTAAAACTCCAGAGGAAGGAGGGCCTTGCTGCACTACAAGCCAACACCGAGACCACTAGCCAACAGAGGTTCCTAACCGAGGGAGCCACCGGCCAGATTTCAATGCTGGAGGAGCGGACTTCTCAACTTCGTGTTGAGTTGGCCCAAGCTGAGGAGGATTTGGCGAATGCCAGGCGACTGTAAATACAGAGTTTAGATGAAGCCGCACTGGTAGAAGGGCGTGCTGACTCCATTCAAGACGAGCTGCTGAAGCTGGAAGCCGAAGAGCGTCGACTGCAAGACCTATTCGATCATCCTTCTATCAGGCTTAAAACTTAAGCTTAAAAATAAAATTTACGTAGCGAAGTAGCATTCCACGTCTGTGGGACCGGTTCACCCTCCATCGTTGCTAGCTTGTACGCCCCTTTCCCTAGCATCTTGACCACTCGGTAGGGGCCCTCCCAATTAGGGGCTAGCTTCCCCACCGCCTTTGGTGGTCGAGAGACCTCGACCTTTCTCAGGACTAAGTCCCCCGGGAGGAACTGTCGACCTGAACCTGGGCATTGTAATAACGGGCCATGTGTCGTTGGTTCTCCATCACTCAGATTCTTGCGGCTTCGCATACCTCATCTGCTAGCTCGAGATTCTCCAGCAATTTCTTATCGTTAAGTTCAGGCTGAAAATGGATGGCCTGAAGAGATGGGTTGCCGATCTCCAGTGGAATGACGGCCTCAGTGCCATAGACTATTTGAATTAGGGTTTCACCTATAGAGACCCTTGAAGTAGTGCGGTAGGATCATAGTACGCTAGGCAATTCCTCTGGCCCATTTCCTTTTGCTTTGTCTAGTCCGGTCTTTATGCCCTTGAGCAGGGTCTTATTAGTGTTTTCGACCAAACCGTTAGCCTGCGGGTGGGCTACCGAGGTGAAGTGATTGCGAATATGTAAGTCGGCACACTTATTCTTAAAATAAGTGCAATTGAACTGCCGGCCATTATCGCTCACCATCACTCGGGAAGCGCCAAAGCGACATATGATCAACCGCCACATAAAACTCCAAATCACTCCTTCTGTTATCATTGTGGAAGTCTCTGCCTCGACCCACTTGATGAAGTAATCGATGGCAACAATGATGAATTTCTTCTGCGCCTAGACCGTAGGGAAATGGCCCAAGATATCAATTCCCCACCGAGCGAAAGGGTACGGCTTAGTGAGTGACATGAGCATTGAAGCCGACTGGTGAATCAGATGGTCAAACCGCTAGCAACGATCTCACTTTTGGACGTATGCCGAGCAATCCCACTGCAAAGTGGGCCACCAGTATCCCTGCCGCAGCAAAATTCTCGCAACCGACCTCCCTCCTTGATGCGCGCCACAAATCCTCTCGTGAACTTCTTCAATGGCTTGTCGAGCTTCACGAGTTTCGAGGCACTTAGGGAGGGGTCCTGCGAACGATCGTCGGTAAAGCGATCCATCGAGCAAGACAAAGCATCGAGCTTGATGCTTGAGACGCCTGGCTTCTCGAGGGTCGGAGGGCACCTGACCATCTTTCAACCAGAGGATAAACAGCGCCCTCCAACTGTGCGACAACATTCGAACGGTGCCTACTAATTTGGGGTTGGTGCTGGGGCCCTCTAGCCCTTCTAGAAGAACCGATCGAGTCCCAGATGGGCTAACAAAGGAGGCTAGGCGGAAGAGCACGTCCGCTCGAAAGTTTTCCTCCCGAGCTATCCTGATTACTTGAAAGCTCTCGAATTGTCGAGCTACCTCCTTCGCCAATTAAAAGTACATGATCATCGGTGGTTCCCGAGTCTCATAGTCTCCACTGAACTGGCTGGCAACTAGTTGCGAATAGATGTAAATCTTGACCCGTTCCACTCCCAGGCACTTTGCCATCCGAGCTCTCGAAATCAAAGCCTCGTACTTGGAGACGTTGTTGGATGCCGCAAACTTGAATTTTAGAGTGTATTGCAATTCCACCCCTTCTGGGGAGCTGAGGATGACTGCTACACCACTGCCGGCCGAGCTTGACAACCCGTTGACGAAAAGCTCCCAAGTTGGGCCTACTGTGGGTGGTGTGTTGTGTCTCCTCTAGACTTGATGATGTGTTTTGATGCTGGCAACAGTTTGTATTTTGGTGCTAGAAACAGTCATTTAATATCTTGTAGTTTCTCTTAAGTCAGAGGGACTGGACCAAGAGCGAGAAGGTATCGCTAAGCCTGACGCGAGGCCCCTTCGTTGTTCTGCATTATCCAGCCAGGCTGCCCGAGCCGGGTGCGGCACCCAAGGCCGTGATCTTGTTCGGCTCGGGATGCACGGGCTGGACCTATTGGGAGGAAACCGTTAGCCGCTATCTCCAGGCGAACGGTTACGAAGTGCTGGGTCTGGATTTCGCTTTTTACTCGGCGAAGGACTACAATTTGAAAACGCTGGCCACGGACTGCCGGACCATCGCGCAGACCTACGCGAAGAACAAGCTGCCGATCATTCTCGCCGGATGGTCCACCGGCGCGGAGCAGGTGGTGGCTGCGGCCAGCGGCTTTCCTCCCACGCCGAACCTCGCCGGATTGCTTCTGGTCTCGCCGGGGAATACGGGCGGCTACGGGCCTTGCGCCACGAATTACATCTTTTGGAATGTTCCCGCATCGAAGCTTTTCACCCTCACCGATCTTGCGCCGAAGATGCCTCCCGTGCGCATTGTGCAGTGGCATGCCGAATTCGATCCGCTGGATTCCACCGCGTGGCTGAGCCATCTCAGCGTTCCCCACCAGGAACACGATTTTCCCGACGCGATTCATGACTTCCATGGAGCCTGCGCGTCCTTCCTGTCCCAATTGAATGCGAGCAACTCCTGGATACTCCAAAAACCATCGCCACAGGTTAACCGGCAGATGGCCAAAACGGGGCCGCGTCCCTGATGCGAGACTTCCTCGCGGCCCTGCTGAAGGGGCGCCGCGAGGAAGTCGGAACTGGCGGACTTTTATTTTACCGTCACGGAGATCGGCTCCGCGCTGGCGCCGGCCTTGGGCAGGTCGATGGTAAGAACGCCGTCGTTGTACTTGGCTGACACGGCGCTGACCTTGACTGGCCCCGGCAGGAGGACGGTCCGCCCGAACTCAGCGGTACCCCGTTCGCTGCGGATGGCCTTGCCTCCATTTTGCGCTTCGTTGCCAAACGCACGCTGGGCGCTGACGGTGAGCTGACGGCCTTGGACGTCTACCTTGATCTTCGACTTATCCACCCCCGGCATGTCCATGTTCACCTCATAGTGGTCCTTGTGATTGGCGAGGTCCAGGCTGGGAACGGTGAACTGTTGCGCGTTTGCGACATCGCCAAGGGCGGGAGCCCCGAAGGTAGCGGCAAACAACTGGTCCATGCTGTTATGGAACTGGTCGAGTTGATCCCACGAATTGCCGGCAGCCGGCGGCGACTGCACGGAAGGCGCAGTCGCTGGGTTCTGCTGCGAAGGCCGGTTGGCAGCCAGGGCGGTTTCCGCCTGCTTAGGCGTGGTGGAGACAGCGGCCACGTTTGCGGTGCTCTTGGGGACCGTGATCGTAAGCTCGCCGTTCACGTAGCTCGATTTGACGCCGGAGGCATCGACAGGACCTGGCATGGTCACAGCTCGCTCCCAGGCCTCCATGCTTCGCTCGCTGCGCATGATCTGGCCCTTATCGGAGCTGGATGACGTGGTTCGCTGGCCCGAAACCGAGAGCAACTGGCCCTGGACATTGACCTTGATCGAACTCTGGTCCGCTCCAGGCATGTCCATCACCACCTGGTAATGGTCCTTCAGGTCGCGCACATCCATATTGGGAACCGCGAAGCCGGTGTGGTCGTTGCCCGCGCCGGCCTGCCCGAATTCCTGCGCGAACAGTTGGTCCATCCGGCCATGGAACTTTTGAATTTGAGCCCACATGTCGTCTGGTGCTTTTTCAGCCGCGGAAGTGGCAGAGCCGCCCGTGGAGGTGGCGCCATTCGATGATGCCGTGTTGGGACTGGCGGACTCGTTTGCATAGACGGAATAGCCGAACAGCCCCACGCCGAGTCCCACCAAGGCCGTTATGCTGGCCAGTGCGACGGCACGTGCGCGCGCCCAGCCCGTTCGATGGATTTTGGAATTCATGATCGTTGAAATCTCCCGGGATGAGGGTTTCACAAGCTCCGTTCGCTCTCATCCCGCGGGACCGAAGCGGAGGTGTAGGCCAATCAACGTTCGCTGATCGCAGCAGCCTTCATGGAATTAAACGCGATTCGAGTTCGTTGGTTTTACTACAAATTTGTCATGCCGCCGCGAGCCAGTCGCGCGCCTCCACCAGTTCCTGGTTGGAAAAAATCCGCACGGGGCAGTGCACAAAGAGGCTGCAAAACCTGACGGCCGTGACCATCCACGGGACATCGGTCACGACGCCGATCCTCTCGAAGCAACGGGCAAAGCGGCTTCCCACTTTCGCATCGTCCAGGATGGCGGCCGTGGTGTAGCCCTTGAAGTCCGACCCGAGATGATAGAGAAAGCGAATTTTGGCGTTCGTCTTCAGCTTCTCCTCGAGGGCTGGAATCAGCACTTTCTCATAGTCCTCGCCCGTGACGACTCCATGAGCGGAAAGGACAATGGTGTTGTTCTCTGCGGCAGGTATGCGTTCGATCATATTATTTCACCAGGCGGAACCGGTCCCTCATGATTGTCTCGCTCGGCCAGGAAGCCACGGCCCTGCTGTCCGCGTCGCAGGCCTCGAAAATAATCAGAGCCACCTCCACGACTTCGGCTTCGGTAAGTGCCCGCGCGATTTTTCGGATCAAATTCTCCGGCGGCCGGACCGAAGTCTCCGGCGCCAGGGCGTCCGTTATCGTCAAGGCCGCTCGTTCCCGCAGAGTGTAGAGCGCGCTGTCCTGCCAGGAGAATACGTCCTGGATGCGCGCTTCGCCTTGTCTCATGCGGCGAAGCGTCTCCACGTGAGTATCGATGCATAGTTGGCACTGATGAATGATGGCCGTGCGCAACCGGATGAGTTCCGGAATGTGAGGCTCCAGAGAACTGCTTTTGTCCCTCGCGTTTTTCAGGACTTGTCCCAAGGGAAAATCCGGGAGTGGGGGAAAAATCATTTTCTCTCCCTGAGTGGAAAGCCGGCAAGGTGCAAGACCGTTTGAGACAGGTTCATCGTTCAAAAGAACCACTCAACTCTGATACGCACTAATACAATCTTGGTACTCCACTGATATCATGCCTATATCGGCCCAAAGGCAGTTTCCAGTGGTACTTTAGAGGTGGGTTTACGCCCAGGAAGGGTTCTCCGCCGCCGGCGTTGAGGTTCGGCGCGAGAAGAAAATCGCGGAGGCCCTGGTCTCAATGAAAGCCTTTTTCGTTTCACTCATCATGGTGCCGGCTGCAGCGGTCTTGCTCACCGGTTGCCACGCGAATTCGAGCCAGGCGCACGTGCCGGCACCCACGGTGACCGTGGTCACGCTCGTTCCCCAGCGAATCCAAATCGGCACAGAGCTGCCGGGGCGAACGTCCCCCTGCCGGGTCGCGGAGATCCGCCCGCAGGTCAACGGCATCCTTGAAAAGAGGCTCTTCACGGAGGGTGGCGGGGTCCGCGCTGGCCAGCAACTTTACCAGATCGATCCCGCCCCGTACCAGGCGGCGTACGATACCGCGCACGCGGCGCTGGATCACGCCCGGGCCGAATTGTTTTCGGCGCGGCTTTTGATGGAGCGCGACAAATCTTTACTCTCCTCCCATGCCGTGAGTGAGCAGGACTACGATGCCGCGCTTGCGGCCGCGCAGGAGGCCCAGGCCGACGTGGAATCAGGCCAGGCTGAGGTGGAAACGGCCCGCATCAATTTGCAGTACACCAAGGTCCTTTCACCCATCACCGGTGTGACGGGCCGTTCCGTCACCGACGGCGCCCTGGTAACCGCCAACCAAGCCTCGCCGCTGGTCACCGTGGAGCAACTCGATCCGATCTACGTTGATATTCCCGAATCGACTGCGGTCCTGCTTCGTCTAAGACGCGAGTTGGCCAGCGGGCAGATCAAGGCGACCGGAAACAGCCAGGCGCAGGTGACCCTGACACTGGAGGACGGGAGCACCTACGAATTGCCCGGGCAGCTTCAGTTTTCCGAGGTGAGCGTTGACCAAAGCACGGGGTCGGTCATCATGCGCGCGATCTTCCCCAACCCGAAGGGCCTGCTTCTGCCGGGCATGTTCGTCACCGCGCATCTTTCGGAAGGCGTCATCAACCAGGCCATCGTGGTGCCGGAACAAGGGATCACCCATGATGCGCGCGGACTGCCGACCGCCCTGGTGGTCAATGCTCAAAACATCGTGCAGTTGCGCGTGCTAAAGACTTTTCGGGCCATCCACGACAAGTGGGTGGTGACCTCCGGGCTGCACGCGGGGGACCGGGTCATTGTCGAGGGACTCCAGAAGGTCAAGTCCGGCTCAGCCGTCCATCCCGAGGAAATGCAGGAGAAACATGAAACTTAGCAGGAGGCTCGAAATGCTGGCAGGAATTTTCCTGCTGGCGGGGCTCGGCATCACCGGCGGCGTCATTATTTGTTTCGGCGTCGTGCCCGATCTTTTCAAGCCAGGCTACGAGATCACCCTCCTCTTGCCCGATGCCAGCGGGCTGGCCCGTGGATCGGATGTCTGCATGGGCGGAGCCCAGATCGGCAGGGAAACGGACAACCCGCATATTGTGCCCGGCACCGACATCGCAGAAGTGCGGTTGAAAATCGATCGGAGCATCGGTCTGCGGCGGGATACTCTCTTCAGTGTCGGAGGCACCGGGTTTGCCAGCGATAAGTTTGTCGAGGTGAGACCGGGGAAAAGCAACGCCTGCGACGTCAAGGCGCCCTTTCTTACGAATGGCGAGGTCGTCACTGGTGTTGCAACTCCAAGCGTCGAGTCGCTTGCGGAAAGAGCGAAGCCGCTCATCGCGAGTGCCAAAGATATGGCCGCTCAAGTGGACACCATGGTTTCCACGCTCAACCAGCGCGTGCTGACCAAGGACACGCTTGAAAATCTAAAGGCAATCCGGGACGAGTGGAAGCCGCTGAGCCGCGAAGGCAAACTAACGGTGGAAAACGCCGAGGCGATCTCCGCAGATGTCAGATCGGGTCACGGAGCCCTGGGGCTGCTTCTTTACGACAAAGGCGTCCACCAGAATCTTGCGGCATTCATGGCTAATCTCCGCGAAGATGGCCCCCTCTTTTATCAGGATGCAGCCCAGGCACGAGTGCACTCGGGCACAACCGCGGGGATGACGCTTAGGGAACGCTACGAGGGAAATTAGCACGACCCGCCCAGCTTCTCGCGCATGGAAATTTCTGGTTCCGGTTGCGCCGGGCAACGAGCGGACGGCGCTAATTCTTCCGGACGGCAAGCGCATTGCGCGGCTGTTGCGCGGACTCGGCGCCGAGTATCCAGGAGATGCTGCCGTCCAGCAGGGAAAGAAATTCGGGGCACGCCCCGTGATAGTCGTGAAGAGCACCGGGGAAGACGTACTCGTGATGCGCCGCTTTCAGGGTTTGAAGCCAGGTGCACGAATCCAACGGATCGAATTCGGCGTGCCACTGTGCGATGCGAAGCCCGCTCATGTTCGGTGCGAACGCCGCGATCTTGAATAGCTTGGAAGCCGGCGCCCCCAGGTCCAGATAGCTGACGGCGTAAGTTCCATAACCTCCCTCGCTGCCGGGCGAAATGAGCAGAAGCCCGACCAGACCGGCTGGTGGGTGCGGGCCGCCGGCGACGGCCACGGCTTGCTCGGCGCCCGTGGACCATCCGCCGAGGATGACGGGAGGACGGTGGGAGCCAAGCGGTACCTGCGCGTACTTGATGATCGTGCCATAATCGGCTTGCAGGACGGAAAGATTGTAGTCCGATCTCGCATAGAGGGCAAAGTCCACGCCGAGCACCTCGTAGCCCTGGTCCTCCAGATAACGGCAGACATTCTCCTCCCAATAGGACCAGCCGCCGCAGCCTGAACCGAAAACAATCAACGCCTTGGGCAGTGTGAGTCCCGGGACTAATTTCGCGGGAAAGTACAGGACAGGAAATTTTCCCCGCGTCAGCGTCGGGTGAATTTTCTCATCGCTCGTCCAGTCCAGGGGGCCGGCATGAACGCGCGCCAGGAACACCAGCGAGGCGATCAGGACGATCCAAAACACTTTGCTGCCGGTTGGATTCATAAATTAATTGCACAGGAACCGAAGAATTCCCTCCGGTGCGTGGATTCGCGCCAACGCCATGCCGACAAGCGCGAGGTTGCTCCCGCGCCGGTAGGCCACGTAACGGCCCTTCCACTTCGGGCGATACTTGCGCTTGAACTCGAAAAGCGACTTGTAGCCGTAAACCTGGTTGAGATTTTCGTAGAGAAAGCGAACGGCGCGCTCCTCAGGCATCCGCAGCGCCGGCTCGTGCGTGGTGTTGGCCAGGGGAGCCAATCCCAGGCTAATGTCGTCGATCCCCATGGCGCGAAACCGGGCGATGGACTCGACCAGCACATAGTCCATCACGTTCCGCGCCTCGGGAACATGCCGCATGAGGTCAAGGGCGCGGCCTCGTTTCCGCGCGAAGGGGCGCCAGGTGGCGAAGGCCAGGTGGACGCCGGAGGCATCCAGGGCAATTCCGGCCCCATTCCGGCGAATATCCTCAATGGAGAAGCCGCCCATGTCGAAGGTCATCTCGCGCGCCTGTTTCATTCCCAGCCAGCGCTGCGAGATCGAAACGAGCTGCCGCTCAGTCCAGTGGTCGATGCCGTCACTGGCGTCGTACCACTGAAACTTTATTCCGAGCCGGTGCGCCCGGTTGCAAATCGTGCGCAGGTTTTGGAATTCTCTGCCCTTGAGGAGAAATTCATCGGCCCGCAAGCGCGCCCCCTCCCCGATCTTGAAGAGTGAAAGCCCGGCCTCCTCGTAGGCCGTTCTTAATTCATCCGTGGCCGCATAGAAGACGGGCTCCCAGTCCTGAAGCCGGCAGAAAAGCACGAACTCCTCGACAGCCGCGGCTTGCAAATGCATTGGACCGACCGGGTCCACCAGGGCGACGGCGATATTGTTGGAGAGGGCGTAGGGAACAACCGCCCCGCCATTGCCGGCGAAGAAGTAGCTTTTATCGGGGAGCAGGGCGTAGGTGTTGAAGGGGTCATCACCGTGCCAGTCGATTAACCTGCGCGCATGCTCCACTTCCTCCGACGACGCCTTCCTCCTCGAAAAGACAGGACGGAGCAGGAGCACCAACCCGACAAGGGCGACGAGGGTGCCGCCTGTGCGCAGGCAGGCGAAAAGCCCGCGCGTTTGCGGCGTTAGGGGAAATTGCGTCCGTGAAGCATGGGGCAGGACCAACTCACCGGCAGCCTGAAGACAGCCCGCCCAGGTGTGGTCTCCCGAGGTTTGCTTGTGCAGCGCATGGAGCCGCAAGGCGCCAAAGACCACCAAACCAAGGAACAGAACGGAGCAAACGCCGAGCGCCGACCGCACCGAACGATTATCCGAACGGGCCACAAAATGGCGGCGGTGATAAAGGAGGAAGCCGATCAGGGCGAGGTTGACCAGAGCCTGCGGCCAGATGACGGCCCGGCCCAAGTGAAGAAGAGGAGCGACGGTCAGGCCGGCGACCGTCATCTGCCAGGCCAGGCGTTTTCCTCGCTGCAAACCTGACGCCAGGATGAGCAGCACCAGCGAGGTAAGAAACATGCGGAAGCGGTAGCCCTCGCTGATTTCAAAGGGCACCCAGCTCCCCAGCCAGTAGATGAACTTGGGCTGGTAGCGCAAGACTGCGTTGAACATGTTCAGCAGCGCGACCACCCGCACCGCCCAGGCCAGGACGAACACACTTGTCGAACGCCCGTTGATCCGGACCCGGACCTCGCGGGGCACGAACTCCGGAACGGGGGCTTGGGGCGCCGCCAATTCCGGCAGCGTATCGGAGGAAAGCGAGGTTTCGTTCATTCCTAACTCTTGCCTCCCGACGCTGCCACGCTTTTGGCGGAAGGTCCCAGTATCCAGTCGGCGCTGTCCACCAATTGGCCCAAAAAGGCGTCACGACCCACGGCGTAAGTGTGGCCTGCTCCGGGCAAATCGAATTCCTTGTACGGCACGGTCAGCGAAGTGAGCCATGCCCGCGAGTCGAACGGGTCATTTGCGGCATGCCATTGAACCACGCGAACGTTTCTGATCTTTGCCGCGAAGTCCGCGACAGCAAACGTGCCAGCGCCCGACGGAAGTATATTCATCCGGTCCTCCGTGCGCAGGCCGTAGCGCCCGCGACTCAGCGGATCCATCAACAAGATCCCCACCATATGAGGAGGCGGATGAGGACCGCCTGCCACCGCAATGGCCTGGGCCGCCCCCATCGAATAACCGCTCACGATCAGTGGACGTGGATTTGCCGCGAAAGGCCGCTCCGCCACCTGCGCGAGCGCCGCGAAGTCGGATTGCAGGGTATCGAGATCGTAGTCCGAATCGGCGTACGCCGCCGAATCAATGCCGATGACGTCGTAACCATGCACCTGCAAGGCTCGCGCAACCTCCGTCTCCAGCGAATGCCATCCGCCATCACCGGAGCCGAATAAAATGATCGCCTTGGTCTGGCCCGTGGTCGATGGATATTCCATGACCGTCAGTTTGTCCCGCTTCAGGCTGATGGTGATTTCCCGCGCCGATGGAGCAGGGGTCAAAAGCGAAAATAGATACCAACAAAGGTAAACAAACAGGAATCCCGCTGTTGCTATCAGTATCTTTATCGCCGCCATGCAGATAATAAATAAGGGGTCACGTCTCAGGCGGCGCTTTTTACGCACTGTGCGCAGAACGAATCATGCAGCCGCGCTGCGGCGATCGCCCTTGCTCACGAAGCCAGGTGAAAGACGTCACGCCTGCCGCGCTTTTGTCTATTAAATCAGTATTGGCTTTCAGGTTCTAATATAGGAATAGTTCGCGAGTGATATGTTTCGTATATCAAGGCAAGGCGCCCTGATGCCCGCGCTGAACACCCTTCAGTTTGGCTGGTATCGCAGCAAGCTGCCCAACAAGCCGCAACCGGTGCCGCCAGCTTTGGCAGCTACTTAGGTGGGTCTTGCCTCTTCGCCAAGTCCCGCCATGCCCCGCCTTTATGGATGGATACGGATATCCACAGATATATCCAAACCCATGACAGATATACCCGTATGCATACCTGCGAAAATAATAGGATACTATCAGGGTATGGTATTAGTAAAATTTTCACAGATAAGGTATGGTATTGGTCTACCCAAGCCGAACCCGATCCATTGACATCCCTAGCTTACACCTGCTCTGGCCTCACACCATCAAGGTCAGCATATATACACCAACAACTCATGCGCCATTCTAGCCATTCATTCCAACAAACCTCAGCCTATACACCACCTCAGTGGACCTCTAAATCACATCAACCTTGGGTCCATCTATCATCAAGGTCCATCAACCCAGAACTCCCAGTGATCAGCCCATCATTGTTAAACCACCACGGACCTAGTCAGGACTCAAGCAATATGCCACCAAGGCTCACCGGTTCCCAGATCACGAGTCAAACTCCATGTTACCCAGCAACTAGTCAAAGCCACAATCATGGCTACAATGGTTACAAGCCATCAACAACACAAACTCCAAGTCACGTCCCCTGACGGCGGCATGCTACGGATGGCAACCACATTGTTCCTAGGTAAAAATAAAATAAAATAAAAAGGGGGTTAAAATTAGAGATACATCGGCGGCCTCAGTCAACTCCCTTCACAGGATTACTGAGGGAAAATATTACCATAAACCCAATTCAGGTGAAAACTCGTGAGTCCGCCTCAGGTAAAATCGAGTAACCACTCAGTGTGAAAACCCGCAAGGACGTACCAAAAAAAGTAAAAGGGGGGCAGCTCTGGCGAAAACTAGCAAGGACGGTAGAGCTGGTAAAGAGAATAAAAAAACTCTCTCTCTCTACTCCTCACTGATGAAAGTCGTCAACCACGACATCCCGCCGATGGTAAGCTCAACATCACTCCATAACAATGGTGTCCAACACACCCTAGAAGGTCGGCCATCACCAACTCTAGCTCCAGTATTCGGCTACACACCTCAATAGTCAGCCGACCAGTTCCAGCCTTCCGGCTACTATGCATCAGTAGACAGTCAGCCAACGCCAAGTCCAACCTCCAGCTCCAGTATTCGGCTACACACCTCAACGGTCAACTAACCAGTTCCAACCTTCCGGTTACTACGCATCAGCAGACAGCCAGCTAGCGCTAGCTCCAGCCTCCAGCTCTAGTATTTGGCTACACACCTCAATGGTTAGTCGACCAGCTCCAGCCCTTCGGCTACTGCACATCAGTAGTTAGCTGGCCAGCGCCAGCTCCAGCCTCCAGCTCTAGTATTCGACTACACACCTCAACGGTCAGCCGACCAGCTCCAGCCTTTTGGCTACTACACATCAGTAGTTAGCCGGCCAGCTCCAATTCTAGTCTCCAGCTCCAGCATTCAGCTACACACCTCAGTAGTAGGCCGACCAGTCCCAGTCTCCTTCTAAACACCTTAGCGGTTAGTTGACCAGTTCTAGTCCCAGCCCCAGTCCAGTCTCCGGCTACAACACCTTAGCTGTCAGTCGGCCAGCTCCAGCTCTAGTTCCAGTCCCAGTCCCTGACTACAACACCTTAGCGATCAGTCGGCCAGTTCTAGTCCCAGCCCTACTTCAGTCTCTGACTACAACACCTTAGCAGTCAGCCGGCTAGCTCCAGCTCTAGTTCCAGTTCCAGTCCCAGTCCCTGGCTACAACACCTTAGCGGTCAGTCAGCCAGTTCCAGTCCCAGCCCCAGCCCCAATCCAGTCTCTGGCTACAACACCTTAGAGGTTAGTCGACCAGCTCCAGTTCCAGTCCCATTCCCCGACTATAACACCATAGCAATCAGCCGGCCAGTTCCAGTCCCAACCCTAGTCCAGTCTCAGGCTACAACACCTTAGCGGTCAGCCGGCCAGCGCCAGCTCTAGTTCTAGTTCCAGTCCCAGCCTCTGACTACAACACCTTAAATGGTCAGCTGGCCAATTCTAGTCTTAATTTCAGCACCAGATCCTATCCTAGTCCCAGTCTCCAGCTACATCACTGTTGTGGTCAACCGGCCAGTCCTAGCCCCAGCTTCCCAGACCAATGTGAACTATATTTCTGGCTAACAACATGTCAATAGTCGGTTCGCCAGTAATTGGTCTGCAATCGACATACTTCAGAACCAACTAGTGATCCCAGCAATACGGGTCGACACACGCTTAAGGGCCGACCTACAGCCTCCAGCAACTCCAGCAACACAGGCGAACACACCCTTATGGGTTGGCCTCTAGCTCCCAGTCTCCAGAAACATAGGCCAACACACCCTTACGGGTCGGCCTCCAACTTCCAGTCCCCATCAACAGAGGCCAACACACCCTCACGGGTCAGCCTCCAGCAACTTCGGCAATATAGGCTAACACACCCTCACGGGTAGGCCTCCAGCTTCCAACAACATGGGCCGACAGACCCTTATGGGCTGGCCTTTAGCCTTCACTCTCCAGTAACATCGGCCAATGTGCTGTCGCGAGTTGACCTCCAGCTTCTAATTTCCAATCCTCCGAGTCAACACCCCCTTATAAGTTATTTTCCAACTTCCAGTCTCCAACCATTCAGGTCAACACGCATCATGTAGGCAGGCCTCCAGTACCCAGCGTCCAACATCCAGCTCGCAATATCCAGTTTCCAGTACCTGGCTCCCAATATCTAGCTTCCAGTATCCAATCCCTGATACCTAGCTCCAATATCCATTATCCAATTTTTAGTATCTAGTTACACTACCCCACCTCT
Organism: Amorphophallus titanum; assembly: GCA_024336825.1. Lineage (NCBI taxonomy): Eukaryota > Viridiplantae > Streptophyta > Magnoliopsida > Alismatales > Araceae > Amorphophallus > Amorphophallus titanum. The sequence goes on from JANBPO010002302.1 coordinate 14,109,927, forward strand.
AGCATCCAGCTCAAGTACCTCAGCTTCCAATATCCAGCTCCAGTATCCCTCTTCCAACCTCCAATTCCAGCTTCCGATTCCAATGTCCAGATTCCAGCATCTAGTTCATGTATGCAACTACCAGTATCCAGCTCCCAGGATCCAGCTCCCAATATCCAAGGTCCAACATCCAGCTCTAGTTCCCAGTAATGGGCCAGCATGCCTCATACAGGCAGGCCTCCAATATCCAATCTTAAGTGTCCAGATTAAGTATCCAGCTTCCAGTCTCTAGTCCCAATATCCCATTTTTAGCTTCCAATCGTCAATATCTAGTTTCCAGTTTCTAGCTTCCAACTTATAGTCTCTACCTTCTAGCTCCCAGTATCTAGCTTTCAACCTCTGGTTTTCAGCATCTAACTTCCAACCTCTGGTCCCAATACCTCACTTTCAGTTGCCAATCTCCAATATCTGGCTTCCAGCATCCAATTCCCAGTATCAAACTTCCTGTATCCAGTTCCAACACTCAGTTTCCAGTATCCAGTTCCAGCATCCAACTCCCAGTATTTGGTTCGCATATCGAGTTTCTAGTACCTATTTCCACTATCCTACCTTTAGCATCCAACTACAGCTCCAGCTCTAGTACCTAGTCCCCTAGACCTAGTTCTGGTACCCAGTCGCCGATATCCAGTTCCAGCCTTAGTATCCAATTCCAGTGTCCAGTCTCCACTATTCAGCTCCAGTTTCAGGCTTCAACGGCCAGTTTCATTATCCGATTCCTAGTATCCAGCTCTAGCTCCAGTACCCAGTACCCAGTTCCAGTATCCTATTCTAATTCCAATCTCCAGTCCCCAGCCCCAGCGTCCAGTTTTTGGTATCCAATCACCAATCTCCAACTTCTAGTTCCCAGCTTCTAGTAACAAGCCAGAATGCCTCACCCAAGCAGGCTTCTAGCACTCAGCTCCGAGTCTCTAAGCCTAGTACCCAACATCCAACCCCCAGTTCCCGATCCTGGTATCCAATATTCAATCCCAGCCTCTGGTCCCAGTATCCAATTCCAGCACCCCATTTTTGATTTCCCATCTCCAATTCTAGTTTCTAGCAATGGGCTAGCATGCCTCATGAGGGCAGGCCTCTAGTCTTAGCCTCCTTTATCCAAATCCTAGCTTCCAGTCCCAGCATCCAATTTTCAGTCTCTAGTTTTTAATCTCCAGTCCCAATGTCTAAGTCCCAGTCCCAGTTTCAAGTCTCCAGCACCAAAATCTAGTTCCCAGTCCTAGCCTTCAGTCCCAATACCCAGTAGCCTGATTCCAGTCTCCAGTCCTGGTATTTAGTCTCGATATCCAGTTCCCAATTTCTAGTTCCCCGTCCCACTATTCAGTCTCCCATCCCAACATCCAATTCCCAATCCTCAATTCCAATTTCCAGCACCAGGCTTTTTTAGTCCCAATATCTAGTTGCCAGACCCTAGTTTCTAGTCCCAATACAATGTTCCCTATCCCAGTAGCTAGTATTCAGTTCCCAGTTTCCAGTCCCAGTACCCAGTCTCCTATCCCAGTATTCAATTTTTAGTTTCCCACTTCCAAACTCTAACTTCCAATTTCCAGCAATAGACCAGCATGCCTCTGCCAGGCAAGTCTCCAGTCTAAGTATCTAGTTTCTAGCCTCGGACTTAGAGTTGCGATTATTAAGTTGGGCTTCGTATACTTGAGAACACCTACCTTGTTAGACTTGTTCTAGACGACGAATAGAGAGAGGAAGAATCAATAATCAACAACAACTGCTTTGTTTAGGGAAGAAGATAAAACAACTGCAGTAAAAATGACAGCTTCACAGAAAAGAGAGAAGCAGCAGGCTTCGCCCTTCATTCAGCAGCAGGAAGAAGCATGAAGGCTTCTTTTACGACAACTGCAGCACGGAGGGAGAAGAACGAAGGCAACAACTGCAACCGATGAAGAAGCAACTACGGCCAGTGAAGGGACAACGTCTACGGCAACACAGCCACCACAGTAAGATGGAGAATGGTGACAGGTCGACGTCGAAGAGAAAGCACCAACCGGCTTACTCAATCGACGGGGCTTGTATTTATAGGGAGGGGAAATATTTAGAGGTTTTTAGTCCTAATGGGAAAGAACCTTCCCACGTAAGAGTCCTATATGGTTCGGAGTATCTCCAGCTAATCTCCCTATCTAAATCTGCAGCCGCCACCTATGTTAGGTATAACCCTAGCCATGCACACCGACGTAAGGTCTTCAATTGAGGTATATTTATGTAAACACATATTTCTATATATATCGTAAGGCCCATTGGGCTACCCATATAGCCCTTTAGTGTGTATGGGAGTAGGTTTTGGGTTTTTTTTCATATTTTGTTATAACTCAGTGCCCATTAGTTTACTCCTTTGGTTATGTAATTTATTTGTTTTGGGCCTTGCCTATTTAAAAAAAATGTTTAATCCATTTAGGAGATTTTATCCCTATAATTTATCAGGGGTGCTACATTGTGGCCATCCTTGGACCGCTACTCTCAGGTAGCGGCCAGACTAGGGACCGCTATTCTCTGTTTATAGACCTATCTTGACCGATTCAGTCTGGCCTGTAAGTAAGATCTGTCTGGTCACTTAACATTGTTCCAGGTCGACTCGGCCCTAGTTAGGCCAACCTATGTAGCCTCAATTGACCCTAGTAGTGTTGATTGGGTTCTATTTCAGTCTAACTCTAGCCTAGGTCGACTGGGGACCTTGCTTAGTCTTGATTTTTGCTGATTGACTTGATATGTGTTACTTTCTTTTGGTGGTCGAACGATATACCTCAGTGCCAGGACATGGGCTACAAGGGAACTCTGGCACTCACAGTCGGGAATCACCGAACGAATACAAGGGAACTTTGGCTACATTGCCAAGACACGTCATGACACCTCAGTCGTGCAGGCTCGTCCTCAAAGACAAAAGCCCAAATCAAGACCACATGGTCTAAAAGCACTAACACGTACAAGACATCACTGTCGTGTACTCTACATTGACTACGGGTGAAGTGGAACATAGAATACTCGAAGAACCACGTCAATATAGATGGGAACTCCAACTCAAGACACGCGACAAGATCATAAGTCAAAAGACTCACGCTCCACGAGAACCACACAAGTCACAAATCATGTGTCATGTGACAAAAGTACCTCCTCACTATAAGAAAGGTCAGATGCATCCACTGACGTCTTACACTACACCTCGGGTGTCTCCCACTCGCCTCGAACCCAGTAACTAAGACACTGTAACAGGAACCAAGTACCAAGTAACGAGTGACTGGTCAGGGTCACGCCTATCGGTGCTGGTCCAACGCCCTTAACCACGTGTGCACACACAAGCTCAATACCTTAAGCCAGGCCTCTAGTTGGTTTTCCCCTCTCGTCGGACTGTAACAACAATGTGATGACCTAGAATCTGGGCTCGGGTAAACCTGAAACCACTTGGATCCTGCGAGGCCTCCCAAGAGCGGAAAAGCTCCGAAGGGATAAAAGGAGTGTGAGAGTATATTGGGTCATGTTTTTCGATATAGTAGGACTAGCTGTAGAGCCGAGGTTTTACCGGCCGCCGTAGTTACTGTTCCTGCTGTTGTTATTGTTCCAGTTGTAGTTACTACTTTTCGTACCACTGTTGTTCTCGGTTGGGGTTCCGCAGGATCCCTACTGAGCCAGTGATAGGAGGCTCACCCCTAATTTTCAAGTGCGAAGACTCTTCCTCGAGGTTCGAGGACGTTGTGTGGAGATTCCTATTTGCCAGCATGCCGGGCCGAGTGTTCACTTGGCATGTGGTACATTTTACTACTTTGGACTGTACTTTCTTTTGGACTGGACTCTGTTGTAGTTAGATTGTTTATATTTGTTGTCCTGCTTTATTTGTTATTTCTATGTACACCACACCGATCCTTTTAGCCCTTTCAAGCCCTCTGGCTCGTGGGCGGCGGTTCAAGATTTGAATGGTATCGGGTCTTCCCAGTATCCGGATCTTGGGTTGCTACATACTAACACTGCTGCACTGCGAGAAGAAGAGAGCGACTGCCTACACACTGAGAGTGGTCCCTTCCGGCGACCTTACCACCTAGCGAGCACTCCCCGAGTGAGCACTGGGGTCGGTGAGCACTCGTCAGGAAGATCTCCATGGCTCTTTAGCCCCTCACGATGATATATCTCTCTCTCTCCTTCCTGCTCTTCTCTATACTCTATTTTTCTGTTGCTGACTTAAGCATCAGAGGGTTGTCCCCTGGGGTAACACCCGGGACTCCTTATGATGCCCTTGCTTCCTGGTGTTTGCAGGCCTCCACAGGTGCGAGACGACTTTCCTCAACAACTAAATAGAGAAGGTGGTACGTGACCTAGGAACCATTTTCCAGCCTCTACACTTCTTGGCGCCGTCTGTGGAAACACGAGCGAAAGGCTATGGCGTCCCGTGGAAGCCTCCGCAACACCAGCAACCGGGGCCGTAGGTCCTACCAGGGACCTAGCTCCCGGCGGGAGTCGCAAGAAGTTTCTTCCGCCCATCCCCGGTAGGAGGTCACCCCAAGTGACCTCCACGAACTGCGTCAACAAATTCGAGCCCTGACAGAACTCTGCCAGGAACTCCAAGATCGACAGGCCGACCCCCAGCGTTTCTTGTCCGAGCGGCGGGAGGATGAGAGGGGTCAGGCTGAGGGGAACCCCCGCCAAGTGTGAGAGGCGTCCCGCACCTCGGCCACAAGGACTCGACGATCCTGTAGTGTGCCTGCACCGAGGGTGCGCAACTCACTCCACTCCAATCTAAAGATGGACCGACAACTCCGACGCTTCGAAGAGATAGAGGACAAAGACCGGTACTTGGACGACGTCCTCTTGGCCTCCAAAAATCACGGCCTAATCGATGATGACCTTGACTTCCATGCCCCCTTCTCTAGGGAAATAATGGAAGTCCCCATCCCATCGAAGCTCCAATTGTTGTCGTTCACCTCCTACGACGGCACCACCGACCCAGCCGACCACATGCACAGTTTCGAGTCTCACCTGGTGTTCCACTGGGTCTCGGACACCGTGAAGTGCTTGACATTTGTAACAACCCTCCGGGAGAACGCCTAGGTTTGGTTTGAGTCTCTGTCGGCCGGGACTATTTCCTCCTTCCAACACTCAAGAAGCTATTTAAGGAGAACTTTATTGGTTGCCTTAAGGTGGTCAAGTTCGCGGTGACCCTGCTCGCGCTCAAGCAGGGAAAGGAAGAGACGCTATGGGACTTTGTCTCCCACTTCCGCCCGGAGGCACTACGGATCCCACATCTCGACGTTGGCATCACCACCACGGCCCTCACCCAGGGGATGCGGGATCACATTCTCCGGCGCAACCTCGGAGTCGAGGCCCCGACGACCCTTTTCCCCTCCTTCTTCTTTTTCCCCTCCCTTTCCTCTCCCGTGAGAACCCCCACTCCCCATTTGACTGTTGCGTACCCCTCTTCCTCGTGTGTAGATGCGGCCCTCTCCTCCTCCGACTGCAGACGACGGATTGAGGTGGCGGCGTGGTGATGAAGGTGGCGACAAGGCGAGCGCGACAGTGGTGATTGCTCGGCATGGGGTGTAGTGTTCATGATCGATGGTGATCTAGAGGATTTCAAGCTTCTTTGAGGTAGGGTGACAGATCCTTGCCTCCTTTCCCACATTCCCCATGATTTCTTGGCCGAGGAGAGCTCGAGAGGGGAGTGTTTTGTGCCGAGATGAGAAAATCTATGTTTTAGGGTTGAGCGCCAGATCTAGTGCTTTTCGAGATTTTTGACCTATCTATGGGCATGGATTGATGCTAGGAGGATAGAGGAAGAGTTCCCCTTTGTTTCCCCATCATCTGGGGGTGATTGGGGCATGGTTTGGATTTTTCTATCGTGTATGCCGTTTTTACGCTCGGGTTGGAGTTGCGGTTCTACCAGAGACCACCATCTCCTTGAGGCGGCCCGTAGGGGGCCACCATGTGATTTTGAAAGTCGGTTGGGTGTTGCGGTCCCCAAGGGACCGCCACTCTTTGGTTGCGATCTCACGACTGATCGCTACCCTTGGGTAGTGGCCCTACTTGGACCGTTTCTTTGGTCGGGTCAACACACTCTCAGGATGCGTGATATGACCGTTGGGGGGGGGAATGCCAGGTTATGGCCAGGGTATTGCCGTTTCTTGGTGGGTGCAGTTAGAGAATGACTGCCCCATTGCGATAGCGGCCAGGCGATGGGTTGCCACCTAGCCCTTGGAGTTCACCAGGTGGCGGCCATGGGATGGCCGCCATTCCATGCTTGCGGTCTTAGGGAGACCGCCAGATTTAGTTTTGCTGCCCAGGACTAGCCGCCACTCATATTGACGGTCTAGGGAGGACCGCCACTCTATTCCAATGTCGACTGGGGCTTCTATCATGTCGCGTGAGCCTCCGAATGAGCAGTTTCAGTCCCTTATGGCATTTGGCTCGAGGGATGTCTTAAGTACCCCGGGAGAGTCATGTAGGCACCAGGGGGTCACGGAGGAGTGGTTTTCCATTAGTTTGTGTGTCCGTATGACCCAGGGGTTATCAGACCCTATTCATATCTCAACTTTTATGCTCCATTGGTCTGTGTCACCGAGAGTCGGTGTGGTGCGGAGGGTCATTTCCGCACCTCATCAGCGTGATGAGCGGTGATTTCTGTGAGTTGGAGTCTTACCTTCAGTGACCCGTCCACTAGTCATAGCTTTCCTACGCACGTGTGTACGGACCCACTTGGGAGTGGTGGAGAGCATGACCCGGAGAGATAGTTTTTAGGTTGGTTACTATAGGGCCCCTCCGTACAGCCTGAGTCCAGACTTTGGGGAAGAACCAGCTAGAGAGTCTGACCTAGGGCACATGGTCTGTGTGTGCACATGTGGTTGGGGGCATTAGACCCATGTTGACGAGCATTATCCCAACTATTATTTATTTGTGGTACTTATTGTGTGCCTCAGTCCCCGCCTAGGACATGTAGGGAGACATTTGGGCATGGTGTAAGACGTCAGGGGACACATCCGATCTTACTTCTAGTGGGTGGTGCTCCTATCTTCTGGCAGGTACGGACTTGTTTTCTCGTCAGACCGTGGTCGGTACGGTTAGCTGTAGTGAGATTTTTTGTTTATTTATTGTTGCTACTACTGTACTTCTAGCTAGTAGCATTACTTTCTGTGCTTGTTCGTACCTTGCTGTCTTGTTTCTCTCATTGTGAGGTGGGGGTCTAGGGATCCGCTCCTAATATGACATCATAGTCTTTCATGTCTAGGCATATTAAGTTGGCAGGTAGATTCTCCCCTTTCACCATAACATCACAATCCAGAGAATGGTGTGTGATTTTGGATTCATTCCCGAGAGGTGTTGAAATAACTAGATCTATCCATTCCGGTTCCATGGGTAGTGGATCGGTAAACTTCTTGGAAATAAAAGAATGCGATGCACCAATATCAAACAAGACATGAGCAGACTTGGAACAGATTTCTAGTGTACCTTCCACCAGTCCACCTTCGTCTTGTTCCACCTCTTGGAGAGCTTGGAGGCGTGCTTGCTTCTTCACCGGATGCTTTTTGTCTCCGGCTTGATCATTAATTAACGGACATTTGGGAATCTGATGATCACGGCTCCCACAACGGAGACAAGCTCCTAATCTTCTCCAGCATTCTTCGGCCCTATGGCCAGCCTTGTCACAATGTTTGCACACCTCTTTGGAAGGTGTGGCAGTAATGGAGAAAGGTTTGTTGTTCTTCTTGGGCTTCTTCTCTTGGGAAGAAGTACCTCTATCATTGGTTCTCTTCTTCTGGAAGGAGGGCTTGAAGGTACTAGGAGTTGTCATCGACTCCTTCTTGTCCTTCCCACGGATTCTGTCTGATAACTCCGTGGCATCTTCTAATAGCTGAGCTCTACGAACCATCTCCGAGTAGACTTGAATGTCCATCGGCGCTAGTTGGGTTATATATTGAGGTCGAAGCCCATTAAGGAATCTTCGTGCCTTCATCTTCTCAGTACTTACTAAGTGCTTCGCGTACCTTGACAGTCAAGAAAATTGGGCCTCATACTCGGCCACGGATAATGTCCTCTGCTTTAATGCGGTAAACTCCGCAGCCTTCTTTTCTTGAACATGATCTGAGAAGTATTTGTTGTTGAAGTGCTCAACAAATTCGGCCCATGTGACAGAATCTTGCTCCAATGTGACTTCTACAGACTCCCACCAGAATCGGGCATCCCTTTCTAATTGGAAAGTTGCTAGTAGGACCTTCTCTTCATCCGTGCATTACATAACATGGAATATACGTTCAATTTCCCTAATCCAGTGCTCGGCGTCATCAGGATCGGTCGAGCCAGTGAACTTGGGAGGGTTCATATTATGAAAACTCCGATGAAGTTCGCCTGCTCCTCTGTTTGCTCCACCCTACGCTACTTGCTGTAGCGCCTGAGTAAGGCCTTGTACCGTGCATTGCATGTTACGCCACTGAGCACGTTCGGTGGCCATAGTCCTACAATTATTTTAAATAGCTATATTAGTATAAAATTAACAAAGAGTTTAACTCCCTAAGTTACCTTAACCCATGGTTCTACCCAATCTCACCGGGTAAGGTTTAACCTATCATTGGATTTGGGCTCCTAGGAATTGAATATCCTACGCTCTGATATCACTAAAATTGTCACGTCCCGAGCGCAGAAGGAACCCGGAGACGTGACGAGTTATATTTAATCATGTCAATCAGAGCGTAAGTGTATTTGACACATAGATAGAGTGCGCAAAAATAATAATAACTCAATCCTTTATTCATCATAACTATCTATTACAACTCTTGATGAAAGCACTGGGACTCAATAAAAAAAATTATAATGGACTGACTCAAGAAAGTAGAAAAGACAAGACTAGATAACGACATTGACGGTTGGAATGGCTCTAAACTCTTCACTCTTGTCAATTCCCATCCGAATGAGTTTCATCATCGAAATTACCTGAAAAATAGGAGAAAATAATAGATGAGCAAATGCTCAATAGGAATTATATCTCAAGAGCTAGCTTGCTTTAAGTAAATTACATGTTGCATGAATGCAAGTATAGTTATGCATGTTGTTCGATTCGCAAGCTCAAGTTCATCTCTAGCAATAGCCCAATCTCCACAAAGATGAAGTGGAGTCAACATCTTAAGAAGGCTAGTCAACTCTAGCTCAATGCAAAGTCAACAATGAAGTCAATGCAAGGCTTCAAACAAATGCTAAAACAAGTGTGAGAAATGGTGAAGATGAAGATTTTGTGAAGGTGGAGTCGACGCCATGTCTCATGGAGTCGACGTAGCGAGGTGCCAAAGTAAAGAAATATGAACTGTTTAAAGTAGGGGTTTAGTGATGGAATAAGGGTGGCAAATAGCTTCTAGTGGTAACAAATAGGTCACCAAGGGTGTAAAATGCCTTCTAAGTGTGCAAAGTGGTGGTTAGAGCAAAAACGCGAGAAGATGAAGAAGCGGCGTCGACTCCAAATGCAAATGGAGTCGACTCAGCCACGTTAAGTTTTCAAGAGGTAGAGAAGCTTACAAAGGCGATGGCTAACCAGTGAATAAGGGTGACAAATGACTCATTAACAGTGACAAATAGTCGATATCTGTGACAAATAGCTCTATAACGGTGAAAAATAGCTCTTGGCAGTGAAAAATGAAGAGTAGTCAAGATTGTTCGAATGAATCAATTGTGTGTGGGTTTTCTAACCCTGTTATCTTGAATCTGGAGCCTTCTTAAGCCTTGGACCACATTGATTAACCTCTTTCAAGATCAAATGACAGAATTAATCATTAGTTCCAATGGCCATTCTAATGATCAGATCGAGAAGGAGCGGTAACATCTGTTCTTCTGAAGAGCAGTCCATGTTGATCAGCAGTTTCAAGTCTTCAACCACTACAGCAGTAGCACATCAAAGCTCAACAAAGTCAAATGGAATCTGTGTTTGTCTTTCAGGCAGAATCAAGCAGCTTATGCTAGCATGAACAAGCTAGCAACATATTCAGTGAAGTGGCGGTATGCCATATGCTGCAAGAAGTCTACAGTATTCCAGAGCACATGTAAGCAGTCTAGCAGGATGCATTACCAGCAGAGCAATCAACTTCTCCAGGCAAGTCAGATTCACATAACTGTAAGTTCAACCTTAGTCATATTCGAAGCAGTTCAGTAGGAGTGCAAAATACTTGTTAATGTTGACAACACCAAGACAAAAGAAGAAAAGGAAAGCAAGAACAAAGGCAAGAAGAACCAGTTGGAGGAAGGGGAGCTGACTCTAAAGCCAAACGGAGTCAACTCTGCAGCAATTGTGACAAAAGACTATTAGTGGTGACAAATGGCCGATGATAGTGAAAAATAGCTTCCTATCGGTATCAAATGGCCAGTTCGAAGAAGGATGCGCCAACAAGACATTTGCCATGCGTCAACGCATACCCTGTAGATAGAACATGTTATTAGGCATGCTCGAAGAAGGCTGCGTAGACGTAGTGCCTTCATTGCGTCGACGCACCTCAAGCATTTTCAAGAAATTTCTATCAAACCGCAGCAGTGATCCAGGAACCAAAAATAGCAACTATAAATCTCCAAAAACATAATTTTTGACATCTGAAAAGGTTCTTAGGATAGGCAAGTGTCCTTGTCATCACGAGATTACCGTAACAGCTACTTTTTGGCAGAAGATTGGTCAGACTACAAATTTGGGCAACATCACTTCTCAAGGCAATATTCTTTTTGCCTCCAACCAATCAAGAATGAGCTTTTAAATCTCCAAGGACAGAAGGACGCCAATTTCTACTGCAAGCCAATGAAGGTCAAGATGCTGCTGGTGCTCCTGGTCAAATCTCATTTGTTTATTCCAGCCAGATTACAATTCTTGTGAAGGGAAATTTCCATGCTCCTTGCGCCTATAAATAGGACAGATCATGCTTGCATAGAATTGAGCAAACTGACTCTGGATTTGATCCAGAACTCAGTAGAGAAGAATCTCCCTCAAACTCTCTTCTCACTCTGACCAACCCTCCGATCTACAATGCTCTGCTTTCTTCTCTGACTCTTTTCTCTCCGGAGCTCTGGCTTTTCTCTGTCTCTTGATCTCTTCTTCTTCTCCCTCGTCCTCTTCTCTCAGTTATCCAATTCATCTTCAGAGATCGTCAGCTGATGAGAAGCCCTCCTAAGGTGACAGAACATCTTCGACCCCTTAGAACAAGGTGCCGAAGGCCCTATCAGTGGAAGACCTTAGTAACTCAATATGGGTATGTCTTCTCACCGATTGCGTCTGTTACCGACCAAATGACCACCGAGCCAAGGTGAAATCACCTCGGGTAGTGTCCCACTCCCTGAGAAAGTTACAAATGCAAGTAAAGCCATGGCAGTAGCACAAGCCAAGGTGTTGAAGACTGTGTCAGTGGAAAACCTGCGTGTCTGAATCGAAGGTACAGATGGTTCCGGGATTGGCCATTCAGCAGCCCGAAGGCTTGACCAACACTACTCGCCGTGGTTTTATGAAGCCACAATATGACGAAGGACTAGGATAACTCCCGAAGTGATGATGGATGGGTGCGCGCATGGAAAAGTCGACGGCGACGTCCGATGCGACCCTGTGAATACAGTCTTATGGCACTATGCTCCACGCACGGAGGGGATCATGGGATTGGTAATAATTAATACAAAACTACCCTCACGCAAGAGGGGGGAACACAGGGAAGGGGAGATGGGACTGCGGCCCTATATCAGTCTTGCTGGATAGAACTGAGTTGATCCGAGCAGTATGTGGCACATGAGGATTAGAACTGGGCGACGCTCACTTACAGATGAAGCTTGATAAGTGTAGAGGCGCTCCTGAATGTCTGGCATCATTCTGAGGTCACAGGAGGGCGGGGCAGGCCATGGAAGATGACCTATGTGAATCTGCCTTGCATGGATAGTCTGCGCAGTCGGCGTGCAGAGGGCGATGCGCTCTCCACCAGACTCTGAACGACGCAAGACCAGTGGGGTCGGATGGCTAACAGGCAGATCTACTTATCCTCAAAAAATGAACACCAACAGAGCACCAAGCTTGGTGTGGTTGGCACTTTGGTGAGGCTCTGGTTTCGGGGTGAACATCTAGACACTATCGGGTTGCGCAAGGTGGCACAGGCAGCACCGAATGCAGAATGGGACGACCTGGAGTGGTTTAAGGATGTCGAGGGGTCTGACTTCGATGATTAAGGCTTGCACCAAAAACCAACAGAGTAAGGCATGGCATGATCCGCAAGCCTGCTGCATACTTTGGGCGGACTGGTTCACACCAGCTTTGTGCAGTTGCAGGAGAATGGGTGCCACAGGCTATGCCGATGTTGGAATGGGGCCAGACAACCTCTGGAATGTCGAGGGCTCGGAGAAGAAGAAACTCTCAGAAGAGAGTTCGGGCTGAATCACGTCCTGGAAGGCGGTACGACATCTGCCTAATGATCCTCAGATTCTGGTTCGAATCTAGCGCAGCTGTACAAGAATGAGTGACGCAATCAGTGCCGAGGTTGAAACAGGGTGGGACCACTTCTGGAGCAAAGATGACTCAAAACAGTATGATTATTTGAAGAGTGTTTGCACTCTTTCATGCTGTATGGGGTCGATATGGGGTCTGCAAACTAGGCCTCAAGATCTGTCCTGAATCCATAAGCAGCAGAGTCGAGGATGCTTCAACGCGTGGATGAGGATGACAACGTGGTGGCCTCTGGCAGGCTGTGGACGAACCTGAGAAATGGGGGATGTGGGGGGCGCAGTGGGAAGGGAGGCTGGAAGGGCTGGGGTCTTTTTTCTTACTTATTTCTGCTTAAGATGACATGCCCATGTGTTCATAGCTTCATGTTGATTGCTTGAGTTGGTGTTGCACTTGTTCATGATCTATATTCTCTTGTTCATTATAACATCTTCACTATTAAAAGGAACCATTTAAAACCAACATTGGTGTTGCCATTATTAATATATTTGATATTGTGTTGTCATCATCAAAAAGAGGGAGATTGTTGTGCCCATGTGATTTTGATGATGTCAAACACTATGATTCATTTGTGTTTAATGTCATATGTGGTTTTGATGATGCCAAACACTATGACTAATCTGTGCATGATGGCATATATGTTGCTTTGGTTCATTGTGGCTTTGATGATGCCAAACACTATGATTCATTTGTGTTTAATGTCATATGTGATTTTAATGATGCCAAACACTATGACTCATCTGTAGATGATGTCATATGTGTTTCTTTGGATCATTATGGTTTGATGATGCCAAACACTATTGTCTATGATTTTTTATATTGGCAATACCATTTGGATTTATAATATGTGTGCTAATTGTCATTTCATTAAGTCAGAATGTGAATTTTACATTTTAAGGTCAATGCATACTCATGTCACTGCAACATTAGGTCGATGTAAATTCAGACATTTAGTCAGCATTTAGTCATGCAGGTCGGTGTCAGTGCAGCTAAGCGTTACGATGAAATAAGGTCGATGCACATTCACGCCTTAAGTTTGTTAGGCCGGTGCATGTACACTTTATCAGTTTGTCAAGTTGATGCATCAAAGACCGTCGTGTTTAGCAAGGTCAATGCACATACATGCATTCATTCAATCAGGCCGACGCTTATGTCCATCAAGTTGATGCACTTTTTACGCAGGTCGATGTTACTATGCATGATAGGCTAGATGTTATAACATCAGGTCGATGCACATTGTCATGCAGTGAAACAGCAGTTCAAGCCTTTGCTAGTCAGGTTGAGGTAGAATGAGTTTTGTTGTTAGGTCGGTGCATATCATATTCAGCTCGGTGCACATACATCATTCAGGTCGGTGCACATACATTCATTGTGTCAGTCAGGTCGATGCACATGTGATGGCATGTTCAATCAAGTCAGTGCAGCGTCACTCTTCAAGGCTAGAAGGTCTGTGCACATCTTTGCATTCTCTTCTAACAGGTCGATGCACATCAACACTTCAAAATTAACAGGTCGATGCACCTCATCTGTTCGAGCTTAACAGGTCGATGCACCTCGATTGTTCGAGCTTAACAGGTTGATGCACCTCGGTTGTTCAAGCTTATCAAGGTCGATGCACATTGTAGTAAGGCCGACGCTACTGTTCAATTGTGAGTCAGTAATTGCATTGTAAGGTCAACGCAGTAGTGCTCGCAAAGTATGATTTCAGAACACTGATTTGATGTACCTAGAATTGCATCAATGGGACATTGGCTAGCAAAAGGCACAGGTCAATGCTTCAAGCCAAACCATGATATACCTCTCCTTAGGAAGTCAAGCCTAAGGATATTTCTCCATGCATCAAGACTCTCAAATGATACATCTATGAGAAGGTCGATGTAACAAGGTCAAGGTCATGTGCTACATTTGTGAGGAGGTCGATACACTTATGAAGCAGTTCGTGGTAGTAGAGAAAATCTCTAATTAACAAGGTCAGAGCATACTAAGGATAGGTCGATGCATATTACAATGCTCAAGGTCAAGGCAGCAAAAGAAATTAATGGACCCTAGTGGAAGTCAGTCTACAGCTGATGTGACACAAGCTCAGACCTACTAGCAAGCACAATAGCGAACCGAAACGGGCCGTATTTGGCGGCCGACTCACCCGACGCTCACCCAAGACCAGAATCATGACTGGTCCACATGCTCTTATTCTGAGAATGCGCAACGATGGATATGACTTTCTTGAGCAATCAAAGTCGCTTCCGCTCTGGGAGAAGGCAAAACTAAAGATGGCGGAGGCTATCCTGCCGATGACTATCGACATTGCTAAGTCGGTCCTGAGCGCCATTATCAAGGAGAGGCTCTTGCATTTGAAATAGCGATCTCAATCTATTCACAAAGAATCCCGTTCCATCACTTCATGGCAATCACGACAGCAAGCTACGCAGTTCGACTTCACCAATCGGAGATGAGGATGCGTGGCAATCTTGAACTTGTGGTGCATATCACTAGCCGGTGTCACTCGATCCATTGAGAGGCATCGCTGGCAAATATAGTTCGCTTCCTTGAGCACTTCGGCACGTAGCTTGCGGTGTGCCGCGTCGTATCCTCGACTTGCGGCTGATCCACGCCATCTGTTCCGCTGCTGTTGTGCTGGTTTGAGGTGCTCTGAGCAGTAACCGCTACCATCGTTACAGAGCGATGGACAGCCTGAGTGTCGACAGGGACGAGCAGGACGTGATGGCACTACTTGATGTCAGCAGCGACTTCGCTGTAAACCTGCTCGATCAGCGGGATAAAGCTCGCCTTGAAGTACGCGAAGAACGCTTCAGCGTCAGCCAGAGCCTTTGCATCACTGGCCAGATCGATTCCCTTGGTGGCGACGGCACCGGCGACATCACCGATGACACCTTCTGCCTGCTTGACCAGTTCAATGACCGCGTCCTTGATAGCCGGCTGATCCTTGATGGCGCTGGCGATTACCTTCTCCGCCTTGACCAGAAACTCAACTGGATACTCGATACCTTTTACAAGGTCTTCGCCAGCGACCTTCAAGCCGTGGCCGATTGCTTCAAATGGATTGTTCATAATTGTCCTTTAGTGGCTTATGCAGCCATAGATGTGGGGTGGGCGCTATCTGAGGCGAACGGAAGAACAGTGTTATTACTGCGTTCGATTAAGTGTTTCCACGTCGTTTCCTTGCACACGTCGAAAACAGTGGAGTAGATCACTTCTGGATATCGGCGGGATATCGATGCGATGGACTGGCCCTCCGCATACAGGCGACGCATCTCGATAACCTGATCTTCAGTCAACCTGCTACCAGAGACGTTCCGCTTCTTTATCACCATGTCGGCCATATTGTCTGCCTGAGTTCCGGCGAAGAGGTGCGCGGGGTTGATGCAACTGCGGTTATCGCAGCGATGACATACGCTCAGACCTTCTGGGATAGGGCCAATGAAGCTTGTGTAGGAGGCACGATGAGCCGCAGTGTTAGCGCCGTGAACGCGGATGCGACCGTAATCGTCTGGCCCTTTGAAGGCAGTCCAGTTCCAACATCCAGTAGCTGAATCAACAGCCGTATTGGCGAGAAGGCGGCCACGGAGGCGGACATCGCAAGATGCTTTAATCATTTTGTAACTCCCTGGATGAGTGCCGGATTTGTCAGGATGCGCGGGGGAGTTCCGAGGTGTGCCTGTGCTGGCTCCGGCGAGGACAGCGTTGCAACGTTGTCGGCCAAATTGAATGTCATTAGTTGGATGAAGACTGCACACGTGTGCAGTGTGGGCGCTCTGGCCTCAACCTATGTTGATCGGGAGGCCAGTCACGTTGTCACTGTCGTTCTGCGTCCTGTCTAAGAGGCGCTCGGGGTACAGTTCCCGCATCTCAAACTAAGAGGGTGAATAAAATATGTGCCGGGTAACTCCCCCCTCTGGCTATAGCTGATCTATAGACGAGAGGAAGATTTCTGTAACTCCCCTTGGACTATTCATAAGCTGGATTTATCTGCCGGAAGGATGGGAAGACACTGGACAACCCCCCCTTTTTTTATGAGTACCTCTAATTTCGAGAGGCGAGAGTGTTTGGCACTCTCGGAGGGACATGTGTGCCGCATCGGTGGGACAAGTGGGTGGATTTGACAGTCCTAGTGGGGCGCGCTTAGTCAAATCCAAAAGTTGATAGGTTGAATGGGCAGGCAGCCCGAGGAGGGCATGCATAGGCCGAGCCCGGTTGGGACAACAAAGGAGTAGGTTCAAGGGTCCGAAGGGGACACGTGGGTCAAACCTGGAAGTCGATAGGTGAGATGGGTTGGCATCCCGAAAGGGGCATGGATAGGCCAGACCCGAAAGGATGAAAGGATGGATTTGATAGCCCGGGTGGGACATATGAATCAAATCCACAAGCCGATAGTCCAATAGGGTTGGCAGCCTGAGAAGGACATACATAGGCCAAACCCGTGGGGTGAAGGAATAGACTTGACAGTCCCAGGGGGATATGTGAGTCAAGCCTGAGAGACAAGAGGCGAGATGGGTTGACAGCCCGAAAGGGGCATGCAGGGGCCAGACCCAGAATAAGAAAAACGTGGATTTGGCAGCTCTAGTGGGACGTGAGAGTCAAACCCGAAAGTCGATAGGCTAGATGTGGGTTGGCAGTCCGAAAGGGACATGCATGGGCCAGACCCAAAGGAAGAAAAAGATAGATTTGATAGCCCTAGTAGGACGCAAGAGTCAAACCCGAAAGCCGACAGGCAAGGGATGGGTTGGCAGCCCGAGAGGGACATGCATAGGCTAGACCTAAAAGAAGGGAAGGATGTATTTGACAGTCCTAGTGGGACGTGAGAGTCAAACCCGCTAGCCAATAGGCAAGGGATGGGTTGGCAGTCCGAAAGGGACATGCATAGGCCGAACCCAGAAAAAAAGGGTGGATCTGACAGCCTTACTAGGACGTGAGAGTCAAATCCAAAAGCCGATGGACAAGGTGGGTTGGCAGTCCGAGAGGGATGTACGTAGGTCAGACCCACAGTTGGGAAATGGTGGATTTGACAGCCCTAGTGGGACGTGAAAGTCAAACCCAAAAACCGATAGGCAAGAGATGGGTTGGCAGCCCGAGAAGGACGTATGTTGGCCAGACCCAAAAGAAGAAGATAGATTTGATAGTCCTCGTGGGACACGAAAGTCAAATCGAAAAGTCGATAGGCAAGAGATGTGTTGGCAGCCCGAGAGGGGGATACATAGGTCGAACTCGGTGGGACAAAAGGGTAAGTGGATTTAACAGTCTGAAGGAGACATATGAGTTAAACCCTGAAACCGATGGGTGAAGTGGGTCGGCAGCCCAAGAGGGGCGTGCATAGGCTGAGCTCGGTGGGACTAGAGGGGCGGATTGGATAGCCCGGAGAGGCATGGGATCCAAACCCCGTGAAGTCTGAAAGATGAGTGGAGTTGACATGCTGAGGGGCATATGGGTCAACTCTTGAAAAGAAATGGATAGACTTGACAGTCGTAAGAGACGTAAGAGTCAAATCCATTGCAAATGAAGGTGTTGATGGTCCCGGTGGGACGGAGGGTGACAATGTCGGGACGTCCCGGTGGGGCTGGGTGTCATAGAATGACATGGGAGGCGTAGCCATGGCATCAATATGATGTTTTTTCCGTGATGGGGTGAAGTCATTGACTTAGAGCCACCCCTACAATAAACTGAGAGAGGATTTTTTTTTCACCTTATCAACCTCACCGCCCTTTCGGGTTTTAGCCGAGGTTGGCCCCCTTCAGCTTTTTCCGGTGCACCCGTGCGGGTTTTCACACCGAGGGGGTGCCCAATTTTGCGTGAGATGTTCTCTCGGGTTTTCACCTCAGCTGAGTCTATGGCCTTTTTGCCCTTAGCCAACACGTGGGCAGGATAGCACCTCCTGCGATATACCCCAAAGCCAATGAAGTCTGGGTCGATCAGCAACACGACCACATAGGGGTTCTGGAAGGCCTTACTAAGCCAATTCCTAGCCTTGATAATGTCACTGTTGAGCCTTTCAAAGTTTGGGAGGTGGCGCAGATAGATAGCCCCAGCAGCTTGTTCTATACGGCTGAAGAGCACCCTACCCAAGAAGACACAGATTGTCGTCTGCCCGAAGATGTAGGGAACCCGTCAGTTCCCATCCAAGGTCTGGCGTTCACGACAAATCGGATGGCCAGGATGTTCCGGAAGTAACACATCCCCTCCGATCAGTCACGCAAGGATAAAGAAGCATTCCAGAAGATGTGGTACCCCGCAAGTCTGGACAAAGAACTGAGACATGTCTCTCAGCACCCAGGGTTGGGCTTCACCCTTGAAGAATATTATTATAGTGGACGCTATGAGGTGGACACCATCTCCACTTTCCATCCTGCCAAAGACAACCCACTGGGGGCAACCTTTGATGAATACCCAGTAGAAGCTAAATATACTGAACCGGCTCGATCAAGAGACCAAGAAGCAGAGACCATGACTCCTTGTCGATGCTGGGAATGGGTCTATCCTGAAGAAATAGCCCTTCAAGCCAGATTTGACACGGCTAGCAGTAGCGAAGCTGAGGATGCTGAAGAAACGGGGATGTCTCCTCCCAGCAGACCCCATGTTGATAATGAACCCAACACCTCTCATGCTAATCGGGGAAGCTTATGTCGACTCCGATCAAGAGATAGATGCTGCCAAGAAGGAAAAGGCCACCTCAACCGAGGACATGGTGATCCAAGAAGGCGAGACCTCCTTACCTTCTGCTGCGAGGCTACAGTGCTGCCTCAGCCCAGCAATATGGGACCACCAATCTGCCATGACTGCAAGCCTATCTGCGGGGGATGTAGCTGTTGACGGACTCCTCGAAGCTACAACGGTAGCGGATTTGCTGGTAGAGCAATTCACACAGCCACTACTGGCCGGGACAGAGAGTCCTGTCGAAGTCTAAATGAAATTAAATGAAGAGATCGAGGTTCTCGACCTTGAGGATGATATTCCAGATTTTGTCGACCTTCAGCCAGCGCCCCCAGAAATAGAAGATGGAGGCCAAGCTACAGTCAATGAGCTAATAGAAGTCAATCTGGGAAACGAGGACGACCGTAGGCCAACCTTCGTCAGTGCTCAGCTATCTGCTGAAGAACAGAAGCTGTACATCCAGCTGGTACAAGAATACCGGGATTATTTTGCCTGGACCTACAAGGAGATGCCAGGGATAAGCCCTGCAGTCTCACAGCACGAGCAAGCAATAAGTCCTGAAGCCAAGCCGGTGAAGCAACCACCATGACGCATGAGGCCAGAGCTCATCACCCAGATCAGCAAGGAAGTAGACAAGCTCATTGATGTGGGTTTTGTCGAAGAAAACCAATATACCACGTGGCTAGCTAATATTGTGCCCATGAAGAAGAAGAATGGACAGATCTGGATATGTGTTGACTTCCAGGACCTGAATAAAGCTTGCCCCAAGGATGACTTTTTGGTACCAATAACAGAGGTCATGATTGATGCTACAACTAGCCATGAGGCCCTATCATTTATGGACGGGTCATCCGGCTACAACCAGATATGGATCGCGGAGCATGATCGGGTCCACACTACCTTCCGGACTCCCAAGGGCATTTATTACTACAAGAGAATGCCATTCGGGCTGAAGAATGCTGGAGCAACTTATCAGCGGGTGATGACCAGAATATTTGATGAGCTGCTCTACCACAAGGTCGAGTGCTATATAGATGACCTGGTAGTCAAGACCATGTATCGTTTGGTTTCTCCGCGATGTCTGTCTCGACCATGTTGTACTTGGTAGTGTTCGTCGAATGGCTCGAATCTGTGGTATATTGTTCGAGATTTTCGTGTAAGTTACTCAGGTTGCTGTTGACTTTTAGCGTTGGTGTGACGACCGTACAAATTTTTACATTGGTTTGGTCACTCCAGCTTAAGTCTGTTTCAGCTCCTGATGTGTTTCGCTTCTTTTGAAGTGCTCGATTAGATTTCGTGTTTGAGAAGTTGCACAGGCGAGCTAGGATTTTCCCTTCCTAGTGAGCTTTTGTCGGTGAGCTTATTATTTCTCGTCCCTTCTGGTGGAATCTTTTTCGAGGTTAGCCTTGGAATTGCTATCTTAGTGATGCTTTTGTCCTGTGTCTGCTTAAGTGCGGATAGCTTTATTCTGAAACTGATCTGCTCCTTATTTTATGGTTGCTTAGCTTTGGACTCCGTTATAGTGTTAAGAGCTATAGTGTACCATGTTCGTCGTGCCGTGTCCCGCGGCTGATGCATTGAGAAGGCACATTTATTGTTTCAAGACATGAATGTAAGCTGAGATTAGCATTGTTCCGTGGGCTTTGTACTAAAGCTGGTACTCTCCTATGTTGCACTTAGGCTCCTTATGATCGGTTGTTCACTGGATCAATGCTCGTGGAGTGTTAACTGTGATTCCGATGAGTTGCGATGGCGCCGAACGTGTGCAAAGATGCAATTACCGAGGTCTTTTATACTGCCTGTGTACATGCTAGAGTGCGCAGCGGAAGCATGTGGGCTGATTGCCCATTGGCTGAGGATCATTGTTATGAGATTCTCGCTGATCGAGGGAATTACTTCTTCTCGATGTGACTTCATCTTGGCTTCCTATGCCTTAACGTCATCTGTTGCCGTGCTATTGCTGGTACTTTTTCTGGTATTGGCATCGACGTTTGCGAGTGTTGGGGAATATGTCGGCTTTCCTGCTGATTGAGTACCCTTTACTCTGCATTTTCTTTCTCTTGGGTGTTGTGCTCTCGGGGCTTTGTCTTGGTCCTTGAGATGCATCCCTTGAGATTATCGTTTTGTGTTATTTCTCGTGGTCGTGGGTCTTTCTTGGTGAGCTATCTGAAGCATGACTCATTCCCTATAGTCGTGTGTTCAGCTACCGTTGTGCCTTGATGTGACCCTACTTGTAGTTGTGTTCCGTGGTTTTATGTGTTGTACGGAGCCAGAATCCTGCAGGTGCTGCCGTGTTGCTGCTGTTATTTTCGTAAGTGTTGTTGTCTCCGTGAATTTGCCGTTGGTGTCCTGTGTGCCAGGTGTTCCCTGTCACCTTTGGCACTGGAGCTGATGATGTGGTCAGGTGGTCAGCTGCGAGGACTGTGCTTCCTTGTGTAAGCTGATGCTTGCTGTGTATGTCGTTTCGTTATCCGTGATTTGCTATCATGGCAGTCGTGTCTCTTATCCTGAAACGTAAGCAACGTTGCCCTTGTTTCAGAGGTGTCAGACTTCTGTTCACTTGTGTCGTGCTCAGTCCTAAGCATGTGCTTGTGATTATGGTCTGACTGTGTTCCTCTGAGCTTTGTGTCTTGTGATTCATGTCATTTCGTAGTTGTGTTGTCGGGTTGTTCTTCCCTGCTTCTCCTATGGTTAGTCCTTAAATTTTGAGGATGAAATTTCTTGAAGGAGGGGAGGATGTAATGCCCAAGATATTTGACGAATTTTTATTCGGTCTTGTCGGATCATTATCAGGTCTTTCGGGTCCTTTTTGGAGAGTTTCGGTTCACTTTTGTAGCTCCCGAGATGAGTTTTACAATCCGTGTGAGTTTTTCTCCCGTATAATCTACGGAACCCTACGGTGAGTTTACCCTAGACTCGACTTTACTCTGATACCAATTTGATGCAGGACGGGATGCGACTCGGTACCAGTTGGATGAGAACTTGGGACTCTAGGTGACAACGTGACCAATTTGATAACGTGACTAGTAATGATGTGACCAACTCGACACCAACAGAGTTCCAACAGAGGAGGATATGTCCTCAACAAGAGACACGAGCTCACGGACATCCCTAAGTGAGGGAAACGTGTGGATCTACGCGGTTGAGAAACTGGCAGTGAGTCAAGGATGGTCGGCTCTTTTCACGTGCTCAGGTCGAGTCACGGGACGGGTCACACACACTCTCTCGCAGCGGTGATATAAAAATGATAATGAGCTAGAAACCTATCACTCAAGCAGCGGCATTCAAACATATACGAACTAAGCAAATGCCAAATAAGAGGAGCGAAAACGTACCTCCACGCTCCGGGCGTGGGGAAGACAACCCGGGCCAAGAATCGTAACTCCCGGTACATAAATGTAAATAATTACAGCAATAAATTTTATGGCCCACTCCACGCAGAGAGGTAAAGGGATACAACAGCAAACCAGGAGCGCCGATCTTGGGTTGACGGGCGGCAAATCAGAGGGTTCTAGGACAGAGACGGGCTGCTAGTCCATGTTTGCTCGATTCAGACCTACTGGATAGCAAGCGTGTTCGACATGTGGGACGGTGGCTTCCAGTCAACTTCTGGCCGAGGCGGTTGGCTGGGGCATCGGTTGAAGGTTCCTCTTCAATCCATGAAGTCGGCGGCGGCTGAATCGCAGCTAGCATATTTTCAGAGGATTTAACCTGGGGCTGCTTCTGCTGTCCTGTCACGGGACAGATCTGCGCGACCCGATGAAAATAATCACCACGCCCAGATCCGGTGTCGGATTGGGACGAAACTAGCACCATTGCGAAGGGCACTGGAATGGCTTAAACATATATGAATTTAACATCCAACCAACGGTCGGAGTTGAAATGACAAACTCTATGGCACTGTAACCTTTCTAGCTCGAATTATAGAACAGTCAGGACAGATTGGGATCTGCTTGAGAATGAGTTTTGACCGAGGGGAAAATGGTGGATCTTGATGATGAAATTAATTTTGCTGAAAGAGGGAGATGTGGGGGACGTGCACAAATTTTTTGGTAATTTTCTAAGATGATTTAGGGGGTGGGAAAAATAGTGGAATAGGGTACTATCTTACAGATCTGCAAACAGGCAGACTATGAGGGGAAAAAGACGATGGTGGGATGGGGCTCAAACAGGATCTGATCGAAGTACAAATTGAACTGGGGATTGGGGAAGACGAGATGAACCAACCCTGAAGAAATCAGCTCGATCCAACGGTTGGATCTGGAGTTATAGATCCGTCTTCAACCTTCTGTCCAGCAACTCAGAATCCTAGATAGCATGTCGAAAAAATGACTGTGGCGGCTCGATGGCGGCACGAACGGAGGCGGCGGCGGCGGTGGCTGGAAGTCGCATCCAGCGGAGGTGGTAGATCTTGGAATCACTCCAAGAATAAGGCTTTACACCTTGGAATCAAGCAACCTTCACAGCTGCAAGGGGAGGAGAGAGGGGCGCCCTTGGGCAAGAACACAGTTTCTCAACTTTTTCTTCAACAATTCTCTATAGAAATAATGAAATACAAGAGTTTTATAACCCTAACTAAAAGACCTTAACTAACCTCAGATCTAGGATTAGAGAGGGGCAATTAGGAGATGACAATTCTAATTTCTCTCCCATGTGGTCAAAAGAATAACAAAATTCAAAAAAAAAGGGTAAAAGGGGGGGCGCCCTCCTTAGATGGCATCTTGGACTTTTCTACCTTGGTCCAAGTTTGAATGGTCTTCTTCGCATGGATTCCTTAGTTTCTCATGTAGTTTCTTGTTCTAGACATTTATTCTACTGTACTTTTACCATAGAGATAGTCTTGTTTCTTAGAACTCGGATTTCTCGGTCGAGGATCTTCATTGGCTTTTGTTCATAGGTGAGGGCCTTTTGTATTACCAAGTTGTCATGGTCGATGATATGAAAAGGATCGTGCACATACTTCTTCAGCATGGAAATGTGGAATACGTTGTGCACTTCTGATAGCTGTGGAGGCAAGGCAAGACGATAAGCTACCTTTCCAACTCTTTCTAGCACTTCGAATGGGCCAATAAATCTCAGTGTAAGCTTGCCTTTAACACCAAATCTTCTAATACCACGTCCAGGAGAGACCTTGAGGAAGACATGATCTCCAACTTGGAACTCCAGATCTCTTCTTCTATTGTCAGCGTATGACTTCTACCTAGACTGTGCTATCTTGAGTCTATCCCTGATGAGTTGGACCTTCTCATTTGTATCTCTAACCATATCTGGTCCTAGTATTTATCTTTCACCAACTTCATCCCAGCATATTGGGGATCGACAACTCCTGTCATAAAGTGCTTCGAATGGAGCCATCTGTATACTGGCTTGATAGCTGTTGTTATACGCAAACTCGGCCAGGGGCAAGTGGTCGTGCCAGCTTCCACTGAAGTCAATGACACATGCTCTTAACATATCCTCAACAAATTGATTTGTCCTCTCAATCTGACCATCGGTCTGGGGATGGAAAGTAGTGCTAAATTTGAGTTTCGTCCCCAAAGAGTGTTGTAGACCCATCCAAAAATGAGAAGTGAATCATGGGTCTCGGTCAGACACAATTGACACTGGGACTCCATGTAGTCTCACGATCTCCTTGATGTATAGAGCAGCTAGGACATCAACTGACCAACGGCTCTTGATAGCTAAGAAATGTGCCGACTTGGTCAAACTGTCGATAATTACCCATATACCATCATGTCTGCCCTTAGACTTTGGCAAGCCTATGATGAAATCCATGCCAATGTCTTCCCACCTTCAGTTGGGAATATCTAGAGGATGTAATTTCACGGTGGGTTTTTTGTATTCCGCCTTTACTTGCTGGCACATGAGATAGTGAGATACGAAGTCTGCTACCTCCCTCTTCATGTTTGGCCACCAAAAAGTCCTTTTCATGTCCTTGTACATCTTGGTCACTCCCGGATGAATGGTATACCAAGAGCGGTGAGCTTCCTCTAAAATCTTCTTCTTTAATTCAGGACAGTCCGACACATATGTCCTCTCATGGAATAATAGTCTACCATCAGTCGCTGACTTGAAGTCGGGTCTCTCGCCTAACTTATCTTTTATTTCTACAAGTACCGGATCTTCTTCTTGCAGCCTCTTGATTTCTAAAAGTAAGTCCGGATGCAAACTCATATATGCCAAAGTAAAGCACCTTTCCTCCTTGTTCATGCCTATATCTAGCTCAAAAAAAATTTTCAATAACTTCCATTCCTGAATCATACAATTGCCTAATAACGCTCTTGGTATCTGACTCAGGGCATCGGCGACAGAATTATCATTACCAGGGTGGTATTGTAAAGTAAAGTCAAAATCCTTGAGACATTCAAGCCAACGCCTTTGCCTCATGTTGAGTTCCTTCTGAGAGAACAAGTATTTAAGGCTTTTATGATCGAAGTATACAATAAATTATTCTCCGTAAAGATAGTGTCTCTAGATCTTCAAGGCAAATACTACCGCAGCTAGCTCCAGGTTATGCACCGGGTAGTTCCCTTCATGTTTCTTTAGTTTCCTAGAAGAGTAAGTAATAACTCTCCCACCTCTCCTAGTCTGGGTCCTCATGAGCTATACACCCGAGGATCGAGGATATGTATTTTTCAAAAAATCAAGATTTCCTATACATAGCCCCTTTCTTTATCTTTTTTTATTATTCTTCTTTCATCTTCTTCCTCCTCTCTCCCCCGTGAGAAACCAGCCGCGCCCCCTCTCTTTCTCTTCTTCCTCTGGCAGCGACTGCAGCGGCGCCTTCCCCCGGCTGCAGACGGCAGCGGCGAAGTGATCATGGCAGTGTGCGGCTCGTGGAAGCTCATGGGAGCCCGAGGATTTCGAGCGGGTTTTTGAAGATCGACAGTGATTCATCGCGTTTCGAGCGACCTTGAGGTAGGGTGACGGATCCTTAGCTTATTGTTTACCTTCCCCATGATTTCTAGGCCGAGGGGAGGTCGAGAGAGGGTTATTTCTTACCGGGAAGGGAAAACCATGCTTTGGGGATCGAGCACCAGATCTAGCGTTTTATCACGTTATTCCATAGTTTGTTGGCATCAAACGATGCTCTAGGACATGGGGATGAGTTTTCCCCTTGTTTTCCCATCACCTGGGGGTGAAGGGGGCGTGGAATGGCGTTTTGGGGCCATTCCGGTTGTTCTCGATTTTCTGGGAAGAAAATGGTCCTAACAGGAACCATTTTTATCATTGACGGCCCTCAGGGTGACCGCTAGTCGACCAGGAAGTGTCGGCAGGGTATGCGGTCGATCGACTGACCGTTACCCTCTGCGTCCGCCAATCGGTCGACTGTTTTTCTCGCGGAGCCAACGTGACTCCCGAGACATTTCTGACCATTGAGTTTTGACCGTTGAACAGTCCTTGGGAATGGCTGTCATGAAGGTGACCGTTTCACCCAGCCTGGTGGTCTCAAGGGAGACCATTTCAGTCCCCAACGGTCACCAGGTGACCGTTTACCTTCTCGTGCAGTCCGTGGCATGGCAGTCCCAGGGAGAACGGTTTCAATCCTTAAGCGGCCCAAGGTGGACCATTTTTGTTTCAGACGGTCCTCAGGAGACTATTTCTCCTCACTAAGTGACGCCATATGGGTGACCTCCTCTCTTCACCTTGCGATCTATCATTCGACCGTTTTCACCCTAGGATGGTCCAGAGTGGGCCGCCTCCTGGGATCTGTCCAACTGGAGTTCCATTCTTGTCGATTTGAATCCCGGGTGAGTGGACCTTGATCTACGTGCTGACCTATGGTCTGACTGATGCCGGGCATCAGATGGGGGCCATGTGTGAGGGTGCCGTGGGGTCCCAGGAGGTGGTGTGTTCTCGGCTTGCGTCACTAGGAGTCGGTGTCAGTATGAGGAGCGGTCCTTGTACTTTGTCCAGTTCAGGCACGATTTTCTGTAATTAGAGAGTCTGCTCCTTCAATGACCCTCCACTAATCGTAGCCTTCCGACACGCTTGTGGTCCCACCAGGGAGTGGTGACGAGACTACCCGAGAGAGACGACTTTAGGCTGGTTGTCGTGGGCCTCCTACTATGGCGGCTCGAGTTTGGGCCGGGAGGAAGAACCAGCTAAAGGGTCTGATGTAGCACAGTCAGTCAGTGTGTGCACATGTGGTCGGGGACTTCGGACGCGTGCTGAAGAACACGACCCTGACTAGACCCTTGTCAGTGTTACTTGTGTGTGTCTCAGTCTCTGCCTTGAGCGAGTAGGGAGACACTGCGACGTGGTGTAAGTCATCAGGGGATGCATCCGACTGTGCTTCTAGTGGGTGGTAGTCCTGTTTGTGTCAGGTGGTGACTCTTAGTTTTCACCATGACGTGTGTCTCATTTTTCTCACTGTGAGATCGGTGTCAGACATAGCAGGGCTTTTTCATTTATTGATTTCGGTTGTACTCGGTCCTACGTCTTGTGTAGTACTAGCCTTTGGGCATCCCTGGCCCTTAGGGGTTCAATCCTAGGCTAGCCAACCTCCGGAGCAGCGAGGTTCTGTCCTGGACCCTCACCACCATCACCGGATTGCCTACGGATACGAGAGTGCGCTTTCCGGATAAGTCCGCTTGAGTGAAGTCACCGGTCTGCGCATTGCTTGCTTGCTAGGTTCGAGGGTCTTCGGTCTTGTGGCTATCACCCCCAAGGTGGTGTCACATCAACGCCCTTCCTCCAACCGAGAGCAGGATGGAGCAGCCCCTCGGGACGACGGAGCCAGGTAGTTCGGTCGCAGCTCTGTCGGCTCCTCTGGCGATGGCCGATCGGGAGTCGTTTGTCGAGGTCGGGCGCTCGAGCAACCTGGCCTCCACTTTTTCGTCCTCCTCGGGCATGGTAAAAGTGGATTTATGGGCGGCTGTGGATAGCTTGGTCGAGTTTGACCCTCTGACTGTGCCCTCCATTGGCCACGCCACCTCGGATGCGCCGGTCTGACAGATGCTACTGGCATTACGGTCGAGGATCTTTGCCGATCCTTCCCTTACGTATCGAGAGGTACACACCATGGTGGCGTAGCTGACTGGGGCACTGCAGATGCTGGGCTGCCCTCTAAAGGAATGGTTGCGGTGAGTCCTGCTGCTACTGAAATATGTCAACCACCGCGAGTTCCTTGAGGCCCAGGCTCCCAACGAATTTGCCGCCATCAGTGCTCAGGAAGACGAGTACCTGCGTGCCCTAGACATGCTGAAAGGCAATGAAGAGTAGTGCGAAAAGGCCTTGGATGAAAGCCACTGTCGCGTAGGTGCCCTGACAAGCAGAATAGAAAAGCTGAGTGGCTATCTTGCTGCAACCAAGGCCGAGCCGGTTGAAGCCGAGGCGGCTGTGGTCAGAGAGACTGAGGAGCTTGCTGTTGCTAGAGTCGAGACGACGTCTGTGACGTCAGAGCTGATGCGCCTCGAGGAACAGAGGAACCAATTACGCGATATGGCAGAATTCCCTTGCGTCGGGATTCTTCCTCTAGAGGAGATCTTTCGGGGAATAGATTGAGCATCCTCCCCCGTTTTATTGATGTGTAGAGCAGGGGTATGTCCCAAAGCATATGTAGCCCTCCCTTTTTTTAAATAGAATGTCATTCACGCACATATTATGCATGCTGGCCCATGAGTCTTTTCTTCTTCCTCTCTCTCTTCCTTCCTCTCTTTTGCTCCTTGGCGAAATACGAGCTTACGCCGACGATTTGGTCTAGGGACACTTTAGTTGGGTTCGCAAAGGTGCATAGGAGAGTGCTCGCCTCCCCAGGGGAGAGACAAGGGGATCACTCCACCATGCAGGCCTCGCAGCCTCATCGAGTGGTTCCATAAGGAGGATGGACCCGAATAGGTTGATCTGACCTCGGGGATGAAGAGAAGGATTTGTTGACCTAAATGACTTAGACGAGGGGTCCAGGTCCAGTTGGTGCGTTAGTCACATGAAGGGATGGAGAGAAGAGCTTATTGGTTCAAATGACCTGGACGGGAGGTCCAAGTCCAAGGGGTGTATTCGTCACCCGAAGGGACGGGGAGAAGAGCTTAATAGTTCAAATGACCTGGACGGGAGGCCCAAGTCCGAGGGAAGTATTCGTCACTTCGGCCCGAGAGGGGTCTGGACAAGATGTTCATTCATCGGTGTTACCCGGGGGGCGGAATCGAGATGGTTTGTTTGCTTCTCTAGATATTCATCGGCACTGGGTCGATGCGGATGCAAAGAGGGGCTTATTTTCTTATCCCAGACGTAAAGTCTGGGCAAGGTGTTCATCAGTCGGCGTCATCGAGGTGGCGGGACTGACATGGTTTGTTTGTCTCTTGAGATATTCGTCTTATTTCTTATTTCTATGTACACCACACCTATCTTTTTAGCCCTTCCGAGCCCTCTGGCTCGTGGGCAGCGAGTCAAGATTCGAATGGTATCGGGTCATTCTCAGTATCTGGATCTTGGGTCGTTACAGCAGTAAAGCACTCTGGTAATTTTTGGTCGTCTGAACCTATTAGGTCGGCCGACCAATGGTGCAGGCCGGTCGACCGATTTGAGGAATCAATTGATCATTCTCTACTGGGGGCTGTCAGTCTGTCAGGTTGGTAAAGCAGTGCCTGGGTCGGTCGACCGACCTAAGGGCAGACTAGCCATTGAATTGGCCGGCCGATCTTTGTTTCGCCCATTCCTCGGCTGGTCCCGGAGATGCGACCTACGCTTCTTGGTCTCCGTGTGGGCCGTGGAACTTCGTTAAGTGTATCCAAATGGGGGTTGTGTGCCCGAGTAATTTCGAGTGTTTGGGAGGGGTCATCTTCCCGCTTGTTCAACCCTATGAAAGGAAATTTTTAGGCTGCGTGGCTTTATTGATTGAGGTTCTTTCCCATGTGAGATAGTGGAGTAGAAATTGCTAGTTGTGCTATTCAATTTGTGACCCGGCCTGTGACCGAGGTGCTCCTTACTATCGGGTGAGCAGATTCGTTCCCCTGAGTATAGATGGACTGTGTGACCATGATTTCCTTGAGTTAGCTTTGAGGGCTCAACCATATTCACATATAGATATGATATTTGAGTCAAGCGAAGATAGTCTGTAGACTATGGATGGATCAGTTGAGGACAGCCATGTGTGCACAACGCTTAGTGTTTCCTAGGCGAAGATAGCCTATTGTCGGGCGAAGACAGCCCTAGAATGTGTGCCTTGGTTAGGACAAGTGTATGGCACTGATGGGTGCAAAGGCGCATACCCCGTGCCAAGTAGCAGGACACGACCGTGCTGACGGGCATAGAGGCACAGATCCTAGCCAGTCCCAGGGAGAGGGGTGTGTGTGTAACTCTGCCCCACTCGCAGACAGGGTGTGGGTTGTGTGTAGGAGACTTGAGAGTTGGATCCACCGGTTAAGGTTGAGTTACCGATAGCTTTGCCGTGGCCCTTCCGGTGTGCGATCTAGTTTTCCATGACAGCGAGGTCGTGGTCTTTCCTACAGTTACAAGGCTGACGTACTCCAGTAGTGAGGTAGTGATCCTCCCACGAGAGGAGGTTGTGTTCGGGGCCCTGAGGCCTTGGTTAGGTTTCTTTTAAGAGATTTGGTGGGTTAGTACCTTCACGATAGTGGTATCGCGATTCCCCGATGGATAGCCGTAGTTTTGGTGTGAGTTTGTGGGTCCTTTCTGACCTTGAGGGAGCATGTGTGAGTCACCTAGGAGTGTAGTCCTTGGAGTTAGCGAGGATACAAGGAATTGCGGGTAATTTAATAAATTGTGTTATCTTTCCTTTGATTACTTGCTGTCATTATTTTTACTACTGTTGTTGTTTTTGTTATCCTTGCAATTACGTGTTGTTTATTGTGGTTACTGGTGGTGGGGATCCGTAGGACCCCTACTGAGCAGATGAGACGAGGCTCACTCCCTACTTTTCAGGTGCGACACTCTCCCTTGAGCTTGGTGCAGCACTTGGTCGGTCGCTAGAAGCCAGCTTGCCAGTGTCGAGTATGCCTTGTAGTAGTGTACGTTCTCTTTTTAGTTGACTGTACTAGTGAACTGGACTCTGTAATTGAATTGTTTAATTGTAAAATGTTAATCTTATTGGTATTACAGAATTATTTAGCTTGGTAATCTAATTCTTGCAATTGTTTTAAATTTCAATGCATATCCACAACACCTAAATAACCCTTCCGAGCCTTTCGGCTCGTGAGTGGCGAGCTGAGCGGGCCATTTTGATCGGCAGGGATAGCCTGCATGGGGTAGCCTCCTACAGCTACCCTAGCTTCTCGGAGGACTATTGGAGGCAGTGACAGTTTCCCAGTGCTGAGTGCCTAGGATTCTTTGGCGGAGCAGAGAGGTCAGGGGTCAGAGTTAGGCCACTGGGGCCCACTTCTTGGGATTTCCACGATCACCACCGTGCTGAGACAGAGGGGACCGCCGGGCTGGTATTGGAGCCCGTAGGCTTACAGTATGCTAGAGAGGGCTATGATGATCACAACATGCTAGATGGAGTCATGCGACAGACTATTACTGGCTGGTATGATCGCTAGGCCATGATTTCATCGCACTATTACCGCCAGGGTGCCACAGAGTGGCTGATGGGGATTATCCAACACTACCGGGTACTATTGGACCGAGCAGGGATCAGGTATGTGGTGACTGCCGCCTTGTACGCGCACCCTTGCTATACTGGGCTACTATAGGGGCTGCTAGAGCGCTTCAACTGCCGTTGGAACATGGTGGCCACAGCAGAGGGGGAGACTTCACAAGACTTGTAGTCTCTGTTTAGGATTTTCGGGCTGCCGATCAGCAACGAGGGATACGAGGAGGTAATGCTGGATGACCTCCACCGCAGTCACAGTGATGGACAGGGGAGGGACCGGGTACCTTTCAGCTATCGGTACCTCCTGAAGACCTGGAGGGACTCAGCTTTGGCTAGGAGAGAGAGAGTGACACAGACTCTGAGAGTGCCACTGAATGTATGGGATAGTCATTTCTACAACGGGTTGTTCTGCTTCTACCAGGAGTTCGCCAGGGACTAGACTCCCTGGGAGGAGTACATAGAGGTGGATCTGCACTTCATGACCTACAGTCGGTACATTTATGCTCCACAAGAGGGGTGGAACCCTCACGGTCTGCCAGACGTGACACACCTCACCGCCTATTTAGCTTACTGGTTGGCGACATTCGTGGTTCCGCACGGGGAGGATGGTCTGCTGAAGGCCGAGCTGCTGTGGTTGACCTATCTGTTAGCTGAGGGGAGACAGTTGGCTTTAGCTCCTGCTGCATTGGCCAACATCTACCAAGGGTTGGGAGTTCTGGCGGCCCACTCGACGCCAAGAGAGAGGAGCATAGTCCTGCCCACCCACTACCTCAGTGTGTGGGCTGGGTTGTTATTTCCAGGCTTGGTGGCGCGGGGGATAGTGAGGAACCCGATGGCACCGCTCTTGTTTAGCTTCCCTGGGCAGCCTGACAGGGATGCAGATACGTAGCTGGAGGGGGCCAGGCGAGCCCTTTGTTACTTGCCCGCCAGGGGTGAGGAGGGGTTGCCTTTCGACAGCGCCACGAGTGACTACAGCCTCTTCCTGGGGGCTTCAGGTGGAGGGGCAACCAGCACCCATCCTGGTCAGGAGGTGACAGATGCCGGGCTGCAGACGGAGTGGATACTGAGTACCCAGTTGGTGGTGCTAACGTTGCACCAGTCAGCGACGAGTTCCTTGGAGCCGTACTACCCACATCGATTCGCGAGGAACTTTGGGTACGGCCAGGAGATCCCGTTGAACCAAGAGTTCTCTTTGACAGGCATGCAGCATCGGGGCAGAGACACCCACCTACTTGCGACAGCATGGTGGGACTTCTACAGCTGCCGGGAGCCAGAGCAGTTCCCGATGCCGGGCTAGGGACGTCGAGGAGGTTCGACGTTCACTATGCCAGGTGGTGGTTCGAGCACAGACACCTGTACCGTCAGAAGGCCTCCGTGATCTGAAAGGCAGAGGAGAGCCACTTACTGAGGGAAGATTTGCCTCCTATTGAGCTGGACGATGGGTACCTGAGGACCCACGTTGGTCAGATCATAAGTCATGAATTACCGAGTCATTAACCATTTCAGGATATGTGTAAAGATCATCAATGGTTAAGGCGATATAAATGTGGATCATATCATGAAAAATAACCATCATAGCCCTCTAGTAGGTAGCTCCGACATTCTTAAGTCCGAATGGCATGACCACATAACAGTAAGTACCCCAAGGTGTAGTGAAAAAGGTCTTCTCTTGATCCTCCTCAGCCAGGCGAATTTGATTATATCCGGAGAAGTCATCCATGAAAGAGAGGGTCTCATAACCTGTCGTATTATCAATTAAAACATCAATGTGAGGGCGGGAGAAATCATCTTTAGGACATGCGCAGTTGAGGTCCTGGAAGTCTATGCAAATTCTGACCCTTCCGTCCTTCTTCATCACCGGGATGATACTAGCCACCCAATTAGGATAGATGATGACTCTAATAAACCTAGCCTTGTAAAGCTTATCAATCTCTTCTTTCATTTTTAATGCCATATGTGGGTGGAAATGCCCCAACCACTGCTTGACCGGGACAGATCCTGGCTTTAGTGTTAGATAATGTTCAACAAGCGCAGGGTCCAGTCCCTGCATATCTTCATAACTTCATGCAAACGCGTACTTATATTCCTGAAGAACTTGGATGAGCGCCTCTTCTTCAGATGGTGGCAAATTTTTACTTATGAGGACAATCTTAGGATTTTCCTCAGTACCCAAATTAATTTCTTTCGTAGGCTCTTCTACTGAGGCTGACGGTTCATCGAATCTTCTCATGCCACTGGAAAAAGTGTCAGTCTTGTCCTCAGATTCTCCATACTCTTCATCCCCTTCTTCGACGGGGTCTTCATCATTCATGATTTCGTAAACACCAAACCCTTCATTGAAGACACCTACATCCTCATACTCCAAATCTGGCAGAATAATCAGATCCTCTACAAACTGGAGAATGGCCAAGCACACTTGGCATCTCTTGGCTAGTTCCATCAAGAACCTACGGGGAACCTTTCTACCCTTAGCTTTCTTTGTGGCAACTATCCCCAAACTCTTATCACTAGAAGAAGAAGAAGAACCCCTAACCTGATTACTAGACCCTAAAGAACAGGAAGAAGAAGAAGAGGAAGTGAGTACAGGAGATGGTACAGAAGAGGACCTCTCGTCGGAAGGGTAAAGGAGGTCCGCTAACGAACCCTGAATGAGCAGCCCTTGGATCGGGGTACACTTAGGAATGAGATAGGAGGTTTCTTTAATAGAGATGAGAGAGGTGGATTGGGGAGTTTTAAAATTGGTGGGTTTTTTTTCATTTTCAATAATAGCAAAGTAATGAGAATGAGGAGTAGAAGATGATGGGGTTGAAATGGCAAGATTCGAGAATTCCTGAATAGGAGATTGGTTGCATAATTGCCCGTGAGGGGGCATGCTGTAGAGTAGGGAAAAATGCTCAATCAGCAAAGGAGGAATTGACGAAGTTTGCAGGAAATCAGAAGATAGGGAGATCATGACGGCAGGTGGTCGGGGAATGCTGACTCTCAAGAATTTGGAGCACATGAAGATAATCAATGATGGACGGACAGAATCAAGGAGGAAGAGCCCGACCCACAACCTCACTATGGTGAAACCTTCTTCAAACGGCACCTTCGGCTCCCCAGTGTCAGTGTAGTTGCTCAGTAGCTGTCTCTTGTCAGTGATAACCGTCGACTTTTCTAGCATATCATGGACAAGTGGCGGCCACTCTGGATCAGTAGGCATAAACATATGGTGCGAACACCTGAGCACTTGACCAGTCTGGGTCGGCGAGCCACCGGTACCGTACGCGGAGCACCACGCGAGCCACGACAGGTTCCATTTGGCTCGGAGACAGCCTGGAGCAGAGGCAGCACCTCTGCAACCCGCTGGGGACTACAGCTTCACCCGTCCTGTGGAATCCACCACAGCAAGACCGCTGCCGTGGAGGTGTCGTGGAGCGTGAAGATGCAAAGAATGGAGCGTGGCGTTGGCGCGATCTCTCGGTGGATTCATAGAGTCACGGCGTGGGTTCGTGTGATGGTTTCTACATTTCGGCTCGGGTGGTCGACAAAGGAGGTAGGGGGATAGATTCCTTACCTTTCATTCTACTTTCTCCTTGAATTTCATGTCGATTAGTGTGAGTTTGAGTGAGTTTTTAATTTTTGGGGGAATTATAGCATGTTGTAGGGTGTGTGATGGAATCATCGTTCCAGGTGATGTTTCTCACGTTAAATGCCATGAAAAGAACCTCTGGCATGTTTGAATGTCATTCCCTCTGATTTCGTTGTGTTTGGTTGTGATTTGGGGCCGGTAGGAGTCTGGTTTCCCTCGTGAGTCGTTTTGGGTTGATTTGTGAAAAATCACCCGTTTCGTGTCATTTCGTGGTCTATGTGATCCCTTCTGGCCTGTGGAAGGTGTATATCGTGTCTAGGGATGTTTCCCTGTCGTTTGGAAGCGATTGGGGCGTGAAAAATAGGTTTTCGTGTAGATTTTTCATGTTTTGTACCGAGATGAGAACGCGCAGGTGGCGTCGGCCGCGTTCTCAGCAAGAATGCGCAATAATGATGCGTAGCGTCCCGAGTCAGAGAAGAATAATAGGGTGATTGGTAACGCGACCCAGCTGACATGCGTGATCCTCTATTAACACGACCTTGGTGAGGGGTGCGTCTATATGTTGTCTTGCCCGAGGTTCTGGTCTTTTATTATCGCGACCTAGGCGATGGCCGCGATGATCGTGTTATCGCGCTTGAGGCTATTGTCGCATTCATTAACGCGACCCTAACGTGCACCGCGTTAGTGAGTTGACTCATTGCAAGTAGTGGATGCATTCTGGTGTCATCGCGACCCACTGTAGGGGCGCGTTAACTTTTGCGACGCAGGCGTGCACCACGTTAATTGTTTCTATTTTCTAGTGTTTTTAATTGAGTTATCTCGGGCTCTGGTGAACCTAGGATTCAATGCCTTGCTGGCGTTTCACTCAATGGATGCCTTGGGTGTTCCATGAGAGTCAGATACGTGTGTCGAGGGATCTCGGAAGAGTAGTCTCATCCCGAGTAGTGTACGGTGTTTCTTCCATGTTTATTTGCTTGGCTTCGACCCCTTGGTTAGCCCATTGTCTGTGGATGTCTTGGATGTCCTATGAGGGTTGTGACCGTATTATAGGGTGTTCGAAAGTGCCATTGCACCGAGTAGTGTTTTGTGTGATTTCGAGGGGCATTTTGATTTATGACCAATCCAGTTGTGACCCAGTGGTTGACACATGACCTTGTGAGTGTCTCGGCTATCCTGTATGGATCGGGACTCTAGTTTTGGATGCTTAGAGGTATCATCTTACCTCGATTTACGTGCTTATATGGTCTGAGAGATTTGATGCTCCCTCATGCGTCGTGATTTGTGTTATACGGAATCGAGAGGCCAATGTGCAGCCTTGGGGCTGGGGACTTGTGTTTTATCATGATTTTGGCAAAGGGACTAGGCGGATTAACGGTATGTTGCCGTGATGTACGACGATCTTGACCCGAGTCGTATGACTCAAGGATCATTGTGTGTAGGTCTAGTTGTCTATCTTGAGTCTGGCGGTAGTTCTGTGTACTGCCTTGTGTTTCGTAGTGCGTGCTATAGGTGAGTGTTTATCCTATCCGCACTTCGAAGTTTCTTTCGGAGAGTCTCTGTGTCTATTGAGCTGCCACTAGTCGTAGCCTAACGACACTTGGTACTTCCTGATCTTGTTCTCCACTACACTTGTCACATGTTTTATGACTTGTTTTATTCGAGAGTATGTAGATGATCTAAAATGCTAATTACTTAAAGTGACCTGATAAAGAGATATAAGTCCTAATGAGGTTTCTAGCTCACCCTGTGTATTGTTGTTAATTTTCAGGCAGTCTCAAATATGACGGGAATGGGCTAGAGTGATGAGAGTGATGATAGTTTTTAATAAATTTCTTTTCTCAGTCTGTCTACTTATAAATGAATGTATCGAGTTTGAAGAGTATTGTAATTTCTTGAAGGATATTTGTTGGAAATGTCAGATTATGAAATAAAGATGTGCTTTTGTCCATTTGTTGTTCATACTTATCATCTGAGTCTCTTGATCGACCCATTTGTATAAATATTCACGTCTTGATATTTTTACCTTGTTCGAGACGTGACATAGTCGCTCGGGACGTTGGAGCCATAAAAGTCTGAGGCTTCTGGCCTACGGAAGTAGAGGGGATGGTTGTCAAGTCAATGGGTGTCATGTAACCAGTGATATTGCCTGGGCGACTTAGAGTCCATTGGAAACTATAGGAATGCTACATGGTGGATATGTGGTGGAGCTGAATGAATGCGAGACAACTATAGAACCTAGAGTTAACGAATATCCAGTACGTGGTGGAAATATCAATCTGAAGACCAATCTCACGCAAGGAGGCTACCTTTGAAATAGGCTTAACCTATCTTTCCAGTAATGCCTTTTGATATACCGGGTATTGGGATGAAATGCAAACTGAGGACAAGACAACCTTAGACTAAAGACTTTTTTTTGTTTTAGTAAAGACTACCCTAGACTCAACCATGTTCTGATACCAATTTGATGCGGGACGACATGCGAGCCTAGACCAATTAGATGCAAACATTAGACTCTATGAGACGACGTGACTAAAATGACGACGTGACCAGCAATCGACACTGACAACTTGGCACCTAACCGGGTTCCTAAAGAGGCAAATGTGTCCCAAATAAGAAGTACTTGCTCACGGTCGTCCCCAGTGAGGGAAACATGTCAATCTGCATGGTTGAGAAACTGGCATTGAGTCTCTGGTGCTCAGCTCACTCTCGTGCTCGGAATGAGTCACGGGACAGGTCTTGCACTCACTCTCACAGCGGTGACTAATTTGAGCTAGCTAGGAAATAAACTACTCACATGCAGCGGCATATAGAACTTATACGAAATAAGCAAATAAGGCAAATGGGGAGGCGAGTGTACCTCCACGCTCGGGGCGTGGGGAAGACGTCCCGACCAAGATCTGTAACTCCCGATACAATGGTAAAATTTTAATTACAGTAATGATCTTTTTTATTACCCACTCCATGCAGGGAGGTAAAGGGCTACACAATGACGCCGGGAGCACCGATGTTGGGTTGGCGGGCAGCAAGGTGGCGGGTTCCGAGCGGTTGCGGACAGCGGGTTTGGATCTGTGACTTACTGGCCGACAGGACAACAAATAATGGCCTTCAAAGGGATGTCATCCTCCGGGAATCTTCTGAAGGCAGCGGTTCACCGAGACGTTGGTGGAGTGTCCCTGGTTGACTCTCAGAAGCGGTGGTTGCTGAATCTGAGCCGGGATATTTTATTAGGAATTAGCTCCTAACATTGTCCTGCAGCCCTGTCTCGGGACAGATCTACGCGCTTCCACAAAAATGGCCACCACGCCCAGATCCGGTGTCGGATTGGGATGAAACCAGCGCCGTTGGAAAGTGGACTCAAAGGGCTGCAACGTAGGAGAATTTTACATCCATCCAATGGTCGGATTTGAAATGAAAACTTCTACAACACCAAAGTTGTTTCTGACCCAG
Organism: Amorphophallus titanum; assembly: GCA_024336825.1. NCBI lineage: Eukaryota > Viridiplantae > Streptophyta > Magnoliopsida > Alismatales > Araceae > Amorphophallus > Amorphophallus titanum. Next base: position 14,148,618 of record JANBPO010002302.1, read on the forward strand.
AATACAGCACAATGCTTTAGACATTTCACAGCAAATAGTCACATTTCATAGCAAAGTCACGCTTAACTAAAACAAAAACAAGGGATGCCAATTTCAACATTAGAGTCACAGAAGGACACAAGTTTTAAAGTTACAAAAGGACACAAGTTTTCTGAAGACGGTTACATTTCTAAAAATAGTCACAAAAGGACACAAGTTTTTAAAATGACTGTCACCATTGGCCACTATTTTGAAGACAAAGTTTTGATCACACAACCCTACACATTTTTGAACCTAGAATTCACCATCCGGCGGCGACCCCTAACTGGAGCTTTAGGAGTTATACTCTGCCTTGGAGTTGAACTTGAGGAAGATGTCTGGGAGAGAATTGCACCGGAGCCACCTGCAGCACTGAAAAGTATTTGAATGGTTGACTGGAGGCTTTCTACTACAACACTGGTCCTAGTATAGGATTAATCAACCTGCACTGCATTAGTGTCCACTGTTGTAACACTGGAGCCACCTGTAGCACTGAAAGGCATTTGAATGGTTGACTGGAGGCCTTCTACTGCAATACTAGTCTTGGCATAGGACTGATCAACCTGCATTGCACCAATGTCCACTGTTGCAACACTGGTCCTCCCTTCCAGACTAGTTGACCCTGTCATGGTCCCCTGTGAACACAATGCACAAACATAAAGATTACACTTTACAATAATAAGAAATTTAAATAGATCATTTACATTGATGATATGGTCATGTAAATACACTATCTGACCCTGTGTTTGCATTGATGCTTGGTCAGGATGCCTATGCTTTCTAAGCCTACCAAGAGGCGTCCTGCATGACACAAATATGTATGAGTGCCAATTAAAGTACAATCATGTACATAGGTATGGCATATATTGTTACCTTGCTTGTGGAGTGGTACTTTGACCCAATGTTGAGACTAGATTCTTGCATGTCTTTGCATGATGTCTAAATTGACCACACGTTTTGCACTTATGGGCCTTTGTAATTTTTTTGGCTTCATTTGGGTCTCAGATTATCTTCTTTTAGGTCTATCGGGTGGCCTTCTCACAATGGGGGGAAGAACTTTTCTTCCAAGTTTAATCCATTGTGTCTTGTCAGGCATAGGACTGATACCCAAACCATCGGTGGCTTTGTAACCTATCACTGTGTAACATCTGTCAATGTAATCCTCCCATTAATACCCCTTCTGCTTGCCAAGAATGCACACGCATGTGAGCGTAGAAGGCATGTTTTCTGCCAAGCCATACAGGTACAAGTTTTCTGGATCAAGTCCACACAACTTTCCTCTCTTCTGGGCCTGTAACCTGAACAGTCTCATTAAACCCCTTCTCCACTAAATATCCCTCCAATTTTCTTGTCATGATAGATATGTACTTCCTTGCCCTTGGCACCAAGGCATCAGTCTATTTTTCTGCCCTTGACCTCCTAATGTGCATGGTCTTCATCATTTTAGAACGGATTACATCTATACAGTCCAATACGAGTCTCCAACGTATATTTGAGATGTAGGCATTGAATGATTCACTTAAATTATTTGTTATATGATGACATTTAACACGTGGATGGAACTGTGACCTACTACATACAACCCCCCTCATGGCTGGTGATGTCAAATAGGCATGTGCCTCTGGAGAATTCTCTTTGATTTGCATCATCCAGTCTAAGAAATCAACTTCAGTATATGATCTTACTGCATGCCACAAGAGTCTCTTCATGAACCAAGTCTAGTTATGTGCATTTTCTCCTTCCACAATTGCTATGGTTAGTGAAAAAATCCCATTGTTCCTATCAAACGAGGTGGCAGCCAGCAATGTAACTCTAAAGATACCCTTCAGGTGACATCCATCCAAGTCAATTTGGTGCTTGCATCCCAACTTAAAACCCTCAATACAAGCCTTTAAACATACAAACATCTTGAAAAATCTGTCATGTACATCTGTCTGATATGTGACTACACTCTCAGGATTCTTAAGACTAATTCACGTTGTAGATCAGGTACTCTGCCATACATTGCTTCCCAAGAACCATGAATTTGCTCCAATGCCATTTGCTTGCCTCTATAAATCCGGTGGTAAGGAATGTCCACATGGAATTGAGCATTCAACCTTCTTGAAATTCCCTTCACTGTAACATCTCCTTCAGTCCTAAGCCACCCAATGCACGTACGTGCAACCCACTTCTGAGTGACCATATGATTCCCAGACTTATTTGCGCCAGTGCAAGTGTGTTGAGGAACAAGCTTCTTTATCTGAAATGTATGGCTATCAGGTAAACGAGAAGCATGCATTCTCCACTTGCATCTCTTCTCAGCACAGACTACTGTGACCCTAGTTGGTTCAAATTTTTTGTAGTTGACTGCAAATTCATTTTTTAGTGCATGCTGGGCAAATGCTGGTCTGAATATATTAACATTCTCAAATCTGCTTCCTAAAGACATATCTGGATTATGAATGTTTCAGTATAATAGGGTACTCTCATTGTCCCCTTCATCTACCTCCATATCACACTCAGAGTCTAAGGAAAAGCAACTGTCACAATGGTCATCGGTATAAACCTCATCATTAGATATATCACCCTCCTTAAACAGAGTCTTTGCCTCATTATTGCCTGGAGGCTCAACCTCAACAAACTCACAGTCATCTCCTAATGGATTCAAGTCAGGATCATCTTCTGAAGGCATTACATTTTTTGCCTTGGATTTTCTTCTAGTGATTGAGGCTACCCTCTTCATTTGTGGATTAGAAGAGGATAAGAGCACTCCAATATATTTTATGGCAACATATAACACAATGCACAATTCATGGCTGAATTTATCAAAAAGGGAGATCACATCCTCATCTGAACTAATTCTCACATATTTCTTGGGCCTCACATTTGGTACTAAAGTATAGAAATCAATCGTCCGGTCATGTCCCCATTTGGTGACTTGGGAAGCTAGCACTCTCAGCTCCCTCAGATGAGCATAATCCCTTTCAAATGAGTAGGATTTCTGTCTAAAACCTATGGGAATCATTCTTCCATGTTCATCAGTAGTCTTAAAATGCACTCTATAGTGCAGTTTCAATGTAAATGTGTCAGCCATAATTATGCTTTCGATGCTTAAAATAAGATAGAAAACAAAAACAAAATAAGGGGGATGATAAGTTTGTATAAAACACATAAGTAATGCAAATATTCTTAGCAAATAGGTCCTGTACAATTATCAAAAACTACAGTTCTAACCTCAATTGGACCACAAGCACGTCCACTCCAACCAGTCCAGCTATCTGTGGGCCTCCTTGATTCGCTTCTGTCCAAATGGGAATACCACCTGCACATATAGAAGATGGTACTAGACTTTACTCCAAATCAATAAATCAAATGAACCATAAACCAACAAATCAAACATGCCACTTGTTTCCTACTTTATCTCACAAAAGAAAGGCACCGCGGGACCACAATCACTTTCAATCTAGCAAGCTCAATTTCTATGGGGCCTCCTCCTTCCCTTGTTTTTGTCTCGTTCTGAAGCTGTAAATAAACGAAAGGGCCACATCTCAGACGAAGACAATAAATTATGCACCCTAGACACTAAATAAACAAACGTCATCAACATCTGCCTCTTAAACAACAAATCAAGACCGATGGCCAACCCCTTATTCAATGGCCATCGTAAACCCCTAAACCCTAATTCCAACCAGACGCAATAACTGACCGTCCCACAAAAGAAGAAAGTGGTAACCACAATCAAGGGATATAAAATAGATATCGAGGGAGATAGAGATAGAGAGAGAGAGAGAGGAGAAGAGGGAGACCATGCGAAAGAGGAAATGACAAAGAGTGAGAGAGAAATCGAATGTATAACAGAGAGTATGTGAGAAAGAAGATGAAAGCACGAGAGAGAGTGAGAAAGAGAATGTGAGAGGTTGAGAGAGAGTATATGAGACTTATCCGGTGGAGAGGAAGAGCCCTTCCGTCGCGTGAAGGGTGTTGCAGGTCGGAGATGACGAACGATCGTGATGGGGGCGTGGGAAAGGGGGAAATCGAAATCGTGAAGGGTTTGCGAAAGGGGAAAATTGCGATGGGACGGTTGTCGTAAACGTAACTAGGGGTAGGTTAGTAATTCTCCCTTCTAACCCAAGTTTTACTCTAGTCAACCTTACGGGAGTGACGGTAGGGGTACAACCGGAATCATCAAAGATATTTGCAGGATAGTTTTGATAATATGCTTAAGTGAAAGGTATATTTGGCATAACCAATATTTATGAGGGTATTTATGTTAAAAACCCCCCAAAAATTAGACCCTTCACCACCCTCCTCTTCTCCCTCCCACAAATCCTCCTAAGATTCCACGACACAATCCTCATTGAGAAAAGAACTAGATCCCGCCCTCCACTCCGAAAAAAAGAAGAAAGGAATAGCAAGAGAAGAACAAGAAGGAAAGAAGAAAACAGAACAAAAAGAAGAGGGAAAAGATGAACAGAGGTACAAAGAAGGGAGGTGTCATTGGTGTTCATCAAACCCCCCTTCCAACGATCCTTCGGCCTTACAACCTACTCTCAAGACCCGTTGGTGTCCGCGGCCTACTTTCTTGATGTCTCTTAGCGTTGATAGCCCGCTTTCCTCATTTTTTTTGGCTCTTGCAGCCTATTTTCTAATTTTGGCTCTTGTAGCCTGCTTCCCAACTTCAGCTCTTTGCAGCCTACTTCTCAACTTCGGCTTTGTAGCCTGCTTCCTGATTTCCACTTTCGCAGCCTACTTCCCCGATTTTGGTCCTCACAGCCCGCTTCCCAATCTTTGGCTTTATAGTCTACTTCTCAGACTTTGGCTTTTGTAGCCTGCTTCCCAACCTCGGCTCTTTCGCAGCCCGCTTCCCAATTTTGGCTTTATAGCCTGCTTCCCAACTTCGACTTTTTACAGCCTACTCCTCAACTTCAGCTTTTATAGCTTGCTCCCCATCTTCGACTCTTTACGGCCCACTTCCCACCTTCAGCTATTACGGCTTGCTTCCCAATTTGGCTCTTGTAGCTTGCTTCCCAGCATCAGCTCTTTGCAGCCCGCTTCTCAACTTCGACTTTTATAGCTTGCTTCCCAATATCGGCTCTCATGGCCTGCTTTCCAACATCGGCTCTTTGCAGCCTGCTTCTCAACTTCAGTTCTTATAGCTCGCTTCCCAATATCGACTCTCGTAGCTTGCTTCCCAATATCGGCTCTCGTAGCCTGCTTCCCAATATTGGCTCCCGTAGCCTGCTTCCCCGATCTTTGACTCTCGTAGTCTGCTTCCCAATTTTGGCTCTTACAGCCTGCTTCCTAACTTTGGCTCTTGCAGCCCACTCCTCTTTGGCCTTCGTGGCATGCTTCCCCTTGGCCTTCGTAGCCTGCTTCCCTTTGGCCTTCGTAGCCTGCTTCCCCAATTTTAGCTCTCATAGCCTACTTCCCCGATCTTTGGCTCTCGTAGCCTGCTTTCCTTAATTTTGGCTCTCGATGCCCGCTCTCCCAACCTTTGGCCTTTGTTACTTGGCTCTCAATTTTGGCTTTCGCAGCCCGCTTTCTTGACTTCGGCCTTCACGGCCCACTTCCCAATTTTGGCTTTTGTAGCCTGCTTCCCAACATTCAGCTCTTTGCAGCCTGCTCCTCAACTCTGGCTTTTATAGCTTGCGTCCTAACTTCGGCTCTTTGCGGCCCACTTCTCACATTTGGCTCTTGTAGTATGTTTCCCAATTTGGCTCTTGTAGCCCACTTCCTAGCTTCGGCTCTTTGCAGCCCGCTTCTCAACTTCGGCTCTTATAGCTCGCTTCCCAATATCGACTCTCGTGACCTACTTCCCAATATCGGCTCTTTGCAGCCCAATTCTCAATATCGACTCTCGTGGCCTGCCTCCTAATATCGGCTCTTTACAGCCCGCTTCTCAACTTCGACTCTCGCAGCCCGCTCCCCTAATGTTCATTGACTTTTATAGCCCGCTTCCCTAATGTCCTTTCAGCCTTTCACGGTCTGCTTCCCCAATGCCTTTACTACCGCTACACTAATACATAGCAACAATATTTTCCTATGTAAAAATAACAATAACATAGTAAAAATAATAATAATAATAATAACGAAAAAAAAAGAAGAGAATGCATGGTTACCCCGCTTGCATGCTTGCTTATAATATAGAATAAGACACTTCCCTTGAATTTTTTAAGACCGCATTTCCTTGCTAAATAGTGCCGCCCTGATTCCGGATGCGCGTGCGGTACGGCATATGCCCGATAGAGGGATAGGCCTTCTTCATTATTCCGGCGCGAGAGATGGTGTGCCATTTTTGGGATTCAAGCACAACTTTTTACGCGCTAGATTTCATGGTGCCATTTTAAGATGTGTCGCGCCGGTTTAAGGGGCATGCATGCTGGTTTAAGCGGCGTCAATTTACCGTTGGTCATGCTATTTTAGCTTCTCTTCTGGTTGTTTGTTCAGATCGGATCCGCTTGTGGACCCCGGACTAGCTCTAGGGACTATTTCGAACCGCATATTACTCCGGCCTTACTGGACTATCATGAGAGGTATCCTGAAGGCCATCAAACTTCTGACTAACAACTTCCGGTGCAAGCCATTCTTTTAGTTTGGTCACTCGAGTTTTCCAGCTTATACGACCTTTGGAAACCCGTATGGTGGGACCAAAGACATCTCTTCACCTCGAAAGGTGTTTTCTTTAGGTGGTGGGCCACTAGGGGTATTTTCATCCTTGTGGACGGGGTTTGTTCGGTGCGACCGAGTCAACACCAGCTTGTTAGCCTCGACTTGCCACGTGACATCACCAGGATTTAGAGAGATAAGTTGTGGAGTCCCTCCATCGGGTATCTCGAGACTTCAGTAGTTCGAGTGAACCTTATTTGTTGATCTTCTTCAGCTCTCGTGCATCAACAAGCCGCATCCTTCCATCATTCAGGCACAATTGCCATTTGATTATATTTTGGGTGTCAACAAATGCCCCCCAGCTGCAAGTGTCGCAAGTGAGGAACGAGTGACGCGAGACAGGCGGATGTACCTTGATCGAGTGTATTCTTCATTTTGATCAGCACAGACCATTGATCCAGTGTGACCAGGGCGCCATTAAATGGCGTGGAGATGAACTGGTGCAACTACTTAAATTGTGTGGGCCCCAAGCAACCTTATACCGGCATGAGTGTTGAGAAGCCATAAAACGACGTGAAGAGTAGGAAGCTATAAAACGGCGTGGGGAATGAGAAGCCGTATTAAACGGCATGGGGAGTATAAAATCATAAAACGGTGTGGGGGAGCAAGAGAAGTCGTAAAATGGGTGGGTTTATGGTGCATCCGTAAAACGACGTAGGGAGCAAGAGATGCTGTAAAATGACGTGGGGTAAAATAGCGCACCATTTGTGGCGCCATTTTACCCTCTCTTCGCACCTTAAAAACCCCTATTTCTTTTCCTTTTCGTCATTCTCTGCTTCAAACCCTAACTCGTCCAGGCTTCTCCTCCGGCAATGATCGCGACCCTTCAAGCTCCTAGGCACGGTGGTGGCAACGGCGAGGGCTCTTTGTGGGGATGGTGTTCTAGCTATGGGGAATCCCTCTTTCCTTCTCCTGTTCTTTCCTAGTGACACTAACGCAAGCGACGGCAGTCTTCTTTTTTGGGTTCTCGTGACGATTAGGGCGTTGGCGGGCTTCTCCTCCTCTTCTTAACCCTTCCCTGGTAGTAGCGCCAGTGGCGGTGAGGGTCTAAGCCTTCACCCCTCCTTCATCGGCTTTGGTGAATGGGCGGTGTGTCATCGAGACCTTTGACGAAGGTGAGAGTGGCAACAATGAAGCCTTCTCCCCTCCTCTCTTAGCGACGGTAGCTGCAGCAATCGTGTTATTCTAGAAGATATTTGATCCTTCAAAGGGGAAGTGGAAACTTGCTCAAGGGCAAAAGCCCTCTCTTGGCCCCGGGGTGCTTCTAGAAAGCTAGCCCTCAAAGCATGACCCCCCGGGTGTCCATCCAGCCTCGGTGTGCCACCCACGGCCTAGTTTAGGGACTATCTCAGCATTATGCGTGGACATGTTCCCACTTTCTTCTGGCATGCTCCCCAACTAGGGGAGACTCTACCAAAATTTTGTTAGAACGGAATAGATGTTCACCATGGAAGGCTATAAATGTTCACCCCTTCATATGGGTTCCTTCAAAGATCATGCCAAGGAGAGGCAGGCCTCGAGGGGCCCTGGATGAGTAGAAGATAGAAAGAAAGGGAAGGCAGAGGCTAACGAAATAGAAGACTATGCTTGCCAAAGATTGTCTTTTATTCATCCGCAAGAGGGGGGAAATCTAAATACAGAAGAGGATATACCCCAAAGCAAAGAAAAATACAGCAGAGGAGGAAGAAGTGGATACACCGGTGGGGGAGGGGGAAGAGAGCACAAACTCCTTCCCCTCCAAGCTCACCTCTCTTCTCTCACACTCACTCTCTTTTCTTCACCTCATAGGCGCAGGGGGAACGGAGCTTCTCTTCTTCTTGCCTCTTCTTTTCTTCTGTTAGCCAGCCATCTAGCCCTCCAGTGGAGTATGCTTCCCCCTTATATGAGTGGATATCGGGGAGGCCACTAAAGCCAAAACCCTCTTTCTTCTTTCTCCTCTTTTTTCTGCTCAAAGACATTGAGTGGCCTACAGATAGGGGAGCGGTAGAGTAGGGGAGATGTTTGCCTGGGATTGGTTGACGGCGACCGGTGGAGATGCGTTGTTCAGTGCGATGCTCGAAGACTTCCATTCTTTGCATGCAGGTAGTTGCCCGCCGGTCAAATGCAGGCGTCTACTCCATTTCGGGCAAAGGGTCTCCATCGATAGTCTGTTCACGGGAAAACAGGGGATCAGACTCAGGATGGGATGTTTTGGGTTAAATCAACACGAGGGGTGGGCGTGCCGATTTAGCAGCACAAAGGGGGGGCGCCAGATCAGCAGGAGAATGCAGGGCGCGTCAGTTTAGCAAAGGAAGAGGTGCACGCCAATTTATGATCTCCCATGGGTTCGTCGATTTAGGTCTTGGAGGGGGCGCGCCAGTTCAAGTGCAAGTCATGCTGGTTTGAGTGTCAAGAGACTTCATCCCGACTTCGTGGCGATTCAGACGAACGCTTGCACTCCCACGATGCCTTAGTTGTAATGCCCCGCCTCCGAGGTGTTTAATTTGAAGCCTTCGAGTCCCAGTCTGGGACTTTGCATGATTTCTGGCGCATGTCGGGCCCATGTCTGAATTCCCAATTTTTTTTCCTGATTTGGCCTTCAGCATCGCCGATTGGGGAGCCGGGGCTGTCTTTTCTACTTGAGGGGCTTTCTTGCTAGATGGCGGACCACCGGGTGTGTTCTCGTCTAGATCGGGCGAGGTATGGGGCCTATTCGGCCTTTTCGTCTTTGACTTGCTCTCGGATGCGGAGATGTACGTGCCGTATGATCATCATTTTTTGGCGTCCACAAATGCCCCCTCACTTGCGGGTGGGGCAAGCAAGGGATGAGTGCGTGGGGCCCGCGAGTGTAGAGTTCTTTGACAGGACATCTATTCTTCCGGGCTAGTGGAATGCTGATTCTTTGTGAATTCGCGGGAAAGTACTCACTCCTTCAGTGAAGGGATGAGGGGACCGCTTCACCGCATATGCACGAGGACCGACATGTCAGAGTGGGGGTTTAGTCATCGGTATGGGGTTAATACCAAAGCAAGAAGGAAATTTTTATGCGTCGTCCCAGCAAGAGGCCTAAGCCGACCAGAGGAGGCCAATCCCGAGAGAGAGTTGGTGACTCGTGTTGAGTTAAGGAAAGTTGTTTATTCATCGACTCAGACGGGGACGTCCGCGTGGAAGTCTTGCAACAGAGGAGTCTTTTAATCCATCGACTTGGATGGAGAAGCCGAGCCGAGCAAAGGGGATCTTTTAGTTCATCGACTCGGACGGAAGGTCCAAGACAAGCAAGATGGTCTTTTAATTCATCGACAACTAAAGGCTAACAAACCGCAACTAGCGTGAAACATCTCCCAGTTCCGAATCATTGCCGTATGTTGATGAAGATATCAAGAGACAAATAAACCATGTCAGTTTCGCCACCCCGGTGACACCGACGAATAAACACCTTACCCAGACCTCTGGGATAAGGAAATAAACCCCTCTTTACTTTAGTACTGACCTAGTGCCGACGAATACCTCAAGAGACAAAGAAACCATGTCGGTTCTGCCACCCTGGTGACACTGACGAATAAACACCTTACCCAGATCTTATGTCTGGGATAAGGAAATAAACCTCTCTTTGCGTTAGCACTTACCTAGTGCCGATGAATACCTCAAGAGACAAACAAACCATGTTGGTTCCACCGCCCCGGTGATACCGACGAACAAACACCTTACCCGGACCTTAGGCTTGGGATAAGGAAATAAACCTCTATTTGCGTTAGCACTGACCTAGTGCCGACGAATACCTCAAGAGATAAATAAACCATGTTGATTCCAACACCCTTGTGATACCGACGAATGAACACCATATGCGGACCTTACGCCTGGGATAAGAAAATAAACTCCTCTTTGCGTTAGCACTGATCTAGTGCCGATGAATACCTGAAGAGACAAACAAACCATGTTGGTTCCACCGCCCTGGTGACACTGACGAATGAACACCTTACCCGGACCTTACGCCTGGAATAAGGAAATAAACCCCTACACTTCAAGAGACAAACAAACCATGTTGGTCCCGCCGTCCTGGTGGCACCGACGAATGAACACCTTACCCAAGCCTTACGTTTGAGATAAGGAAATAAATCCTTCTTTGCTTTAGCACTGACCCAGTGCTGACGAACACCTCAAGAGAGAAACAAACCATGTTGGTTTCACTGCCCTGGTGACACCGACGAATGAACACCTTGCCCAAATCTTACGTTTAGACTAAGGGATTGAACCCTTTTTTGCGCAGGCACTCACCCAATGCCGGCGAATATCCCAAGAGACACATAGAACCACGTTAGCCCCGACGCCCCGTTGGCATTAATAAATAAACTCTTCTCTCCCCCCCTCGGGTGACGAACACCTCCTTTTGACTCGAACCTCTCGTCCAGGTCATTTGAATCAATAAACTCTTCTCTCCGTCCCTTCGGGTGACGAATACCTCCTTTTGAATTAGACCTCTCATCCAGGTCATTTGAATCAATGAACTCTTCTCTCCGTCCCTTCGGGTGACGAATACCTCCTTCTGACTCGGACCTCTCGTCCAGGTCATTTGAATCAATAAACTCTTCTCTCTGTCCCTTCAGGTGACGAATACCTTCTTTGATCTGGACCTCCCGCCCAGGTCATTGACTAAACAAACCATCCCCTTCATCCCTCGGGATGGTGACCTTCCCATCGATCAGGACCTCCCGTCCCGATCATTGACCGAACAAACTCTTATCACTGTCCCTTGGGACGATGGATACTTCCTTTGATTAGGACCTTGCGTCCACACCATCGAATGAACGAACTTTCACTTCCATCCCCTTCGGGCGCCCAGGTGAGACCGGTTGGTAGTCCTCTTTGCACGGTGGAGTGGTCCCCTCATCCTTCCCCTGGGAGGGTGAGCACTCTCCTGTGCGCTAACACGGATGCCTACCGGTTCTCCATGGGTGAGCTACCGCAAAGGCTTACACCCCGCCGATGCATTTCAAGCAAGGCGCAAAAAAAAGAGAAAAAAAAGGGGAAAGAAGGACTGTCGGGGCTGCACACAAGAGACATACTCAATAAGGGTGTTCTATTCCTTTGAAAAGAAGAAAAGATATGCTCCGGGGCATTTCCCTGTATTACATATTAAAAAGAAAAAAAGGGGAATTTCCGCTGCAATGATGTCTCAATGTTTATGTGAAAATTCTCTACCGTGATTGTACTGCTTGGGTTGTCCCACTGTCACGTTCCGATTCGAAATCCGACGGGAGTCTTTACGACTGGACCGGGTCTCGAGTCGGGGCGTTACACCTTAGCTTCCCTGCATCTCCCTCTCTTCCATCTTCTAGCCTCGCCTTTTCTAGCCTCTTCCTCCTCCGGAACAGAGCCTTTGTGAATCTGTCTTGTATCGACCAGACCTGAGCCATCCTTCTGCCAGAGAATAAAAGGGGCACCACAGCTCCATCACTGTCGGCTGCCGGCGAGCTCAGCCACCAGAAGCGGGCCACCCTGGAGGCACCGGCCCTGTCAAACTGCCAGATCCACCCCATGCTCAGAAACAGTGGCTAGGGCAGCCATCCAGGCTTAAATTGGGTGGGGACACAAAGGATAAGATTCTGAATGAACATATATTTGGACACAGGTATAGCTCCTATTGAAACTGAGCTTAAAGAAAGTAGGCTTGGCCGCTTGGGTAGTTTGGTCATATGAACTAGCATCCAAGTTCAGTGCTGGTTAGAAGGTATCACAGAGATTAAGTCGAGTGGGTCAAACAACTCAGGAAAGGCCTGAATAGAAATGGTTGACTTTCCTAGGTTTACCTACAAGGAGGGCATTGGATAGATTTAAGATGGCGACATAGGATTCATCATTCTGTAGCCAACCCCAATAAATTTTTGTGTTCAAATATAAAACTATTGTCTGATACATTGTATCAACCTTCTAGGACTCCATTTATTTGGTCACTTAGCCATACAATTCAAGCAACTAGCCATAGTACAATCTTGACTTCAAGGCTTGAAAAACTGCAAAGTTTAGTGTGCCTGTTTGTAACTCCTCAAAGAACTTACTTGGATCCAAGCTTGTTGATGTCCTGGAGACTTTAGATGACATTAAAATTAGCAAGTCACAACAGTTTGCACACTATAGTACTTAATCTCATCAGACCAGGTAGAACATTCTTATGAAATGACTAGATAAAATTGCCTAGGCTATCATGTAACACAAGCATGTAGCATACCTAGAGCAAAAAGTAACATGTATTGATGCATAGGAACAGGCTCTAAGAATGAAAACCCAAGTGATACTGTGGTAGAATGACAATTATCACACAAGCTAGGAAACTATTGAGGTTTTTGGGTCATCCAACTCAAAATCTTAAGGCATTGATTAGAGAGAGGTGCCATATTTACATATTATATTCTAATTTTATTTTGATCTCCACTTGATGCAGGACTATCTGCATGTCCCCATGCATGCAGCTGAGTTTAGGCTTTGTCACGTGAACAATCACAAAAATGGGGTATGTGGCCCATATCATAACCATAGGCTCTGATACAATATTGAAATTATTGGGCCATCCAACCCAAAACTTTCAGGCATTGAGCGGAGAGACTCCACTGTATATTATTGTCTTCCTTTGATCTTCATTTGATGTGGGACTCTCTTAACAGACACAAAAGATATAAAAATGCACCGTAAGCAAAGCCAATGTAGACTGTTGACACCATTTCTCATAGTCTTACATGCTTAAGCTATATTTTCCCACATAACAACTGAAACTTGAAAGAGATATCAAATCTGATTTTATAAAAAACAATTCTCACTGTCAGCCTTGATGGTACAGGATTAGAAGAGTTTAGAGCTTGAAAGAGCAGAAAGATTGATTATTCACCGCAATCTCTTTTATAGCATCATATTTTCCATTCATCATTGATGAAACACGGTACAAACTCTTGTTTAAATGCAGCCACTGCAATTCATCTGATGTGTCCTGAGACATAATAAAGGATACGAAACATATTTTTCCCTCCCAGATTCTCCCATCTGATTGGTTGGAATAGAAATAATGTTCTTAGATATAGAGCTCTTCCAAATCTCTTCCCTCATTGGCTTGTGACAGAAAAGGATGGTCCTCTATCTTAGGTGCTTTCCAGAGAAGCATTCTGATTGGCTTATTGCAAAAAGGAGGCTACCATGAAAAGAGACATTTCCCAAAACTATCTTCTGATAGATCTTCCTTCACAAAGAAATGGTCTGATTGCCTTATGATGAAAAGGATAGTTCTCTATCTTAGGAGCTTTTTCGGACCTTGATTCGCGTGATTTAGGATCCTGCGACATTGACTTTAGACGAGTTTGTGTGTTTGACTCAAACGGGTTTAAAACAAACGAAGGTCTTCAAGTGTGTCGACGCGCTTAGCTCCCTGCGTCGACACTGCTTCCTATCTTATGAGCTACTAGGCGCCAGGGTGAAGCACGAGTCGACGTTGTGAAAGGGTTGCGTTGACGCAACTAACTTCCTACTTGAACTGCTTATGAGCTGGGTCATTGTGCGTCGACATAGTTACACGGGTGCGTCGACGCATCCTTTGAAGATGCATCCGAGGTAGTTTCTATGAGGAGCCTTGTGTCGACATACTGTAAAAATGATGTCAACATAATTGAAGAATAACACTTGTTTGATAGAGGTTGAGTTAGCGCTTCATCGACACATTGAGATGCTTGCATTGACGCACTTGTAGATGTGCGCTTGAAACTGCTTCTAGAGATGTCTGGAGTCGATGCATCTGAGGATATGATAATGCTGGAGTTGACTCATCCTCATGGAGGTTCCTATTAAGCGGTGTTTGAGCCAAAGATGCGTCGACGCAGCATGGTGCTTGAGTCGACGTAGCCTAAGTGAAATCTAGCAGTTCTTCTTCTTGTAAGAGAGCGGGTCGACCCCTTCATCAAGAGCGAGTCGACGCAATCATGAATTGTGTTGCTTTTGTCACATTCAGCCAATAAAGAAGATATTTTAGATTTTTTAAAATAACTAGCCAATGACTTATAGGGAGACATCATCAAAACATGATGCACACAACAGTCGTCTCTTTCCTAGTTTAGCGAGGACGTAGTTAGTGGAGTGGTGCCCTCTTTGATCGTAGGGGGCCGTCCGTTAACCACTCGCTCATTCTCTAAGGAAGGGCATTTTAGTGAGCTTCACGACGGCATGGGCGTGATCTAACATTCGTCAGAGTAAGTCCCGTAACTGTAGCCTCTATGCTCTCCCGTTTGCAAATCTCACGCCGCCCAGGATGCACATTTGTGGGGATCATATTTGTGGGCCGACCAGTCCTAAGTAGGCCCCATTAAACAACATTCCTGAACTGCAGGTCTGCTAGAGATGACCGTTACGGGCCTGGTGACATCGAGCTGTGCTGGACCCTGCAGTACTGGGCCATGCTGGGCCTGGCAACTTTACCCCTCCTCAATGATGACTGGAAATTTTTCAAGGAACAAAATTGAAATAGATGAAAATACACAAAATTAATTATGATGAAAAAATTACGAGATTAGATTTACTGGACATTGAATAGCTAAGCATCAAAAATTTATGTACAAAAATTAAAAAGGATAAATAATGTCATGAACTAAGAATTTAAGATCAACTCGATGAAAAGTCACAATAGGTGAGAACACCTACATTGATCGCACAAAACTCCAAGCTCTAAGCCTGAAGAAGGTGCCCTATCTTCCTCCTCCCAGCGAACCCAAAACTCATCTTGCTGCAGCCGTGCATCCACAATAGGGTTCGGGTTTTGCGCGAAGCTTTATAAACGAGTTCACCCTCCCCCTCTCCCTTGGAGTCCTATTCGAACTAGTATTCCTTCAAGGGGAGCGGTGCTCGCCTCTAGAGAGCTCGTAAGCTACCTTCTTATTTTCAAGGAGAGCAGTGCTCGCCTCTAGGAAACCCATACGTTACCTTTTCATTTTCAAGGGGAGCGGTGCTCGCCTCTAGAAAATCCGTAGGTTACCTTTTCATTTTCAAGGGGAGGGGTGCTCGCCTCTAGGGAGCTCGTAAGCTACTTTCTTTGAATACAACTGGTGACACTTCATTGGGCTTGTTAATGAAAAGCTTCATTGATAAAATTTTCTGAGATTTACAGAATTCCATGTCCTAGGTACCTCTCGCCCATCCAACGTCGTCAGCCTGTATGCCCATTTGCCCAATGCTTCAGTTACCCGGTACGGGCCCTCCCAATTGGGTGCAAGTTTTCCCATGGCAGCTCTAGGATCTGCCATGCTTGCTCGTCATAGCACCAGATCTCCGGGGAGGAAGTGTCACTCTTTTACGTGAGTATTATAGTACTGGACCAACTTTTGTTGGTAAGTTATGAGTCTTACTTGAGCACGTGCTCTATCCTCCTCGAGCAGGTTCAAGTTCTCTTGCATCGCTTGGTTGTTTCTGGCCTCATCAAAATGTCCCACCCGGAGTGACGGGTTAGAGATTTCCACTGGAACCACTGCCTCTGCTCCGTACGTGAGGTGGAAGGGCATTTCGCCTGTGGCCGCTCTAGCGGTAGTCCGGTGTGCCCATAGGATGCTCGGGATGGAATCCACCCACGAGTCTCCTGCCTATTCCAGTCGAGTCTTGATACTGTGGAGGTGCGTCCTGTTTGCATTTTCCACCAATCTGTTGGCCTGGGGGTGTCCCACCGGAGTATAGTGGTTGCAGATCCCCAGTTCTGAGCATTTTTCCTGGAAGGCAGCGCTTGTAAATTGCCTGTCATTGTCGGTTGTGAGAACTCGTGGGATCCCAAACTGGTAGATGATACTTTGTAGCACAAATTTCCAAGTTGCTTCACTTGTGATTTTTCCCAACGGTTCTGTCTCGACCCATTTGGTGAAGTAGTCGATAGCAATCATGAGGAACTTCTTCCTCCCTTGAGCTTCAGGGAAAGGACCCAGTATGTCTATCCCCCATCGAGCAAATGGTCGAGGCTCCATCAGGGTATGTAGCTACGTCATTGGATGGTGGTGCAAGTTGGAGAACTTCTGGCATTGAGGACACCTCTGGGCGTACTCTAGGCAGTCTTGTTGTAGGGTAGGCCATCAATATCCTTGTCGAATTAGAGTCCGCGCGAGTGCTTGCTCACCCACATGACTTCCGCAGAGTCCTTCGTGGACTTCTTGGATGGCCTGCTTGGCTTCCGTGGGGAATAAGCACTTCAGTAGTGGAGTTGAGAGGGATCGGTGGTACAAACAACCATCGACCACCGTGAAGTGCACCGCTTGTGCTCGTGTGTGGTGAGCCTCAGCGCGGTCGCTCGAGAGTTGTTGTCGTAGTAGGAAATCCAAGAGGGGGTCCATCCAGGATGGTTCATAATCGATGGCGTTTACCTGGGGAGTGGGCTCTTCTATGCTCGGCGTCGATAATTCCTCGATCAAGATAGATCTCGAGTTGGAAATCATGGTCGCTGATGTCAGATGGGAGAAAGCGTCTGCTAGGACGTTCTCCTCCCTGAGAATGTGGACCACCTCGAAGTGAGAGAATTCTTCTGCCGCGGCCTTGGCCTTCTCCAGATACTTGATCATAGATGCTTCGCGTGCTTTGAACTCTCTGTGAACCGTGTCACTCACTTATGGATGACATCAAAAGTGAAAATAAAAGACAAAGAAGAAGGGACTAAAAACACTAAGCATGAGATGCTAAAAAAGGAAGTGTGATCGCCAGAGGAAAGAAAGCCCCCCAACCCCTTCCCACCTCGTCCTCCCTCTCATCTCCCCCTTATCCTTCCCTATCTCCCACTGCTACCCAGCCTAGCAGTAGTAGCAGAATGGAAGCCCTGTTGCAGCGTCACCCCCACCTTCTCTGAGAAGTTCTTGGCGACCAGCCTAGAATCACTGGAATCTACTCCGAGCTGGCTTCGCAACAGGAGTTCAAACCCCTTCAACCAACATCGGAGCTGCCCGGAGGAGCAATTCTCGTCAAGCTATGCAATCTATCTCCGGCAGATGACCTGAGGCGAGCTGCAGAAGCTCCCACGGCATCTCCTTCAAGTTTCCTGATGCACCCTTTGACCAAGGTGATCCTCCACGGGTCCTATTTCTGATCCAAGAAGGAGGAGGTCATTTGACCATTGTAGCACCCCATTCCGGCCGTTGTCCCCGATGTGTGCAGACTGTCCTCACCAGGCTCAAGTTGGACCCCTCCCCACCTTTCTATTCGTTGCGACCACCACCGACCTTGTCTGGGGTCCCTATCTTCGACATCGCGAAGCAGACTCGTCCATGGACACGTCGACTCTAGCCTCGCATCCTGAAACACTCGGTGGAGCCCATGGTGATCCTGACCCCTCAGTGCTGTCCTACTGACCAGACTGAGTAGAACTAGGTCAGCCCTCGAAGCTCGACCTGCGGCGACCATGCTCGAACTCCAGACGATCAGCGGCTTATACAGTGAACTCCTACCCTGTCCCCTGGCACTTTGGCACTAGCTCTGCATCCTACAACACCTAGAGGAGTCTGTGGCTTCCTCGGCATCAGCTTGCTGTCCTGCGAGTCCAGTTCGGGCAGAATCAGCTTCCTACACATTTCCCCACCCCATGCCTGGCCGACTTGAAGCCCCTCTTTGCCTAGAGGTAAATTTTGGGTGTAATATTTAATTCCACACCCCTTAGCCAACCCTCCTGCGTCAGGTGTAATAGTGTAATAGTGAGTTTCAGGTCAAGCGACAACGACGCAGTGTGCGGGTTGTGTTCCAACGCTTCCCCACTCGCCCATGTCTTCGACCGGGGTCAGTTTCTTCAAATCGATTAGGTGAGCGCTTAGTTCCCCTCTATTGGTTAATCACTTTGCTTAGCTAGTATCATTTTTACTGCCCGTCAGATAGTGAGTGAGTGCTCAATCCCCATTCCACTCATTTGTGCATCCAACCGCGGAGTGAGCTGCGAGTACCACCTTTAACCCACGCCTATGGCGTGCTAGCCGCCCATGATCGTGGGAGTCCCAACCCCCTTAGGGGGTCAGCCCAAGCATAGCTAAGTCCTCGGAATAGCGAGGTCCCACCCCAGACCCTCACGATCATCCCGAGTCATCTCCGGGTGAAGTGTGCGCCATGCGAGTAGAATCGCCAAAATCGAGTCTGTTATCACTGGTCGGTGTGCTTGCGAGTATAGGTCCAAGGCGCATCTTGTCACCCCGTGGCATACTTGGCTGTGCCACATCAAGTGGCATCAGAGTAAGTTATAGGCTCCTTCTCACAAGTCTAGTCCTAGGGCACCCTTGCACTAGGTCACAAATAAGCTCACTCCCATGCATAGGCAACCCATTATTGCATGACTACACGTAGGGGGACCCTTTACCAGCCTGATCCCATTTCTTCAAATTCTCCAATGGATCCCAATCCCAAAGGTAACCCCGCTGCCAATGAGGATGGCCTCCAAGGCCGCATTGACTTCCTTATGGAGTCCCTCACCACTGTCTTAGGGTGGCTTGATGATATAACTATCCAACTCAACCAACTTAGGAGAAATGGGCCCGCACCAAGGGTAAATGATAGGAGGGGGGGGGGGGGGGGGGGGGGGGGGGGCACCGGGAGGCTGCTGAGATGCGTGCGGGTGTGACGAGCAGGGCGTGGCATTAGTGCGATCCTGTTTAGTGGATTCAAAGCTGGCGGTTGAGTTCATGATGTGGTTTTCGATGCAGTTTAGTCACCTCAGCACTCGATTTCTTCGGTGGAGGTAGGGAGACGGATCGCCACTTCGTTCTGCACGTTTTCCCTGCTTCTGTGCATGATTTGGTGCCCTATCGAGTGAGATCAGGCCAGTTTAGGGAAAACCATTATTTTTGGGGTTTGTAGGGGTTGCCAAAAAATGGTGACAGTTTGTAGTATAATTACTGTCAAAATGACCGTTAGGATGTCAGAATCCCATACCCACCAGTCTCGTGTCAATCGATTGTCATTCGGGACAGGTAGGAGCCCGGGAACCTCGGTGACCCGAATTGGGTAGATTCGTCAAAATTGTCCCGTTTTAACGATCGGATGTGTGCATGTGTCGTTTTTAGCTTCCAGATGTCTTCTGTGGTTGTATGGCTTTGTTTCCCCTTCACTTCGGCGTGAATGAGGCATGGAACGGGCCGATTCTGCCATTCCACTATTTTTCTCATTGGTTTGGTGTAACGATCGTACCAGAGACTGTCACACTGTGTGACGGTCCTACGATAGACCACCACAACCGTTGGTCATTTCGGGTCCTTCGAGGCTAGGGTGGTGTGATGGACCAATATAGGAGCATCACATGACTGTAACGCGCCAATGGAGGTGCGTTATAGTCTGGTCTTTCCCGAGGATTGTGCCTGTCAGTTCCTCGAAGATCGTGTCTTCTTCAAAGACCATGTCAGTCGGTTGGCTTTGACAGACCTCCCCTCGTGCGTCTGCATTTTGTAACACGCCTCCTAGAGGCCGTTACAATTATTTGACCGATGTTTGGCTTGGTGGTATTGCTATAACGCACCAACCCCCATGCGCCAAGCTTCTGTAATTCTCCCGTACTGGGCCGTTACTTGCCCTTTTGACCGGGTCTTGGTCTGTTGTCCCTGACGCCCCAGTCCTGGTGTGTCAGAGTGCGTAATGCGCCTATAGTAGGCCGTTACATCATTCGAGTGTAGGTTTTAGGCTTGTTGATCCTGACGCCCCTACCTTGGTGTGTCAGAACTGTGTAACGCGCCTATAGAGGTGCGTTACAGTCTTGTTGTTGGCCATGATGGTCATTGTTCTATTCTGTGTCTGTTCGTGAGTCAGTTTGTCTTAGTTTTGTGTTCTAGGGCGGTGTCTGTGTGTCGATGATTTCTCGATCGGTTGTTTAGGTGGCTAGATGTGGTCTCTTCCCGGACTGCGATAGTTCCCTAATGACTAAATCTAGAACTGCCAGCGTCCTTGTCTCTAGTCACATGGCGGCTGTCCCTTGGCTGCCGGGTTCACCTAGCGGTTGAGTGGTGGTTCGCTTTGCCTAGAGTGTCGTCTTCTCTGCTTGTGTATTGTTGTGTATGTTTGTGTGTGTGTGTGTCGTGTCTAGTTCCGGTCAACCCGGTGAGACCAGGGGTTGACAGGCGACCTTGTCTAGGCAGTTCTGTCCAGCCCCAAACAGTGTTCTGGATGCCTCTGGGTACTGTCCTACCTCAGTTGCGTGTCCGGGTGTGCTGATGGTTCTTGGTGTCCCCTTAGGTCTCCGTGAGTCATTTCCTGCGGAGCGCTGTTTCCTCTGGCTTAGGAGTAGGCTGATTGGCAGCTTGTTCCGCTATTTGTGATGATCTTGCCTCCGAGTCGTGAGACTCAAGGATTGTTACGTGAGCAGGTCTAGTTGCCTTGTCCTGAGTCTGTCGGTAGTGGTCGTACTGCCACTGGTGCTTTGTAGTACGTGGGACAGCGCTTGGTTAGCCTGGTGAGTTGGCCGCCGACTTCGGCCCGTTCGGTTCGCGATTGTGCTTGCTTGCTTAGGTCTGAGGTTGTGTCACATCATCGTGGGTGTCCTCATAGCCAGAGGTGAGAGAGGCCATGTGGGTAGAAAGAGTGTCCAAGGCGTGGGAGAAGGAATCCATCCATCCACTCACGGTGTCCATGAATGTGTCAAGTCGACCAAGGGATGTGTCCATGCGAGTTTCTAAACCTGAGAGATGCCTATCAAAAGCCTCATAATCCACCCAAGAAGCCTGTCCAACACCCTGAGCAGAGGACTCCCCACGATAAAACTGTGGAGGTGGTGGCATATCCGGATCAATTTGTGGAGGAGAAGGTGGCTGCTCCTCGAGTTGAACTAGAGGAGGGGCTTGCCCTTGAGCTTCCTACTGCCCATCCTCTTCTTCTTCATCTTCGGAGTCTTCTCCATATTGTCTAACATTTCTCTTGAGTTCTCCACCAAGACCCCAATAATACCCAAAATCATTGAGTATCTTGTGCCGATGGTAAATATCACTTTGTCTCACTTCAATGAATACCTTAGTAGCCAATGAAATTCCAGCATAAATAAATACTCCTGTCAGTTGGGATGCATAGGGCAAGGACCTTCTCCTTTGTGTGTGGCATGATCCAATTAAATCTCTCATAAGACTGCCCATATTGATAGTCACCCCATTCATCAGATGATAAAACATAAATCTATGAACTTCTGTGACCCCATTACGGCTTCCTGCTTTTGGATTGATAATAGTAGTAAACATGTGATGTAAAATACGCTACAGTGGTGAGAAGTAGTTAGAATTCAATATTAGCAAGTTGCTAACGCCATGCACATATTCACTGCAGGTCATAAGAGTAAAGGTGTCTGGAACTTCACCATGCCCAAAAGTCATATCATCCCCCCTTGCAAACACGCCTAGGGCCCTTACAAATAATTCTGAATTGACGATGATTTCAATGCCCTTGACAACTGTGAATAACTTACCATTTCT
Source organism: Amorphophallus titanum (assembly GCA_024336825.1). Lineage (NCBI taxonomy): Eukaryota > Viridiplantae > Streptophyta > Magnoliopsida > Alismatales > Araceae > Amorphophallus > Amorphophallus titanum. Next base: position 14,170,682 of record JANBPO010002302.1, read on the forward strand.
ATCATTCAGATTCCCATAAAATTCTTGAACAAGTTTGGGATAAAATCGGGTGTACCTTGTCATGAAATCAACCCAACCATCCTGAACTTCAAAAATAGCACTTAGGTTAGGGAAGAACTCATGTATCTCGTCGAAGTCGACTAGACGAGGGTCAAGGATAGGCCGTGGCCGCATCGGCGGTGCCCGTGGAGGTGGAGCTACCCACTGTGGTGGAGGAGCGTAGCCCTCATTTCTCCAGGTGCTAGACTCTCCCTGGGTGGGACGTCGAGAACTTCTTCTAGACGCCATCCAGATAAGAAACCCGCTATGAAAATCTTGAAGGTGATTGATCTCTTCCCTTGGGAGGTGAAACATAAAAGGACACACAACCGGTGGTAGACAGAGTTGTCCCACAACCTGGAAGCTGAAGAAGAAGCATTGGAGCTACACAAGCCACTTCGGAGATTTCTTCCGAAATGTTGACGAACTGGCCGGATCTTGTGTGGATGGAAGAAGGAGGTGTTTTTTTGGTGTGAAATGGAGAGGTGAAGTGTTCTAGGGTTTGAGGAAATGTTGGGAGGAGGTATGAAGGAGAAAGAGTGAAGAAATGAGGGTGAGAACCCTCTTAAAAGAAGGTTCAGACACGGGTCGGCCGGCTCGGTTCGCCGATTTTGGTCGACTAGTGGAGGGTGATTGGTCAACCGAACTGGTCGACCCCCCTTTTTTTCTTTTTTCTTTAACTCCATCATGCCTCAATTTTCTTTATTTTGGAACTCCATCATGTCTCCCTTAGGGATGTAAATGGATCGGGTTCGGCTCGGGTTGACCAATACCATACCCTATCCGTGAAAATTTTACAAATACCATGGGAGAAAGAGAGGTGAGAGAGTGAGAAAGAGAGAATGGGGAGAGAGAAAAGGGTTAGGGGTTATATATAGGAAAATCAAAAAATTTAAGAAATTTAAAAAAATATGAAAAAATTACCTCTGCGATCCTCGGAAGACGCACAACGCAGCGGTACTGTTCCGGAGTCAGAGAATGCACCGGTTCACCCTGCGCAGCGTTCCGAAGGCACATCAGAGGAAAATACACATAAATATCCGGTAAATATCCGAAAAAAAATCTAGGGCATTGCATGTTGTCTCTCGTAATATAATATTTGTCATATCTCATGCATGTGTATGACAAGATATTATGGATGCAAACAATTTAATACGACAGCTAATGCGGGAGGGGATTATAGTTTTACAAAACATGAGTAATCTTATAGTGGAAGATTTAGTAGATGTGATGGCTGAAGAAATTAACGATGTGCGTATGCCCAGACCTATGCATACATCTCACTACACAGAACATGTGTGGGTACATGACATATTAAGGGGACATGAAAAATAATGTTATAACATGTTCAGGCTAAATTCAGCTATGTTCATGCATTTGCGCGATGTCCTGATAGATAGGGATTTGATTAAAGACAACTGCTTTGTCACTGCAACAGAGTAACTGGTGATGTTTTTATACGCAATGGGTCACGATGTTGCGACGGCTGCCATGTGTGAGTATTTTCAACACTCGTCACAAACAATAAGTTATTATGTGAACTACACTTGTAAGGCTATAGTTGAGCTTAGGCGAACATACCTCCAGCTCCCCACAGCAGCAGCAAAGGTGCATCCGTTCATTCGACATAATGACAAGTTTTACCCTTACTTTAAGGTAACTTATAATCAGCACCTCCTCATCTGTTTGAAAATTTTAATGAGACATTAGAAAAAATGCAGGATGCATTGGGCACAATCGATGGCACGCACATCCCTGCCAATGTTCTAACATCAAAACATGCACAGTATTGCAATCATAAGCAACAAATTACTCAGAATGGCATGCCTGCTGTCCCAGTTGTACAGGTTTTGGGGTTTCCTTTTTTGTTTTCCGGGCGGCTGCCCCTCCATGGATGTAATATCTTTCAAAAATCAATAAAAACAGCATCTTGTGGTCGAGGCGGAGTGATCTCATTCCCTTCCTCTGGTATGGGGGTGCACTTTTCCTCTGGCCTCTTGATGACTTGAGTTTGAGAGAGAAAAAAAAAGCCACATCAGGAGTTTTCTAAACTAAGCCTCATCGTCTTTATGTTTTGGGTGTTGTATTTGTGTTCGTCATAAACTGTAAGAACTTGTGTGTGTGTGGATCGTTGTTGGATCCGTGGTCGTGTGTGTATGAGAGTCGTATTTAATTCGTGTGTGTGCGTGGATCTTCCTAGATCTGCGTTTGTGTGTGTGGGGGTCTATTTAGATTCGTTCTGTCTCGTGTGTGTGGATTGCTGCACTTGTGGCAGCAAGTGTTTGTGTTGGTGATCCGGTTGTCGAGTTGTGCTGGAGACCTCATCTCCGTGTGTGTATATGTGTTGGGGCATGTCCTCGTGTGTGTATAGGCGTCGTCCTACGTGTGTGGTTGGAGCGTCGTCTCCGTTTGGGGATTTATCCCCGAGTGAAGCCTCACCATGTTTGGTGAGGGGTGGACGTAGGATTGCTGTCGTTGCATCCGAAACACCTTAAAAATCGCTGTGCATTGTGTTTGAATTGTGTGGTTTGTTCCATGTCCTCTATCACCATTCTACGTGAGTGTGAGTGTATATCATTGTTTAATATTTAGCCACGTTCATATTGAATAATCTATCTAATCACCAAATAGATTCTGATAAACCCATTTTGTGATTGAAATCGTAGAGGTAATTTTTTCATATTTTTTTAAATTTCTTGAATTTTTAGATTTTTTATATATTAACCCCTCCCTCCCTCTCTTCCCTCATTTCTCACTCTCACCCTCTCTCTCTTCTCCCACGCTCTCCTATCACTCTCTGCTCTCCGACGGCTGACAGACTCGGGTGAGGGCGAGGCGGAGCGATGCGAGCGACAAGGATAGCGCGGATGGGTCAAGGATCGTGGCTTGAGGGCGTGGTGAAGCCAGTTTGCAGGTGTGAGGGCACCAACAGGGGTTTCAAGGCATTTTCTTCGTGGATCGGCGTCCACGGTGCGTCGTTTCTTCGGTGGAGTTAGGGGGATGGATCCTTATCCCTTGTACTTCCATTCTCGCGAGTTTCGTAGGCCGTGGTGAGCCGAGCCGGCTAATCAGGGCGTATTGAAAAAAATTCATATTTTAGGACTTGTATGTCGATCCACCGTTTCGTCGCGTTTCGGACCGATTCGAGGGCATAGATACATGTTAGGGGTGTCGGGGGAGCTTCCCCCTTGTTTCCCCCATCATTTGTGGATGATCGGGGCGTGGAACGGGTTTTTAGGAATGTTCCCGTCGTCCCATTCTCGGGTGAGTGTAGTGGCCCTTCCAGAGACCACCACACTCACTGGTGGCCCAAGGTAGGCGCGCCAAAGGCTGTGGCGGCCCAAGGAGGGTGCGCCACAGGGTACTGTTTTGTCGACAGGGTGTCTGTCGGCCTGGCGGGTGCACGATAAACTGCTAGAGCGTGTAACGATCTATGGTCCGACCACCTGAGGGGTGAGTTGACCGTTGATTTTTGACCGTTGGGGTCATGTGCCTTTAGCGGCAGTATGTACGGGCACTAGAGTGCTGTGGCGGCCTGAGATTGGGGCGCCAGAGATAACGTAATCTGTCTTCTAGCACACCAGGGTTCGTCCGCTAGAGGCTGTGGCGGCCTGAGACAGGTGCGCCAGAGCCAGTGTGACCTTTTCTTTTAGCGCTCTTGGGTTGGACCGCTAGAGTCCTGTGGCAGACCAGAGTTGGACTGCGAGAGTCTGTGGCTCTCCAAGGTTGGACCGCCAGGATATTCTCCATGTTTACCGTGTTGTTGCACATTGTGTTGGTCTCCAGTCGACCTGGTTGTGACCCAGTGGTTGACCTTCAGCCTCGTGAATGTCCCGGACACCATGAGACCTGTGTTTGTGTTTTGGGGGTGTCCAGAGGTGCCGCGTTATGTCGATTGGCGTACTCGTGAGTCTTGGGGTCCGGGTAACCCTATGCGTGTGCTCCAAGTATCCATGCGGGCCGTGTGTATGGCCTTGGACTACGAGTCCAGTTGACCAGCTTGAGGTTGGGGAGTTTCCACGTGTCACCGTGGTTTTGGACGTAGGGATTAGGCCAGACTGACTGCTCAGTGCTGTTGCGTGCGACGGTCTTGACCCGAGTCTTGTGACTTAAGGACCATTGAGTTTAATAGGTCTAGTGGGCTGTCTAGAGTCTGGTGGCCTTGAGTCACTTGTTACTATGTGTTACTCGCAATGGGTGTGTGCGTGACTTTCTGTGTTCACGTTTAATGAGTCCCCACTAGTCGTAGCTTTCCTGCGCACGCGAGTGCGGACCTACTTGGGAGTGGTGGAGAGCATGACTCGAGTGAGATGATTTTTAGGCTGGTTACCGTAGGGCCCCTTGCCTTTGCCGCTAGAGTCTGGTGGGGGGGAGAACCAGCTAGAGGACCCGACCTAGAGTAGATAGTCTGTGTGTGCACGTGTAGTTGGGGGTAGAGGACACGCGCTGACGAGCGTGACCCCAACTAGTCCTTGTTGTGAGTTCCTGGTTACTGAGTGTGTCTGAGTCTCGGTCCAAGATGACAATGGTAATGTCTCGAATTAATCCATAAGGCTACAAGTTTTGACCTATTCTAATCAACTACATCATAGTTGACCCAAATTACACAATAAGATTACAAGCCTTAACAAAAACTAGAAAATACACTCATCACTCGGTATCATTTCCATCCGGGTGGTGGTCGCTATCCAAGTTTCTAGAAAAATATTAGAAAGTAACTTGATGAGCGAATCACTCAGTAGGAATTACATCTCAAGCTCTAACAATCTTTAAGTCAATTACATGTTCAATGCAGGTATGATGATGCATGTTGGAAAGAACAAGATATCAAGAATTGTATAACAAGAATATTGCAGGAATTCAAGGTATCAATAAGATGTATCATTATGAAACTAGCAAGTAATTGCACAAGCTTTTCCAAGAAAGTAACAAGTATTCGCACAAGTTTTTCCAAAAAAGTAAGATTTCATGTTCTAGCAAGATTAAGTAATATCAAGCACGTATAATATCAAGTACATGTAATAACAAGTACGTGTATTTGAATTGGCTATTTCATTCATTCATTCGAGCAAGTAACTGCCCTTTTTTGGGCCAAACAAGTCATGTCAAGCAAGTTATGTCACGAGAGAGTGAGTGGAAATGTCTACAGTCAAGCAAGCAAGTACTTCGGTGTAATGCTTAAACACCGTGGTCAATCAACTCCCATGGGCACAAGTACTTTCAGGTGCTCCTCCGAGGACCAGATCGGGGCCTATATGCACAGCATTGTTTCATGTATTTATTTGGCATCCACTCTCATTTCATAGCCAATATCAAATTTCAAGAAATTTATACATTGTAGGAACATAAGGTAGATTTTCAGGAATGGAGTTCAAGGACATATCACAAGTAAATGATGAATTATGACTAAGCTACTTAAAATGCATGACACATAGACAAGTCTTGTGGAATTTGGCCCCCTTATGTGAGGGGTTTAAATCTGTAAGGTCCAATCTGTGGACAAAGAAGAAGTTTTCAAGAATCATAGCTTCAGGAAGATGACATGGCATTCTAGGGGGAATTAAGGGTTAAGGACTACACATTCTAACAGAGAAGGCTAGTGATCATTTGGTGAGGACTGGACAGAAGGCCAGGAAATTCTGGACTGTAGGGAAATGTCGCCCTGCAAGGTGTCTTCATTTAGAATATGGCACCCTTGCAGGGGGCACCCTATATTCAGACCATTTTTTTGTGTCAGAAGGAAATGGCGCCCCTGTCCAGGGTGCCCTATTTAAATGGCACCCTAGTCAGGGGTGCTGTATCCCTGTCTTCTTTTTTTAAAAAAATAGTTTTTCTCAGTGTCCTGTAATGGGTTCCAGAAACTGATTTTCATATATGCCTTTCAGAACTAGGTTTCCAGTAGTCCTTAGTAAAGGCTTTTAGGTTTTTCAAAAATGGTTTCCAGATTGTAGAATTGGGTTTATAGAGTCTCCTCCATAATGGTTCTCTTTCTAGGTTTCATAGAAATGGTTTCACAAGGTTTCTCAGTAACGATCTTTTCCAGGGTTTTTAGAAATGTAGTTGGATTGAGTTTCTGGGGTTTAGTTCCGGGAGAGAGAGATGGCATCCATGAAAATGCCCGTATAGGTCGAAAAGACTATGGTAAAATAGAACTTGCTCAGAGGGTCTCCATTTCAGAAATAGAGCCTTCTCAGAGGGTCTCTATTTTAGAAGAGTAATAATAACAGGTTTCACATGCTGTGTATTTAACAGGATATAGAGCCTTCTTAGAGGGTCTCCATTTCAGAAATAGAGCCTTCTCAGGGGGTCTCTATTTCAGATGGTTAAAATAGAGCCTTCTCAGAGGGTCTCTATTTCAAAAGAATGAAAGCGTGCACGGACTTTGTTTTAGAAACAAAATATGCACGGGGTTTGGCTTGCATAGACTTTATGAAGGCGTGCACGGACTTGAGATGCAACCCAATCAGCAAATAGACTAAGTCCAAAACGTGCAAGGGGTTTGACATGCACGGACTATATGAAGACGTGCAAGGACTTGATATAAGACATACATGGACTTAACAATGCACAGGTAAAATCTACAAGGACTTTAGATGCAAAAGGTGCACGGACTTAAAATGCAACCCAATAGAAATTTATCTAAGTCCAAAACATGCACGGACTTTAATCATGCGATTCGGTGGAATGTGCATGGACTATGGATTGAGCCTAAGACTCTATGTGTAAGGACTTGCTATAGGAGTTGCACGGACCATGCACTGACTTAGGCTAGAAGGCGCGCAACATGCTCAGACTTGCATCGAGCATATGCACTGACTCTAAGTGTATGCTAAGACATGCACGGACTTGTCAGGCAACACATAGACTCAAACGTGCACGGACTTGGACAATGTGCACGGGCTTAAGATGCAGAACGGCAGTAATTAGACTAAGTCCAAAATATGCACGGATTTTGTCTTTCCTTGAACAAATATGCATGGACTCTGTTACCAGACGGACATGCACTATTCATGCACGGACTTGACATCTAACGAAACGCGAATATGCATGAACCTTGCTACAGTTCGTGCACAGACTTGGTGATATGTGCACGGACTTGGATGCAACTATTTATGCACGGACTCAATAATATGAACATGCCTGGACTCAACAATGAATGGCATGCAACTCTTGCACAGACTATGCAAGGACTTTAGATGGTAAGGCGTGTAATACTTGGACGGACTATGCATGGACTCAGACTTGGTATGCTTAAGTTGAAGGTATGCATAAGACAAACACTTAATGCAAATATGCATGGACTAATATGCACTGGCAAACACTTATGCACAGGCAAACACTGAGTACATAGAGTCTAAGCCACTCAGGCCCCTAGAGGAAAGTGTCGTCCCAATGGGTCGACCCTTTTCCTACCCAAGCAAACACTGGCCAAGCTATCTGCTGGATAGCCCATATGTACGAACCCAGAACAGACAGCAGCCAGCCCATATGCACGAACAATGAAGACATGCATAGACCTAATGCAGCAAGCAAGATAATGTGCATCAACCTAGAACAGATAGCAGCAATAAGATAACAATGCCATTCATCTCAAGCATATATAGAATAGCTATGAATGCACATGTAATCTTATGTGGTGACTCAGAAAGTTACTTGCTATCATCAAAACAACACACCATCATCAAAACCAAAGGGGCACAACACCCATGAACGCTAATAGACCAACAGAGAAGACAAGACTAATGCATGGAAACTAAAGAAAATAATTACAGATTAAGAAGAAACGGATCAAAGTAGTAACTTGGCTCTGATACCACTGTAAGGATCGCAAGGGGACAGGATAGAAATCAGAGATATGATATCGCAGTGAAATTTAAAATTTCTTTTATCTTCAATCCTTGCGGACCTTGATCTGTTTCCACAAAATAGAGCGACAAAAGATCGGATCTTTACCTTGCGCGGAGTCGGATCCGCGACCAAAGGTTGATTCCTGCTGAGCGATGCCACTAGTCGCGCAGGTGCCCGACCTCTAGCGGTATCCACGCGGTCCTCAGGTTGAGGGATCATCCTTGTCTCGTCTCTCAACGACTGCTCTCTCGCTCGACTCCTCGTCACAGGCACTCGGGGTGGCATGTGAGCTTGTGCTCCCACGGGAGAGAGAAAGGGCGACCAAAGAGAAGAGATGGAGGAGGGGTGGTTGCCACAGACGTGCGAATGGTCGTTTCCTTTTCACAAGAATAGAAAGAAAAGTTTGCCATGTGTTTATGGTGAATGTGCGTCCCCATATGCCTGCATTCGTTGTCGTCCGATGTTTCCCCTCGCCACCTACTGCTGGTTGGCGTACCAATCTTTCTTCCCTTGCTCATCCTATCGTGGGAGGTGTCCCTCCCATTGTCTATCTTGTCTGACCCCTCCCTATGATAGAGAGAGAACTCCTCTGGGACGATGGCCTTAGGGCTCGATCAATACAATGAGCAGAACTCTAAGGCTAGGTCCTTGCAAGAATGCCACGTATCCTTGGGTCCCATGGCTTCCTGGCTCACGCTTCACTCGTCATATCCTTACCCCCATGCGAGGAACTTTCCCTGGTTTCAGCCTGGCCCCTTTATAGTTTTCACCCGTGGGGACCCATGATCCATGTCGGCCAGTGGCTATCTTGGCCTTGCCGACCCTGCGGTCATTCCACCTGCTCCCCATCCTCATTCTGATCCTGTGAGGCCCCCACTACCCTCCACCGGCACACTATTAGGCACCCAGGACCGGTGCACTCTTTACATCCCTACCCGACACAAGTTGATCTCCCTTGCCCGACACACATTGGCTTGCCCCTCGTCCGGTACACCCCAGCCTATTCATCCCGGTGCGTTTGCACCCCCCTCCATTCCACCGGCACACTCCAACTTATCCCTATCCGGTGCACCCTCTGCACCCTGACTCGATGCACGCTGAACCCCTTTGTCCGACATACCCCTTCCGCCCTGTTGCCCAGCACACCCTGGACTTGTCCCTGCCGGCACGCCTCGATACATCCCAGCCTGACACACCCTTGGTCCGTCCCTGCCAGCACACCCCAACCCATTCCTGACTGGCACAATCTTCCCGCGCCCTCCCGACGTGCTTGACCACCTCGCCACCCGGCACGCCCCCAGCTTGCTCAGCCCGGCGTGCCTTGGCTTGCCCTTATCCGGCGCACCCTGGCTACCCCTCCTTACCCGGTGCACCCATGGCCTGTGACCCGGTAGCCCTGCTTTTCATTTATCCAATGTCCATTTCTCCCTGGGTCGATGCAGGTTTGGCCCGGTGTCCTGGCCGTTAGGTCTGTGGCTTACCCAGTGTTTCCCATTCGCCAATTTTTGAGTTTTCCTAGATTTTCTTGAAGGTGTCGCTACCCATGTGCACATCCTGACTTGTTGGGTCATGCTTCTCCTTGTGGGCGTGTTCCCCTTTACACTCCCCCAGCATCTGGGTCAAAGAGAGATGCTACTGAATTTTTACCAGAAATAACAATACATTAAAAGATAAAAGGAAGTAACAAACAAATGAAACAAATAACGATAAAACACTCCAACTGGGACAAGAGAACCATGGAAGGCACAAAGAGCTGAGCCGAGCACCGCCATAGCGGACTGCCAAACATGACTGTGGACTTAATCACATAATAAAAGAAAGAGAAGCAAACCAACTGAGGCTCTCCCATGTACACTTCACAAATAAAATAAACCCCATGCATGCATTTCATGAATAAAATTAAGTCCTTAAGTGAACAACCCTTGGTGCACTTGGGCCATACCCTTCATGCGTCGACCTATCCTTGAGCCAACTGCTTCATGCGTCGACCTCAACCTTGCATGCGTCGGCCTCAACTCCCCTTGTGTCGGCCTCCCTGCATCGACCTCAGGACCCCCTACATTGACCTTTCCCTTGATCCAGCCACAGCTGCATCGGCCTTAAACCCTTCATTCACTGACCTCAGGTCCTCCCTGCGTCGACCTCTCCCCAGCCCAGCCGTAGCCTGCACCGACCTTAGGTCCTCCCTGCGTCGACCTCTCCCCAGCCCAGCCACAGCCAGCGGTCAGTCGCAAGGTCGCTACCCCACTGACCTCAAACGATCAAAACACTGATAAACGGTCATGCCCTAACTGCTAAGCGATGCCTGGCGGTCTTCACCGGACCGCTAAGCCCTCTTGGCGGTCCATCGCGCGACCGCAAGGCTCGAACTGACATAGGGGGGACCTTGGCGGTCTCCACGTGACCGCTAGGCCTTCCTGAGCGCGAAATTGGCGAACACCGCGAAAAATCTCACTCCACACTCTGTTCACACCCATGTGAAGGGGAAAACAAGGGGAAGCTAGTCCCCTACCGCTCTAGCATCGAGAGGACCTATTTAGACCACAAAAATGTAATCAAAACTCTAGATCCGGCTCACACCCCAAAGACATGTATTTTCCCCAAAATGTGAAAATAAATTCGCTCGGCTCATCACGGCCTACAAAACTCGCAGGAAAGAAAGTGCGCGGGTTAAGGATCCGTCCCCCTACCACCACCGAAGATTTTGTGCACCGAGGACGCTGATCCATTGTGAAACACCGCTAGAAACCCCGCCGGTGTCCCACGCTCGCGAACTGGCTCGCCACGCGCCACCGTCTCATCCCTCGTCCCGTCCCCACCGTCCCTCGCCCCACGAACCTCGCTGCCTCGCCCCTGTCCACCTCCGTCGGTCGCTGGAGAAGAGATGGAGAGAAAGGGAGAGCGTGAGAAGAGAGAGAGTGAGGAAGAGCGAAATGAGAGAAAGAGAGAGGGGTGGGGCATAAATAAGAAAATCTAGAATTTTTAGAAAATATCAAAAATAAGAAAAAAATACTCCCATCGATCATCGAAAAATGCGCAACGTGTTGGTAACGTCTCAGAGTCAGAGGACGTAACGGTTCACCCTGCACAGTGATCCAAAGGCTCATCAGAGAAACATACATGTAAATATCCGATAAATATTCAAAAAAAAATCTGGGGCATTACAGCATGCACTCATCTGTGGTGCGGCTGAAGCCCTGATGATAGTCATAGAACCTTGTCCTATCCTATTCAAATTTTAGTTTTTGTGGCTTCTGTAGGAAGTGCTTCCCCTTAATCTCCATTAGCATTTGGCTCAGAGGGTTTGGAAGCTCAAAGTAGCTCTTCAAAGGGACGACATATTTCCCTATCTTCCCTTCTCAAGCACTTTGGGACTATGTCTTGCGCAAAGTGCCTCGTTTATTCAGTTGGCTCTAATGGCTCAAGGGTGTAAACTATGAGGATCGACTCCCAATTGATATACTTGCACACCCTAGTGACAAGTTCTTGGAAGGAGGCAAGGTGGTTCTTTATGAGTGGAAGGTGTTGAACCTCTCCACGTGCTTGACGGGGTTTGAGGTCTCATTGAAGTAGTCTCTCAGTGGCAACTTGGCCTTCCTAGGTAGTAGAGTGGCAAGGATGTCCTCGATGAATAGGGACTTGGCGAGTAGAGTACTCACGAGCAGGATGTCGGGTGCCCTAGGCCAAATGGTGGACCTCCTTTGATGCGGGACGACTATGAGACTCGGTATGTGAACACGATCCTATGACCTAGACACGACGCGACTCACTAGACGACACGAGCAGCAATTATACGACCAAGTCATCACCTAACGTGGTTCCCGAAGAGACAAGAATGCCCAAAACAAGAAGCACTCGCTCACGGTCGTCCCCGGCGAGGGAAACGAGTCGATCTGCACGGTTGAGATATTGGCGTAGAGTCTTGGGTGGTCGGCTCACTCTCGTGCTCGGAACTGTTGGGTTCACTGCGCTCTCTCTCTGTCTTTAATAATGCTTTTGATGATTACAATATATTGTGTAGTTTTCATTAGCCTTGAAATGCCTTTCATATGCTTGGATCTTATCACACCTGAGAACGTGAGAGAAGAGAGAGGGAGAGGGAGAGAAATGAGAGATGGGGAGAGAGGGAAAAAGGGGTGGGTTTATATAGAAAATCTAAATTTTCTGAAAAATATAAAAAATAAGAAAAAATACTCCCCACGATCCTCGAAAAACGCACAACACGCTGGTACCGTCCCGGAGTCGGAGACCGCAACGGTTCACCCTGTACAGGGTTCCGAAGGCTCGTCAGGAAAACACGGGTAAACCACAAAACGCTCTCCAGGACCCCCGAAAGTGATCCGTAACCCACGAATCCTGACCCGAAAAGTCTGGGACATTACAGCTATTCCTTGTTCTATGGTTACTTATGTATGTGTCTCAGTTTCCGCCTGGGGCGAGTAGGGTGACACCTGAGGCTGCGAACTAAGTCGTCAGTGGACGCATCCGGCCTTTCTTCTAGTGGACAGTACTCCTGTCACGGGAGATGAGTTCCTTCGCGGTTCTTCGGGTGGCTTCTGTGCGTGTTTACGCAACACTGAGGTCTGGGTTTTCCGATAGGGTTACCGAGGTCTTACCTGTAGACAGTGTAAGGTTCACGACGACGAGGTCGTGATTGTACCCCCAGACCGCATGGTCTTAGGTTGGGCCTTAGTCCGCGAGGACGGGCCTTCACGACAAAGTTGTCGTGATCTTCCCTTCTTGGTGGCATAGCCAGGGTTTTCCGTTAGTTCCGTGGTCCCCGACTGTGAGATCGGGGTTTGCTTCTCGTGCTGTTAGGAGTAGCTTAGAGAGCCGTGGTTCGGCCACCGCTGTTACTGTTATTGTTACGGTTGTTCCTTCCACTGTTATACTTACCGTTGCTACTCCCGTTGCTGCTGTTGTTATCGTTGTTGCTTACCGCTATGGTTTTGTGGTGGGGATCCGCCGGACCCCTACTGAGCCAATGAGATGAGGCTCGCCCATGTCTTTTCAGGTGTTACGATTCCTCCTCGAAGTTCGAAGGTGCAGCACGGAGGTTCGTAGTTGCCAGCTTGCCAAAGCTGAGAGCTCACCTGGTGTTTGAGTACGTTTCTTTTCCCTGTAGACTGTACTTTGTTGGACTGGACTCTGTAATTAGTTCTTTAATTGAAAATGTAATTTTATTTCATGTTATTTAAACAGTTAATTATATACTTGTTGCCAGCATTATTTTAAATTTTAATGTAGCTCTACACACCCCAATAACCCTTCCGAGCCTTCCGGCTCATAGGTGGCAAGCCAAGATTCGAATGGTATCGGGTAATTCCCAGTATCCGGATCTTGGGTCGTTATAGGTAGGCTCTCCATTGACTAGGACGGCAAAAATAACTGACGAAACACAGGCAAAATCCAACCAATCATTTCCCATCAAAACCCATCTTCAAAAGAACATCAAGTAGGCACTGCCAACTGACACGGTCATAACCTTTCTCAAAATCCAAGTTTAGAACCACCCCTTTCTTTCTCGGTCTTCATGCTATGCAGAGTATCATGTGCTACCAAAAAATTCTCATGGATTTGTCATCCTCTAATAAAGGTCCCCTGATAGCCACTAACCATTCTATCAATCACTTTGTCTAATCTCATAGCTAGAAGCTTGGAGATGATTTTGTAAGTCCCATTCAAAAGGCTGATAGGTCTAAAGTCCAATAGGCTCCGTGCTCCCTGTATCTTTGTGATGAGGACTAAAAGGGTCTTAATGATACCCCTCAAATGTGCTTTTCTTTCCTGAAACTCCCGCACTACTAATAGGACACCGGTCTTGATGATGTCCCAGCACTTCTGAAAGAAGATTATATGGCTTCCACATAGTAACATTTAAACTATGATCTCAAAGACTTCTCTCAAGGAATTTGAAGAGATCATGACTCTGGATGTAGTGACGCATGAGACTCTAACCTTTTATGTTCTTGACAGACCCTTGGGTGAATGACTTGTGACGGGATAAAGCAGTGGATTTCTTTGAAAGATTGGGGTGGGGTTTGTGGGTTGAGAGGTTCCCAAAATGAGGGATCAAAAGGGTCAAGAAAGGTCAAGTTGTTGGTGAAGTGATGGTGTGACTTGTCCCAAGGGATCGGTTCGGGGCCTACTAAGAAAGTAGGGGTGGGGAAGCAATGGGCCTGATTGAGCCTAAAGCAATGGTCCTCGAGAAGGGATGAGGAGTAGGTAATGGTGAAGGATGGAAAGGGGACAAGTTGGCCTTGGGGTTCCCAAGAGAATGGGTCACAAGGATCTAGGTGGGCTTGGCTGGTGGGGAAGGATGCTTCTTCCAATTCTAGACTTATGGCATTCCAAGTCACACACTCCCTAGTGCAAACTATGCATTCATTACCTAGTGGGACAAACACCGAGGTTGACTCCCTAGAGGGGGTGCCCTTTTCTTGAGGGAGGCGGGGGTCATAGGGTTTGTTTTGGCAAAACTCTTTGGGTTCAGATAGGAACAATAATAGCTTACTTGTGCAAGGACCCTTTGTGTAGACAGAGGTGATGGACCCAACAGAGGGGTGAGTGAAACTCAAGTATCCTATGTCACATAACCCTATGGCTAGCATGTTCGTCAATCTTATTTGCCCAAGCAGACATTTAACCAAGCCTCTTAAGGTCTCAACAAAGTAGACAGAATGATAAGTGACATGGGGAGGTTGGATGGGAACTATTTGGGATAGGTGTTCCATGGGTGGGTGGTATGGACTCGAGCTGTGGAGGGTGAGGCTCTTCTTCAGCCACTCAGCTAGAGGCTCTCTTATGATCACCTATCCATCGGATGGGAAAAAGGGCTCTAGGTGGAACTTGAGGTTGGTTTGAAAGCTAGTGGTTTGACGTCGGTATCCCTCCATTGTTTGGGTGCCGGTGTCCTTCAGTGTAGGGGTGAGATTGAGGAAAACATCGTCATTCTTTGGGACCTCAATGACTAAGCTCCTGTCTCCCATGTGGGTGGTTTTGGTAGGAACTTGGACTGGTGGGTGTAATGTTGTGGGGTGTGAGGGAGTTGGCGGAGGGATCATCAGAAGGGTGTGGGGTTCCGATGTAAGTGTGAAAGGGGTATGTTTGGTGGGGTAAGAGATCGAGTACGATGGCCACACGCACGGGCCATATTTTTGGTGAAAGGCTATATGTGATTTAGCACGCTCCTTCAACATCCCTATAACAAGCTTATCCCATGCATTCATCTTGGGAAGGGATAGTGGAGCGGGGAGGGTGAGACACGGGGTAATGGACTAACGGGTGACTCCGATGCAATGGCCCTAGGACTAGACTTAGTAGAGACAAGTCTAAAACTTACTCTGATACCAAATTTGACATGAGATGACCTAGGGGAAATGGATAATGAGCCCAAATAGAATCCCAAATCATGAATCCAAGACAGCAAAGGGTACGAGGCGAAGGACGAGCCTGAAGGCTTCCTCGATGCTAGAAAGGTCACTTTCCAAACCGGCCTAACCGATCCTTCTTGCGACGTCTTTTCATATACCTCTTTTTTTGCCGAGGACTCACGTTAAGGAGGTTGACACTAAGAGCCTCGGGCCTAAACTCACAAGCAACGCAACGGACTCGGCGAAATCGCACAAGCGGGCTCACCCGCGTAGCGCACACTCGGGTCTGTAGATGGACCGGCGATAGTGGAGAGGGTCCAAAGTGGGACCTTGATATTCCGGGATATGGCTATCTTGGGGTGAACCCCCAAAGGGCCTAGGATGCCCAATTCAAAGGGCGGAAGAAATTCAAAAACTTGCCTTTCTCATTCAGATCAGACAAAAATACAGTCATCAGTTTTCTTTCTCTCAACAAACATCTATTTCCTTTTTCTCTCATATAGACATCTCCAAACATTTTTCTCCCTAGACCCAGAAACAGACAACTAGAATTTTAGAAATTCAGAAATAGACATAAAACAGACATGACACCACACCCAAAAAGATTCTCCCCCTTTGTCATTATCAAAAAGATGCAGGGGTGAGGACCTTAGACATTAGCAGGACATGATCTGCTGGAGTTGGCACCTAGTGTTCCTCTTGTTCTGGTCCTTCGGATAGGAGCTCTGTTGGAGCTACCCCTTAAAGGCACAGCCATTGGAAATGTATGAGGAATTCTATCTACTTTAGTCTCCAAAGCTGTAAACTTAGTCATAATCTTTCCATCAGCTTGCTGAACTTGTGCTTGTAACTCTTTGACACTAGTAGTCAAGTCCACAAACCATTGTTGAAGCATGGTGCACATGTTCTCCAATTGAGAAGTCTACTGGTGGTGGATTTCAGCCATAGCAGTAGATGCACTGGTGGCTTGAGTAGTAACCACATCCCGGAAGCTGCCTGTTAAATTTTGAACTTGTTCTTGTACATCATCCATCTTGCCATAAATATTTTCAAGTTGAATTATGCTCCCCTGGACTTCATCTGAGATTGTGTTAATCATTTGGGAGATGGCTAGCTATTCTTGTTAGATTACAATCAGTTGTGCACTGATGGCTTGTAGTTCCCTTCATATGTCAAAGGTATGTACTAACATTTGTGTAGACTTTGCATAGTGCTCTTCTTTAGTATGTCTCATGTTACTCATCAGGGTTCCAGCTTGTTCACAAACATATAAGAGAGAGTCTAAAAAGCCATGGATCATCTCATCTGATTTGTATTTGTCTCTGACAAATTTCTCCCACTGGCTGTTAACAGTCTGCTCGACATGCATCACCCTGGTGTCTAATCTTTCTACAATAGTTTGTAAATGCATAAACTATGCATTCATTAATCTGAACTGATCCAATAGTAAGTGTACCAGTGATGGATGTACCTCTACAGCATACTGTCTTGAACTAGGCCCAGGTGAAGTAGAAGCCTGAAATTCACGTGGGATGTGAGGTTCCTCAGGGGATAGAGGAGGCTGAATACCTAGTCCCATCATTTGGTAACTTGTTGGACCTGGGTGCTCTTGTTGTGGAACTTCTACCTCAGCTTCTTGTGGCACTTCAACTTCTTCTTGTTGTTCCACCCTTTGCTCCTCAAATAGTTGCTGCTGCTGCAGTTCCATTTGATCAATGAGTTGGTCTATGTATTGATCAATCTGCTGCATGACTTGCTCATCTTGAAGATATTGTTCTTCCAGTTCATGAAGTTGCTGTTCCAGATTCACTTCTCTTGGTTGTTGTGCTTCATGAACTTCTTCTTCAGCAACTTCCATAACTTGCACTTCTTCCCTTTCAATTTCCTGTTCAGCCCCTTGCAGTGGCAGGTTCTCATCATGAACTTCTTCATCAATCTCCTGCTCTGCACTCACTTCCATTTGCTGTTCAGTAGCTTGAGGCTATTCCTCCCCCTGAATTTGTGCCTCTGGCTGATTTTGATCAAATTCTTGAATGTCTGGTTGCTGTTCTGGCTCAAACTGTTCAACTTGCTGACTTTCCTCATCTGGTTGATGCTCTTTCTCAACTGTAGGTTGTTCTACTGCTCTAGGCTGGTCCTCCTCTTGGCATTCAGATTCATTCCCATGCTCCTGCACTTGACTAGTCTCAACTGGTTTTAACTTCATGAAAGTGGAGATAAACTCCATGTTATAAACATTAACCTTCGGGATCTCCCCCCCCCCCCCCCCCGCCCCCCCCCCCCGGGCCCGGGGGCGGCCCCCCAAAAGGATGCCCCCATCATGATGTCTAGGTTGAGTGGCCAGGATCTGACCGCTCATCCCTGTTGACCCTTGGTCAACTATTATGTGTCGGTCATGTTCAACGGTTTGGTCAAGACCATTTTGACTGACACTGTAGTATGTCGGCTCCGTTAGGCAGTTTAGTCAAAATCGTTCTGACCAGAAACTATTCTGGGTCGGTGGGCTTGAGCGGCCAAGACCTTGACCGCTCATCCCCTTGGCCGGTCCTGCCCTAACCACCCATCCTCTTTAGCCTTTAGGGGTCTGTCTGTTGTGCGGTTTGTCCCCAACCGTTCATCCCCCTTGAGCAGCCCCATATGGACCATTCATCCCTTTGAGCGGCCACTATGTGACCGCCCATCTTGTTGAGTCATCATTGTCTGGTTCCGGCCAACCCAGGGTCACCCAGTGGTTGACAGGTAACTTTGTGTGTCTCTATGGTTCTGTCCAGTTTGAGACATCGTTCTGGCTGTAGTGAGGTATCACCTTACCTCAGTCTGCATGTCCAGGTGTGCTGAGGGTTCTTGATGTTCCCTCAGATTTCCACGTGTCATTTCCTTCGACCATGTCATTTTCTCTGGCTTAGGATTAGACTGATTGGTGGTTATTCCACTGTGAGCAATGATCTTGGCCTAGAGTCCAGTGACTCGAGGATCGTTGTGCTAGCAGGTCTAGTTGCCTTGTCCTGAGTCTGTCGGTAGTTTTCGGTGCTGCCATTGGTGCTTGGTAGTACCGGTGTGATTAGCCTGTCTGTACTCCGACACTCACATTTTAGAGTCTGTGTCTCGTGATCCTCCACTATTCGTAGCCTTACGTCACTTGGCACTGTGGCGGCCTTTGCGGCGGGGCACTTCTCGGTTTACGGTTCTTAAGCTAGTTCCGTGGGCCCCTGGTCCAACCATAGCGCCCAGTGGAGGGGGAATACTAGCTAGAGGCCTGGCTTAGGCAAGAGCCAGTGTGTGCACACGTGGTCAGGGGCTTGGACTGACGCCGACGGGCGTTTCCCTGTCTAGTACTTGTAACTTGGTCACTGTTCTAGTTCAGACAGCGCATACCAGAGACTCCACCCTCGGAGTGGTGTTGTAGGCTCGGTACGTGTGGCACAGCATAAGTCGTCAGTGGGCGCAGCTGGCTATTCTTCTGGAGCTACTCCCATCACGTGACACGTGACTCTCGATGTTTCTTGTGCATCGTGACCTTTCTGAGTTGGCTCTTTCTGTGGCTGTACTCGAGGTCAGTGTTCTACCGTGTGCATGATGTTCTAGTCATGCGTGGGGCAGTGTGCATGACATTCTAGTCATGTTGTCGCGTTGTCTGTCGTCTGTCTAGGCTTTTCCTAGGCTTTCTTGTTGTCTTCGCCGGTCTTCGTCTTAGGCCTAGCATTGTGGCGACAGTTCGGCAACTCCTGACTTCGTTAGATCAGAGTCGCCCTCCTACTGTTGCTTGGAGTAGTTTGGGGTGCCAAGGTTAGTTCGGTAGCTATTGTCTGGTACGGCTTCCTTCTCCCTCTTCCTTACTTGTTCCCTACTCCTACTACCTGCCTATTCCTCTACTGCTTTCTAGAGTAGATTTACAACTCTGTAGTTTAGTTTTCCTGCTTTACTACTACTATCGCTTGCCTACTGTTTTAGCGTGTTACTGCATATTTTTCAATGGGGATCCACGTGACCCCTACTGAGCCAGTGACACGAGGCTCACCCCTGCTTTTCAGGTGGGGTGACGTTGTTTGTTCTGTTTCCGTGTGGTTCCTGGTGCGCATGCTTGTGTGGCCAGCTAGTACCTTCGCAAAACAGTGAAGTACGGACAGGGTAAGCACTCACCTATCGCACGTACTACGAAACACAATGCAACACACAGAACAGCTGCCTGACTCAAGACAGATAACTAGACCTGCACACAACGATCCTTGAGTCACACGACTCGAGTCAAGATCGTTGCACATCACGGCAATATACCATTAATAAGCCTAGTCCCTAAGCCAAAAACCATGAAGAAACACAAGTCCTCAACCCTAAGGCTGCACGTCAGACTCTTAATTTCGGATAACAATGAAACATGGAACACGAGGGAACATTAGAGCCCTCGAGCTACATAGGCACACAAATCGAGGTAAGATGATACCTCTGAGCGTCCAAAACCAGACTCTCAACCCTCACAGGATAGTCGAGACACTCACGAGGTCATGTGTCAACCACTAGGTCATAACGGGGTTTACCAGAAACCATAACGAATCTCAAAATGAACAAAAAACTACTCGGTACAATGGCACTTCTGAACACCCTATAACACGGTCACGGCCCACATAGGACATCCACGACATCCACGTGCAATGGCTAACCAAGGGCTCGAAGCCAAGCCAACTGGAATCCTACTAACATGAAAGAAACACCGCACAAAGCTCGAGCTAAAGTCACTCCTTCGGGATCCCTTGACACATATATGACTCTCACGGGATACCCGAATCATCCATCGAGCCAAAGGCCAACAAGGCATTGAATCCTGGGTTCACCGGAGCCCGAGACAACTTGAATAAGACACAAAAAATGAAAATCATTAACACGCCTATAGCTTGTATCGCGATGATTAACACGCCCCTACAAAGGGTCGCGATGTCATCAGAATGTGCCCAACACCTGGGTCACGATCACACATTGACGCGGCGCTTACCTGGGTCACGTTAACATAGGATCGCACCCATCACATGGGTCGCGTTCCTAACCACCCAACTGTTCATCTTCTTAGATGAACGCGGCTATACGACACAATACGTCTCTTCTGAGAACGTGCCCCTTGAGAGTACCGCGTTAAAACACCGAACCTGAAAAATACTAAAATCTATGGAAATCACCATTCCATGCCCCAATCGTCTCCAGAACAATGGTGAAACAACCCTAGACTCGATACCAACCTTCCACAAGCCGGAGGGGATCAAACCATACACAAAATGACACAAAATGGGCGATTTCCACAAATCCACCCAAAATGACTCATGAGGGTAACCAGACTCCCACCTGCCCCGAATCATGACCAAATGCAGTAAAATTGGCAGGAATGGCATCCGAACATGCTAGAGGTTCATTTGAAACAATTTAACGCGAGAAACATCGCCTGGAACGATGATTCTATCACACACCCCACAACATGCTATAATTTCTCAAAAAATTGAAAACTCACACAAATGCACACTAATCGACACGAAATTCAAGGGGAAAGTAGAACAAGCGGTAAGGAATCTATCCCCCTACCTCCTTCACCGATCTCCGAAGCCAAAAATGTCGAAACCATCACACGAACCCACATTGTGACTCTTTGAATCCACTGAGGGATCGTGCCAACGTCACGCTCCATTCCTCGCACCTTCATGCTCCACAACACCTCCATGCCGTCTCCACGTCATCCCTGGAGCCTTCTCCATCTACAGCCAGAGTAGAAGGGAAAAGAGGAGAGAGAATAGAGAGGGAGAGAATGAGCATGGTGGAGAGAGGAGAGAGGGTTAAAAGAAAAAAGAAAAATAGAAAATTATGTAAATTTTCTCAAATTTGATTTTCAACCTGAAATTTTGTAAAATCAAAAAAATATGAAAAAATAGTCTACGTAATCCTTAGAAAGAGCACAACGCACCTGTAGCGTCTCGGAGTAGTTCAATCTTTTCAAGTGTGTGAGTTCGGTATATTATAAATTTGATACGCGGGCGTATTAACGACGTGCGTCTTCGTGCCGTCATAGGTCAACCTACCCAGAGGGGCAGGTCAACCGAGTTTTAGGGGTTTTCAACCCTGGGAGTTTCGATTGACCGACCAGCCTTGGCTGGTCAACCAAACTCCCCTGGGCCCTAGTTTTAAATAGCCTTTTCGGCCCCGGAACATGGTTGTTCACCCCGAATCCAAAACTTAATATTATGCTCACCTAAACCCATATAAATTGGGCCATTTTAGCCTTGTGAGGGTGGCAGTCGCTCGAGGAGAAATTCATATAGTTCGAGGATTCATGGGTTCCCCATTGTGGGTTTAGGCCATCCGCTTGTGGCATGGTTTCTATGTGGCTTGCGTGCGAGTGGTGAGTTATTTACCGCGTGAGTTTAGTGACCGTGGAGGGTCATATCCGTGTGAGTTACATGATCACGGTGGGTGATTTTTGTGTGAGTTAGTGGGCCAGTGTCCACTAGTTTTGCTATCTATTTGTGGTAGTTTCCTTAGCACCCCTTAGTGTCATACCGTGGTTCACGGTGGGTTGTTTGCATGGGTACGCCTTTCTCGAGGTTCTGTGAAACCATGAACGATTGTGTCTTGTGGTAGATTCCCATGGGACCATAGATGTTAGAGCTCGGTGGGACTCTACAGGATTGTGGAGTATTATCCCAGTGGCCGATTATGTTAGATCGGGCTGGACCACCTGGTGTGTACGACACTCCTTGTGTATAGGCGGGACCGCCTGAGCATATGTACCTTGGTTGGGATTAGAGTACCCTATTGATAGACGTAATGGCACATACCCCATGTCAGGTAGCTAGGCACGATCATGCTGACGGACACAGAGGTTTGGATCCCAACCAATCTGAGGGTGTGCTATGTGTGAGTGTCTTCTCTGCTCCTCCCGGGACTGGGTGTGAGTAGTGTGCACACATATGAGGCCTTGGCATAGTATAAGACGTCAGTGGACACATCTGGGCTTATTGTGTATACTTGAGTAGCGAACCTTATGCCAGTGAAGGTTGAGTTATTGACAGTGTTACCGTGGCCCTTCCAGTAGATCGGCGTGTGTGTTGCCCTATGTGTGGGCAGGGTTCTTCCATTGGCCTTAGCTCAGGACTGAGGTTGCCAGTGTGTAGTTGTCCTCCCGAGAGTGGAGATTGTGTGTTTGTGTGGTCGTGTGGCCTTGTGATGTTTCCATTGGATTGTTACTACCGTGTCATCGTGAGGTCCTCTCTCGGTAGCAGGGCAACGGGTTCGCTGTAAGTTGGCGATCCCAACTAAGGTTGAGGTTCCCTTGTTGGGGATCGGGCTAGCATAGAGGTTCCATGTTTCTTTAGCTCGCCATTCTTGCCATCCCGACCATTGTTATTTACTATTATTATTACTACTATTATTGTGTTATTATTACTAATGTTTACCACTTTCATTGTGGTGAGGATCTACGGGACTCCTACTGAGCCAATGAGATGAGTCTCACTCCCTGCTTTTAAGGTGTAGCGCTCTCTTAGAGGTGGAGCTTTTCGAGTCGGACGACTAGTACACCAACTTGCCAGTGCCGGGGTGTCCCCCATAGCAGATTGTGCTTTCTTTTTGTTGATTGTACTTGTAGACTGGACTTTATAGAATTATTAATTGTTATAAAATGTCAATTTTATTTCTATCAGTTAATTATTAAATTCTGTAGTTTATTTCCTACTTGTCTAGAATTTCAATGCATGATCACACCATCCTTTTAACCCTTCCAAGCTTCCCAGCTCATGAGTGGCGACATAGGATTCGAATGATATTGGGTTTGACTTCATCTTTCCTGGTACCCAACTTTTTACCTTCAGCCAATCAAAGTTCTCTGTCACTAAGATCACCAGGACAGAAGGATGTCTTGGACTGTCCAGCCAGCAGAAGAAAAAGATGCTACAGATCATACTTGGGGAAGCATCTACTCTCATACTATCGGGTCAACCAAAGTAACAAGAATGCCAGAAATTATTTTGCTGCCTCCCTGGCCAATCAGAGGCTGCCAAGACAAATGGTCCTTGAAGATAAATATTTATTTACGAACAGCCAATCACATTCAGCCTGAGATCTCCTTCTGAAAGGGGTGATTGCGCTTATAAAAAGAAAGGACCCCATGCATGGAGGCTGCTACTATTGCTGCTACCCAGAGAGAGAGCAACGCCATTGAGCATTCAAAGAAGAATATCTGTGAGAGAGAAAAAAAGGATAGAGAACAGCCCAGCCCTCGTTCGAGCTAAACCAGTGGTGAAAGAGGAAGAAGAACTTGATGGGAGTGCAACCCATCTTTGCAGCTAGCCACAAGCTTAGTAGAGCTTCATCACATTGATCAGAAGCCACAGTGCTTTCTTCCTCCCTTGCCTTTAGGCTTTCATTTTGCTTTTCTGAATCAATATTTCAAGTGTATGACTGGTGCTCTATTTAGAGATCAGAAGTGAATCCTTGGCTGTGTTCAGCCTTGTGTGTTCTTGGGGGTTTGTCCCAAGTGAGGTTGTTGCACTTGCAGCTTGGTGTTGTTTATTTTTGTGAGTGTGGGGGGGGGGGGCTTGTCCCCGGGTGTGGTGAGGACTTTGTCCTCGTGAGGAGTCTGCTCCTCCTGAGGGGCTTGTCCCCATGTGTGGTGAGGACTTCATCCTCGTGGGGAGTTTCCTCCTCGTGTCATTGGGGCATTGTCCCCGTGTGTTGCTGCTTTCTCAGCGTGTGGAGAAGACTCACCAGTTTGGTGAGGGGTGGACGTAGATCTCCTAGTTTGCAGACTAAACCACCTTAAAAACGCACTATGAAGTTGGTTGTTCTTTTCATGATTGATCCCTATCTTCTGTCACCATTGATAGGTTGGAGTGTTCGCTTACATACTCATGTTTGTTGCTTCCTAACAGACACTATAGCATCTCTCACACACATCTCTCTAGAGTCCAATCGTTTAGCCTACTACGTTTGTGGGTGCATCAACCGCCTGTCACTATGCATTTGTCCTTTTCACTTGAGCCATTTCTACTTATTCCGCTATGCTTTATGTCTAAGTGCCTCATGTGCAGTCTAGTTGTTTTCTATGATTTAATTAGCTAAAGTTTTAATTAGTCATAGTCTTTCTGCAGGATCTATTCAACCCCCCCTTCTAGATCCAGTTGCACCTATTGGACCCAACAATTGGTGTCAGAGCCTAGCTCTATCTTTCACAGATCCAATGATCTGCAGAGAGGATCCAAGTGCAACTCAATCATGTATTCCCCGGTTGATCAGTTTTCAGTGTCTTCCCTTCCGATCTTCGATGTTTCTAATTTCAGTGACTGGCTAGGAAAAATGTGCAGGTTTATAACCTCACATGATCCTAACCTCTGGAGGATTATTACCAATGGTCCTTCTAGCCTGCCAGCAAATAAAGCTAAATGGACTAATGAACACAAGTCCAGACATGCTGACAATCTCATTGCTTTGAACTTGATGAAAACAACAATAGATGCCAACACAGCTCCTTTTGTACTTAGATGCAGCTTAGCCAAAGAAGTCTTAGATGGCTTGATCAGCATCCACAAAAAGTAAGCGAAGTTCAACTGTTTGATGGGCGACAACGATGACCAACCAGGCACCCCATCATCTCAGGTAAGCTCCGAACCTGAAGATTTTTCAATTGATGACATGATAAAGGAACTTCCTTTAGAAGTGATCTCAACCCTAAGGGCATGGCACCTTTACCCCTTATTGGTTCTTGCCAAGAATTTTTAAAAATTTTCCTTTGATTGGCCTAGCATTTCAGCCCTACTGGAGTTGTGGCACCCTCAAACACACACCTTCATATTCCCAACCTTTGAAGCTACAATCCTTATAGAAGAGGTTGAGACCTACCTAGCCCTTCCTAAGACTAAGGTGGGGGATGAAGACTTGGTGTGCCGTACGGTTGACCATATAAACCCATCACTCATCTTGGGGGATTTCATACACAATCCTAAGGATGTTAGGACCATGATTAGCTCCGAGCATATTCATTTGATACCTATGTCTCAATGGATCATCGCTTATTGTAAGAACAAGTGCAAGAGGTTTGAAGCCATAGCCAAAGCTACCTCTATTTGCTTATGCGGGGTCTTGCTCTTTTCCACCACCGACCACCTCTTAGACATCCAAAATCTCAGCATCATTAGTGGGTTGTGACAGGGTTTATCCATCTCCCAATCTGTCCTTTCTTACCTTTATGAGGGTCTTAGTTCAGCTTCTCTAGGGGGTCCCCTCTTTGGGTCAATGATCATCCTTGAGTGTTGGATAGGAATTAGACTGAAATTTCTACCCAAGGAGAACATGCCATCAGCTAGCCGTATATTCGGGAGCCACCCACTCTTCTTCATAGGAGGTGCATCTGGGTTTCCTTCATAGGTTAAATGCCAGACCGTGGATAAGAAGACAAGGGATGATTGGCGCCTCTTCCTCAACACCTTGCCAATTGACAAGTTCGTGATGCGACCATGGGCTCTTCAAGGCACTACTCTCTGATTACCCCAGCGACTGGGCCTGGACCTACAGCTAGTGGGGAACACTACCTTGGCGATCTACAACCCGCACCGGTGCTATCTACAAGTTGGACTTCCCCGCACTATGGTTCTAGCACTATCTCACTATCCTCCCCTTCAAGCTAGGAAGATCGGGACCAAGGAGGATGAGCGGGCAGTTCAGAGCGCTCTGACTGTGCGGGAGATTAGCCAAGTCCACACCTTACAGGTAGAGGTGAAAGAGAGTGACGGGGAGTACCATGCTTATGTGAAAGAATTGCGCAAGATCCGGCCCCACGCGGATATGAAATTGAATGTAATTTGAACTCCACAATCATGTATTTGAACATTTTATTGAAAGAATGATGTACCTTGAGTTTTAAATGAATAAAATAGAGGAGTTTGTTTGCATGAATCACTGTGAAAATGCATCTTGGGCTTAAATGATTGAATGAAATTGGATCCTCTGTTTGACAAACGGTCCAGCAAAGGACTGCCAAGCCTGATTAACGGTCCAGCAATATACCGCAAGAGCAAGGACTCAAAAAAACTGAGAGTTTTCTGGCTCTCGAGAAAGGGCATGCGGTCGCCACTAGACCGTCAGGGGATGCTTAACGGTCTACTAAAGGACTGCAAGGGATGAGGAATAGAGAAACCCTGACCTCTTTGGGTCTCGGGTAAGGATAACGGTCGCCATATGACCGCTAGGAGGCTTAAACGGTCTATTCAAAGATCGCAAGGGACAGAGAGCAGAGAAACCTGAGAGCTTGAATCCTGAGATATTGTAACCTATTTCTGCGCACACTAAAATAAGAAAATAAGTTAGATCCATTCTTAGGCTCAACCCCTTGCCTATAGCAAGTTAGAAATGACCAATCCTTGATATTTGGTCAATGGGTGGAGCCTTAATACATACGCGAAAACACAATGAAAATCTGAATGCAAATGCATGTCATGAAATGCAAGAATGACGAGTATTTTGGATTTTTCGAAATATTTGATTTTTGGCAAAGGTATAGAGGCAATGACAAGTACGAATGGTGGAGAAGGCACAGGCGAAGGTGGAGGTATAGGTGGGGGCATAGCCTGCTCAGGCTCGGGAGACGAAGGTAATGGCGGGGAAGATGACGAAGATGGTGGAGAAGATGGTGAGGGTAGTGATGTAGGCAATGGGGGTAATAGAGACGGTGTGGGTGGTGAAAGCGGTGGTGATGGGTTAGGCAATGGAGATGGCGGAGAGGGTAAAGGCGAAACCGAAGGCCATGGGGCCTAACATTGGCGTATTGACACAACATGTCCCACAACTTTGGGAGTG
Organism: Amorphophallus titanum; assembly: GCA_024336825.1. Taxonomy (NCBI): domain Eukaryota; kingdom Viridiplantae; phylum Streptophyta; class Magnoliopsida; order Alismatales; family Araceae; genus Amorphophallus; species Amorphophallus titanum. The sequence goes on from JANBPO010002302.1 coordinate 14,197,765, forward strand.
AAAGTAGTGGAATTGATGGCGGGAGAAGAAGGGGAGGCACTGGCCTGAGCAGAGGCTTGGGTTTGTGGAGGTTATGGAAATAGGGTACGAGATGGCGAAGGTAACAGTGGAATACGCGATGGAGCGGGTGCAACACTAGACGAGGAATCACAGGGGTGTCCCTGGCCTTGAAATGGAGACGACTGCTTAGGTGGCACATCTTGTTACTGCTGCTTGCTGTGAAGGTGTACAATGACTTTATGAATAGCGGCCCAATCAATCTTCTTCTTGGCTTCCAAGTCATAAATATAATCCTAGAAGTTGGGGCAATCCTCAACCAAATGCCCTTGCTGGCGGTGATAATCACAGAATTGAAGCATATTCCCGGTCGCGGGTCGGCAAGGCACAACTGGAGGGAGCGGCAACGCATGAGTGTCCATCAAAGTCTGGAAGATATCGGTAAAAGACTCCGGCAATGGAGAACAAGGAGCCCGCTTCGGGCAAGGGGGATGCTGAGGGGTATGAGACGAAGTGGAAGGTTGTGGAGATGGGAGTGAAGGTTGCGTTGGCAAAGGCGCATAGCTAGTGGAAGGACCAGGCAATGACGCAGGAGCGGGAATGTAGAGGACAACATCTATCGACTCAGGGTGTGGTATTCCCTTGACTGGAGGTGAAGACACAGGCAGAGACACATGAGGATATGAATAAGTGGACGGCTGACTCGTGGAGGGTTGATATGTGTAGGTTTGATACGTGGAGGTGGATGTGGTATAAGGCCGACTCATGGAGGGCTGACTCATGGGAGCGTAAGATTGGCTTGTGGAGGGTGAAGGTTGATATATGGAGGTAGATGGTGGAGAAGACTCGAGGTCAAGGGGATGTTGGAGTTGTTGGCAAATGAAGCGGGCTCGGCTGTATAATTGTTGCCAGGAAGTTATATCATTAAGGGCTAAGATGAAGTGATATTTCGGCATTGCATTGGATATCAACATCTTGATCTGCTTCAGCTCAGGAATGTGCCCCGGGACTTGCGCGGCCAAGCGACACCAGCGATCGACAAAGGTACAAAAATCCTCTTCGGGATTCATCTTCTCATGGGCCAAATCCACAACAGAGAACTTGGGCCCAACCTAGTCCTGAAACCGCTGAATGAACTTATCTTGCATGGCTTAAAAATTCACAATGTGATCTTGCGGCAATGAAAAGAACTAATCTCGAGTCAGACCTTCCAATGACAGACCAAATAGATAAGCCATCAGGTGCTAGTCATGTCAAAATTGGGACAACTCATAAACAAACTCCTTTAAGTGCACATACGGGTCGCCGACTCCACCATAGCGGTGATATACGAGAATTTGGGAAGAAGGTGGAAGCCAAAGATTTTCGAATGCGAGCGGGACTGTCACTCCCCGAGCACGGAAGATTACCTGGAAGTGGCGTGATGATGTCTATAACATTCATGTCAATCAGAGCGTAGTGCATTCAACATATAGAGACAGAGTGCGTAATATAATAGTAACCCAATCCTTATTTATTCATAACCAAATTTCTTCCAAATAGTATGAAAATGCCTCTTTGGAAATTGAACTTCCTGATGATGAAATACTTGAAGCCTGTCAGGCCCAGCCAGTCACTAACAGGCCATGTTGACAGCTTCTGTCCAAAATGCCTTTGACAGACCTACCTAAGACAACATACTTCTCACTCTTTCTAAGAGTGTCCTGTTCATCCGTTCTGCAATACCGTTCTATTGTGGTGTTTCTGCTAAAGTGCGATGTCGAACGATACCTTTGTTCTTGCAGAAAGCATCAAATTCTTTTGAGCAGAATTCCATATTGTTATCAGTACAGAGGTGCTTGATCTTCTTACCAATCTGCCTTTCAATCAACGCCTTCCACTACTTAAAAGTGATGAACACCTCACTCTTTTTCTTTAGAAAATATACCCAGACCTTTCTTGAGAAATTATCAATAAAGGTCAGCAAATAACTTGCACCACCATTTGAGACAACCGGAGTAGGACCCCAAAGGTCAGAGTGGATGTAATCTATGGTGCCTTTAGTCCTGTAGACTGTTGTACTGAATTTCACCTTGCACTGCTTACCATACACATAGTCCTCACAGAAATCCAGTTTCCTAGTCTTCTGACCATCAAGCAAACCTCTTTTGCTTAACTCCATCATGCCTCTTTCTCTCATATGGCCCAGTCGCATGTGCCATAGTTAGGTAGAATCATATGAAATTCATGCCAGATTGGCACTTCCCATCACAGTGTTGCCTTGTAGATGATAAAGGCCACCAATCAGCTTCCCTATCATCACAATCAATGCACCTCTAGAAACTTTCAGGATTCCATTTTTTGCTGAGAACCGGTATCCATGCACGTCCAAAACACTCAAGGAGATCAGACTCTTCTTCAGTTCTGAAATATGTCGCACTTCTAGAGTTCTGATGACATTGTCAAATATCTTGATTCTAATTGTACAGACTCCTACAACTGCAAGAGTTCTATTGTCTCCCAAGGTTACGGTACTACTACTTAATGTTGTGTAAGTAGAAAATCATTCCATGTGAGGACACATGTGAAAGGTACAACTAGAATTAAGAATCCAGTCATCCCCAGAAGTGCTAGTAGAGACCGACAGAGCAATCTCATCTTCTACAATGTCCTCTTGAACAACGTTCGCTATATTAGAAGAAGACTCATTCTGAACTTTGCCTTTCACCTTTAATTTGGGACAATCTTTATTGATATGCCCTCTTTGGTTACATTCATAATATTTTACCTTCTTTACTGACTTGGATTTTGATCTAGCTTTGCCCTTTTTACCAAACTCTTTTTTCTCAGTTCTCCCTCTCACCATCAGGCCATCTGCTCGATCTTCACCATGAGTTTCTAGTACACGCCGTTTCAACTTCTTAGAGTTCAGGGAAGTCTTGACATCTTCTACAGAGATATCATCTCTCCCATATAGTAGAGTATTAACGAAATGCTCATTTGAAGGAGGTAATAAGCATAGGAGTATGAGGGCTTGATCCTCATCATCTACCTTAACACCAATATTTTTAAGATCTATAATGGTCTTATTAAACTCATTCAGATGATCAGAAATGGGCATACCTTTTTTCATGTGAAAAGTAAACAATCGTTGCTTCAAGTACAGGCGGTTTGTGAGAGACTTCGTCATGTACCTTGACTCGAGCTTGAGCCAGAGTTTTGCTGGGGTGTCTTCATCAATAACTTCTCTCAACACATCATCTGCCAAGCATAGACGAATTGCTGCAAGAGCATACTCCATGTACTCTTCTTTTTCTTCTTCTTTCCACTCGACCGGTAGGGCCTCCTTGCCTTTAACTGCCTTGCTCAGCCCCTATTGTAGTAACAGATACTACATGTTCAATCGCCAGATGTTGAAATCTTTTATCTTTCCATCGAAAACTTCAACGTCGAACTTCATTGTTGATGTCGACTTTGTAGCCATCAATAAGGAACACGGATCGAATCCTGGTTGGGCTCTCATACCAATTTGTTATGACATGACCACTCTGAGGAACAGAGTGACATCCCAAGATCTCGATCCGTACGACAAGAAGAAAGGAGAGGGAGGAAGGATCAATCACACAAGACAAGAACACAAGGATTTACGTGGTTCAGAGATTTCCCCCTACGTCCACGGGCGACGGCGATAGCGGAACTTCACTAGATGTAGAGAATAATACAAAAAGGTACACACCCCAACCCGGAGGAACAAATCCTCACACACAAAAGTCCCTCAAGCTCCCACCCCAACTCTCTTAGCTCTCTCTCTCTAAGGAGCTCTTGGGCTCTCATCTTGAGATACTAAACATGGAGGATAAGGTCCCCTTTTATAGTGACCAAAAATACTTTGCCTCCATCATGCATGGGAATTTAATTCCTTTTAGTTTGGAATGGCTTGTGGAGATGAGACACTCCACGTTGCAGTAGATACTCAAAACTCCACTGCGACCTCTCACTTCCCTATCTTCCTCCTTTTCCACGAGTCCCTTTCTAATGTGTGAACAAATGGCCGAGGCCCATTACGATTGAGTGCCCTCTAGAGCAACCCATCCCAAGTGAGCACGCGTGCGTTGGAGAATGTTGCGGGTGCTGCCCTGCCCATGCAAAGGATCTCATGTTTAGTGGGATCAGCATGCTTGGTGGAGGGGAGGAGGATCCAATCCCCTCCTCTCCTTCAAGTCCTACAGGGATGCTTCCACCTAGCACCAAACTCCCTCTCCCTCTCCTAGTTAGAGTTGCCATGGCCAAGGCCATGTAGAATCTCACACCAGGTGGAATCTGTGGCAACATGGGAGGAGGAAGGTTTCCGAATGGGAAACCTCCCAAATCATGACCCTATAAGTCCAAGCGGGATAGTGGCGTGATCTCCCTCTCCTCCTCCCTTTCCTACTCGGCGTTGATCCATCTCCTTCTTCCTCTCTGCCATGGATTATCTCCTCTATAAATGCCCATGTGTCATGTTGAGAGGAAGCTACTGAAGAGAAGAACACTAGAGAGGTCACCCCAAAGAGAGAGAGCCACCCCCTTGATGCGTGTGTGTGATGAAGAGAATCTAGCAAGAGAGAAAGAGAGGCACATTCTCTTGCTATTGTTGCCACCCTTCTCTCTCTTATTCTCTCTCTTTCCTTCTTTTCTCTATCTCCTTCTCTACTACATGGATAGAGAGGAGGTGCATAGTGCCCTGTGGAGAAGGAGCCACTTTGCGTGAAGGTCATGGAAGAGCTGTCTTCCCACAATTGTCTTGGCTACATCCTTGGGTTTTGGAGTGCGGAGAACTTGGGTAGAGTCTGGCATATGTAGCTTACTTCGTCACCTCTACAATACTATGTGGATCGGTTACTTCTGATGTAAAGGTATGCCTCACAGTCTGATGTTGTTATTACTCGGGAGTTATCAACACAATGGTACCCTCTAAAGTTAGATTCCACTAGTGTTCTTCTCACTAGTGCATTCTCACAATCCCACACTAATATTTGGTTCTTGACGTTGCTAGTACTGCTGATCATCGCCACATGTTTGTAGCTCCCACTAAACTCAGTTTTTGTTGGGTTTCAAGATTGCAAAACAACCATCATTAAGGGCCAACATTAGCATAGACGTCGTGATCCGCTTTGCATCCTGTTACTCTTGGCACTCCGACTAGCATGCCGCTCCGTATGATACTGAAGTCCTACTCTAGCAATACATCGCTAATAGAGCCTTAGAAGGAAGAAGAAAGAAAGCATTTTTCAACTAAACACGAGATTCACAATAGTCACCGCTTGAGTATGTCCCATGTCTCACGGTTAGAGCTCTGAACATGTCTTATTTATACCTTAAAGCATAAGAGAGCAACCCATAAGGCATTAGGCAAAAGAGGAAAAATCAAATCTTGTAACTAGGAAGGACTTAGAAGGTTTCCTGAATCGTTAAGTGGTCCACCATTTTCTCAGAGTGTCAACTATCCCAATATTCTAAGACATTATTTTGAAAAAACCCACACACCAAAATTTTTGATCGATTGACTTGTAGTAAAGCGGTCGACGGCGCTATTTTCCGAGAACAATCTTCTCCACTAGAATTTTGATCCCCCGCCTTAGGCAAGATGGTCCACTGCCCCCGACATATTCAGACTTCTTGACTTTGGCCAATTTGAATGTGGGTTCCATTTGGCTCTTCTGTTTTTGACTTTCAACCTGGCTTATTCACTTAGGGCCGTTTTGATAACGGAATAAATCTGGATAGGATGAGTTATTCTGGTATTTTATATTTGTTCGAGTTTGATAGCAGGAACAAGTTATCAGAGGTCGATTAGGATAAAATGTCTAATTCTAAGAACAACTCATTCTATCATTTCTTAAGAATGAGTTATTCCTGGGGTTAGAACAAGTTATCAAACTGAAAAAGTAAAAAGTCCAAGAATAACTCGAGGGTTACCTATTTCGAGTCAATAGGCTTTGTGTTCCTCGAACTTCGGCCCGAGATTTCCTTATAGGGGCACTACATGCAGGGGGTCTAGCCGGCCACATTGGTAGGAACAAGACCATTGAGGTAGTAGAGCACCGTTTGTATTGGCCGAGCTTGAAGCACGATGTCACTCATATCGTGGCCCAGTGTCGTACTTGTGTTATGGCCAAGATGAGGAAGCAAAGTTTTGGCCTCTATATGCCTCTACCCGTCCCTGATGTCCCATGGCAGGATATTAGTATGGACTTTATTTTGGGACAGCCACGCATAGCCCGAAAGCATGATTCTATCTTTGTGGTTGTGGATAGATTTTCTAAGATGGCCCTTTTCATTCCCTATTCGAAGACTTCGGATGCCTCACGGGTTGCCCGCCTGTTTCTAGCTCATGTGGTGAGTAGGTTTGGATTACCCCGTACCATAGTGTCGGACCGAGATGTTAGGTTCACCAGTTATTTTTGGAAGACATTGTGACATATGTTAGGCACACACCTCAAGTTCTCAACTGCATATCCTCCCCAGATTGACGGACAGACAGAGGTAGTCAATAAGAGTCTGGGATATCTATTGAGGTGTTTGGTAAGGGATCACGTAGGGGATTGGGGCCTAAGGTTACCACTTATCGAGTTTGCATTTAATGATTCTGTCAATAGGTCCACGGGCATGAGTCCATTCGAGATTGTCACAAGCCGTAGACCTAGGAAACTAGTGGATCTTGTTCCCCTACCCGTGCTTGCTAGAGTGTCGCAGTCAGCTGAGTCATTTTCTGAATATGTCAGGAGTCTGCATGATGACATTCATCATCAAATTGAGACCAGCAAAGCACATTACAAAGAGTTGGCTGACGCTTACAGGCACCATCGTGAGTTCCAGGAGGTAGATTACGTCATGATCAGGGTTAGGCCTGAATGGTTTTCCTCTGGAACTGTGAAGAAGTTGCAAGCTAGTGGTGCCGGCCCTTTTCGAGTAGTGAGGTGGGTCGGGTCTAACGCATATGTGGCAGACTTGTCGGAGGACTATGGGATCAGTGCCACTTTCACTGTCTCAAATCTAGTCGCTTACAGGGACCTGATAGTAATACCCAGTGAGCCATTTGGGCCATCTCCACCCCTTGTGAGCGACACCACCCCTGAGCATAAACCCCTCGCCTTGCTACCTCAGCAGCGTGAGCGGATAGAGCATATACTGGATGAGCAGGTAACGACTACTCGGAGTGGGGTATACCATCGCTACTTGGTGCGGTGGAGGGGACGGTCGGCATCCAATGACACATGGATCACCCGGGTAGAGCTAGGGAGGATGGATCCAGAACTGTTGGAGCGATACTTGTGTAACAGGGACCCCTACTCGAAGGGGTCGAGTTTTTCCCACCCAGGGAGACTTGGGGAGGTCACACGAGCTATTGATCGACATTACAAGACGCGTAGTGCAAGTCGAGGTATGCAGGCATCACTATGGCTTGGAGATAGCTTGGAGTCCCAGTTATGAGGTAGGATTTCATCATTATTTTTATTCTAGATTCCTTTTTGTAGGCCATTTGAGGGCCATTTGGTTAATGGGTCATTAAGAGTCTAGGTTGAGAGAATTGGGTCATTTTGAGTGCATAGGGCCCAAGCCTTCCTCCTCCTGGTATTGGGCTAAGGGTGCCTAAGGCCCATCTACGACTAGGGGTGCCATGGGCCAAAGCCCACCCCAACCCTAAAAATAAATGTTAGGGGACAACATTTATTTTGAGATTTTAAATTTTAAATGGATTCAAATTCAAATTCCAAGAAGGGAAAATGGGGCCCATACTTTTGGGTTTTTTTTCATTTCCATCGATTGGGAGGGGTCTAGACCTAGATAACTTAGGCCCAAAACCCAGAACAAAATGCATTACAAGGAAGCACCGCATTCGCAGTAGAATGCACTATAGGTAGGCACCGCGTTTTGACCAGCGTGGCGCATCGTGGCACCGCGATCTGTACTTTTATGGTTTTTCAATGGCGATAGATAACGCGGTCATGTGAACCACCACGTTCATTCTTAATGCACTGCAGGCGTCCACCATGTTAATGAGGAACACGCCCAATGGGTCCTGTGTGTTCTCAGTAGAGCTATTTATGCCTTTTTGCATCTATTAGCCAGGCATTTATGGTTATAGTTTGCATTTTTTATAGCTTTATAACATGTTTATTTCCCCATGTTGTGTGATTTTCCCTTTCTTTGTGACGGATCCAGTAGTTGTAGCCCGATGACCTTTCGAGATGGCCCACCGTTGAGAGGTGGCGGGACAGTCCCGGTGTATGATTTTTATGCTAGTTCCCATGGGACCCCTTACTTTACAGTAGTGTCCAACTGGTGGGGGAACTAGCTAGAGGCCTGGCTCAAGGTATTGAGCTTGTGTGTGTACACGTGGTCAGGGGCGTGGACTTATGCTGACGAGCGTGACTCTGAGTAGTCCTTATTTTTGGTTACTATTACGGTGTCTTAGTTACCATGTTTGAGGCGAGTGGAGACAATTAAGGCATAGTGTAAGTCGTCTGTGGACACGTCTGGTCTTTCTTCTAGTGGTTGTTCCTTCTCTTGCACTTAGTTCTATGGAAAGTTAACTCTAATGGTGAATGCATGATTCTTGTGTTTAATTATGTGCTTTATTAGATGTATTATTATTGCTTGTCCTGTACAGCTTTCTTAAACTATTGATATTGCATATTACCAGTTTCTTTTGTATTTTTAGCTGTGAGGTAGGGATCTATAGGACCTCTACTGAGTCAATGAAATGAGACTCACCCTTTATCTTTCAAGTGACGTGCAACAGTCATCTGGTTTACCACGTGATTTTGGTGGCCAGTCTTAGTGACAGCATGGTCCACTCCGGGGTATGTCCCATGTAGTTGTACTCTTTTGCTTATAATGTACTTTTGGGCTTGTATTCTGTACTTCTAGACTATTGTATAATTATAAAACGTTAATCATGTAAATTTGCTTCTGCTGAATGTCACATTTTCTTAAACTACGCGCGTGATTGCAGATCTTTATGCACTAAAACCTCTTTTCAAACCCTTTCGGATCCTCATCAGCTCTTGGGTGGCGTCCCCGGGTCTTTGGATATCGGGTTACCAATATCCGGGTAATTGGATCATTACGGTTGGTATCAGAGCGTGGTAATGGTGTATAAAGACCTAGAATTACAACTGTCTAGAACACGCCCGTGTACCATTTCTTGCTGGCTTAGGTTGTTTTTTGCACTTATGGTTTTGGTTGTGTCTTTGTCCTTTATCTGTAGCACTAATGGCACTGAAGCGAAGGATGCATTTTCAAGCTAGAGTGCTTATGGCTGTGCAAGGAGAAGAGAGCGATTCATCGCCCTCTCCAGTGAATGTTGGAGGTCAAGGCCATGCTAATCCTGAGATTGGTGAAGGTGTGACTATTGTGTCCCTGTGTTAAGTGGGAGATTGTTCTGTCCCTATGTTTTGATGATAGCAAACACTATGGTTCAATATGCGTTTACCGCATATAACACCATGAGTCAATGTGTGTTTAATGCACATTATTTTTGCCGCTACACTAAGGGTCAATGTGTGTCTACTGCACTAATGGTCAATGTAACGTCCGTAGTTTAGTGGATCATTAATAGTGCAGATCTAGGATTCATCCGGTGAATTTTGGCTATTTTAAAGAATTTTCCCATTATTATTTTTTTTGAATCAAAGGGTAAGAGAATGGCGATGGGTCAATATGCAATGCTCGACCCTAGATGGTAGCATATGACTGTTGGCTAGGGCACGGGGCCTTGCACCAGTAGAAAGGGTTTATTCGTTGGCAAGGGGTAAATGCCACCGCAAAGGAGGGATTTCTGTCGATTCGAACGTAGGGTCCGTAATGGCAATATTGTATGAAAGTCGGCTGAGACACGAAGTCTTGCGCCAAGAGAAGGGTTTATTCGCCAGCAAGAAGGTAATGCTAACGCAAGGAAAGAATTTTCACACCGATTCAAACGTAAGGTCCATAATGGTAGTATTGTGTAAGAGTCGGCTGGGGGACAAAGCCTTGCACCGAGAAAATAGTTTATTCGTTAGCAAGAGGGTAATGCTAACACAAATAAGGGTTTCGGCGCCAATTTGGACGTAAGGCCTATAATGGCGATATTGCGTAACTGCATCGGCTAGGGCATAAATCCCTGCACTGGAGAAGGGTTTATTCGTTAGCAAGGAGGTAATGCTAGCGCAAGGGAAGAATTTTCACGCCGATTCAGATGTAAGGTCCGTAATGGCGATATTGTGTAAGAGTCAACTGGGGCACGAAGCCTTGCGCCGAGAAAGTGATTTATTCATTAGCAAGAGGATAATGTCAACGTAAGGAAGAGTTTTCGTCGATTCAGACGTAAGGTCCATAATGGCGGTATTTTGTAAATGCGTCGGCTAGGGCACGAGGCCTTGTGCCGAGAGAGGGGTTTATTCATTAGCAAGAGGGTAATGCTAATGCAAAGGAAGAGTTTTCACCGATTCGGACGTAAGATCCATAATGGCGGTATTGTGTAAAGAGTCGGCAGGGACACGAGGCCTTGTGCCAAGAAAGTGGTCTATTCGTTAGCAAGAAGGTAATGCTAATGCAAGGAGGAGTTTTTGCGCTGATTCGGACGTAAGGTCCGTAATGGCGATATGTATAGGAGTGGCAACCCAGTGGGACCATGCGGGGTTCTCGAAGGATCTCGGGATTAGTATTTGCCAAGGATGTTTCTGGAATTGTGGACCAACGGCCTTGAAATCGATCTAAGTTGACTGGATATGTTGGAGAGCATGGCCAGGGCGGAGTGCCACTAGGCCAATGTGAACTTCAGTCACTCTGCGGATGTCGGCGGGGCTGTAAGGTACAGCTTCAAGTGTTTCCCATTAAGAGGGGAGAATTGTACTACTCCTTTGTGATCTACGAGAACGTAGGCACCCCCTTCATGACCCAGCGGATGATATATGATCCGACCCAGTTTTCAACCAACTTATCTTTGGGGTTGGAGGTCATTACTTCTCTTCTTTTGACCATCACTAGGTCACCATTCTTGAATTCTCGCCATTTGACCAGCTTGTTGAAAGCATGAGCCATGCGAGCTTGGTATAGTTGGATATTTTGTTATGCCCGGAGACGCTTTCCTTTGAGCTCAGTGAGCTCTTCCAATCTTCTTTCTATGTTGATTTGTTCGCTACTAGTCAACCCATGCTAAATGGCGACCCGCGGTGATGGAACCTCCAGTTCAATTGGCACCACAGCCTCTGACCCATATACAAGGGAGAACGGTGAACATCTAGTTGAGGTTTTGTAGATTGTACGATAAGCCCAAAGTGCTTCGTACATTTTTTCTTCACAATCCTTCTTATTGGATTTAACAGTCTTCGCCAGCAAAGTGCAGAGCGTCTTGTTGAAGGCTTCTACAAGCCCATTGGCTTGGGGGTTATAGGGGGACGATGCCCTCCAGTCAATTTTGTATTTATCAGCCAGTCGATATACCTACTGATTTTTAAAATGGCTGCCATTATCGGAGATCTACAACCTCCATCGCTTCGAGTGACTGTTGTGGGGGAGAGTATGGCCTGTGCCCTTGGCACCCGTTCGGCCCCATTGGATCGGGCTTCCATAACCTCGGGAAGAATCTTGGCCTTGCTGGCCCTCTACCAGCAAGGGCCCAGCCTACACAACCTCGACTCGACATTGTCGAGTTACCCTAGGTTTTGGGTGAGCATCGGGTGAGTAGTCGCCGATATCGGTCCGTCTCTCTTGCAAACTGTGCATGATTGCTAGGTCTAAGGGAACATCGGTTAGTTGATGCATCCCATAGGTCTTAGCATATCCATTGAGGTCCCATCATCATAGTGGTATATCAAAGACATCGCGAGCCATTCTGGTTACGTCAGTTCGATGCACGGCCATTCTAGCGTCGAGGAAACCTTCGGGTTCATCCTTCACCACGTACCACTGGGTGTTTGGGATGCCACTACCATCCATAAGGTTGTGTCACATCACCTCCTCCCTAGAACTCGGATCCCTTGGCCAAGGGCCGACTCTTTCCACCTTGAACTCTCCCTTCCAAGCTCCCTCTGTACATAATAGGGTATGTAGATCTAATTAAACAATCTGCTCATAAAAATAAGATAAGATAGGGGGAAGGAGAGAAAGAGCATACGTGGATGCTAGTGGAGTGTGATCGGTAGAGATAGCCAACCTCAATGAATATAAATAATGAATGAAAAGAGGGATCGCGATGAATACCTTGAAGCATGGGAGATGTGTGTGCGTACCTTCTCTTCCAATCGGCCAGCCGATGAAGAGTGTCTTCTTAGATTACCCTTGCAAAATAGATAAAATAACAACCAACAAAGATTGGATTAGCAAACCAAGTGTACAGTATCGATCCCGAGCGAAACATATAATGTGAAGAGAAACATGGAATGGAAAACACCTTGTTGGGTGTTGGCCCTTAAACCCCTATGCAAAGGGTGGGATAAAAATATGATGATATGAATATATGAGGGAGACGTGCATGCGTTGCACTGGGTGGACGCTCTCAACGTGGTTGAGATAAAGGATAAACAAAAGGGCAATATGATGCATGCATGCAGGACAAACTATATGTAGTGAAAAGAAATAGAGGAAGTAGAAGAGCCTGGGATTATTCTCTGTTGACGGCTTTAGATCTTAAATTGGGAGGAAACCTCCAACATGACGAAGCCTTAGATGCAGGGAGATTCCTCCTAGAGCCTTCGATCCGGTAGCACCTCCCCTCTATTGATGGATTCGGCCTTTCGAACAAACAAGCGAAGGGGCTTATTTATACGGAGATTCGTAGGTTTAATCCAAGAACAATTAGGATAATCATCTTTGGTATGAGATAAACATTGGCAAGAGGAATCCTCCTGGTTCTAGAAAGCCACAGGGAACCTTCCCCAGTTGAAAGGGACTCCAAAATAAAGAAAGAAGGAGCTGCAGGTGAGTTCGGGAATCTAAAAGAATTGGCATCAAACCTGGTGGTCGGCCATTGAATGGGCGTCCACGACCCCAGACGCTTATTGGCATTGAGATATGGAAAGTTTAAAATCTTCCAAAATTGAAAAAGAATTGGCGTCTAGGGTTTTGGACGCTCATTAAAGAATAGGCGACCTCCAAAACAGACGCAAATTCAAAAATAATCTAAATTCGACGAAAAATATGACCAAACAAATTTGCGTCATGGGTCCTGGACGCCTATTTAAGAATGGGCATCGTCTAGAGGTGACGCTAATTAAAAAATCACCTGAAACAACCAATTAAAAATATTAAAAAAGAATTGACGTCATACTAGGCGAACGCCAATTAAATTTACCTATAATTAAAATTAAAAAATAATAAATAAATAAATAATAAGTGAGAGAGAGGAGGTGCTCTGAGTCGCGGCCCAATGGGCCTAACTAATGAGAGTAAAAGAAAAGTGTTTACTGTTCATGCACATGTCTTTTTTTGTACTAGCATAGTAAGAAATCACATTTTAATCGACTTAGTTTATATGGGTTTAAGGTATGTTTTCTAATCGTCATTTGTCATTTAGTTACTTATGAAAGTTGCTTTCAGACATGCCACGCCTTTGTTAAGCCAAAACTATGCGGATTACTTGGTTTGAAAAAAAAAGAAACTTATACGTAAGTATATGATGGACTGTATTTATCCTTTTACCTCAAAAGTGATATAATTAGAAGCTTATATTCAGGCGCACGCTTTTGTGATGATTTATGGCTTGTGATATTTTTAAAGGATAATAATACATAAAATAAGGATATGCTAACGCGATTCGTGAAGGCTGGCCGCTGGCGTTAACCCACGCCACGCCTCAACAAGGTTGGCGAGCCAAACTGGCGAAGGCTACGGTTAACGCGATTCACGGGTCCCATCGCAGCAGCAATAGCACGCGGGATCTCCAGCCTCGAGTCTCCTCGGGGTGTCGGTGGCGCAGTGTCACCGTCAACGAACATGAAGCCCGAGGGTGAGGGTGAGGGTGCGGTGGAGAGAATAACGTTAACATCTGCGAAGCCTAATTTAGTATGTTTTTATTTATACTTAATTCAATTAAAAAGGAGACACATTGTTGCGGTTTCTTTAAGCCATCTTGATTTAAGGCGTTGCTTGAAACTAAGACGCTAAATAACTCGGGTCTGCATAAAACCAAAATTCTGCTTTTTTTTATTTGACATTAAAAATTCGAGTGAGCCTAAACAAAAGATATCTGACAAGTGCCTAAAATCTGAGCACAATTTCTATGTAATACAAAACTAGTCGGTTCAGCTGGTCTGTCCAAATTAACGGGCCTGGAAACGGGTTAAGGCCCCAGAGATTGTCATTGTGACCCAAATTAACGGATTTTCAGTGAGTGCAAGGGCGTCCAAACCATGCTTGGAATCATGCCCGAAGTGCCGACTCCCGACATGCTTCAGAATTGACACCGCTTAGATGGCACCCAAGGAGAGAAGAGTGATAAACACCATTTATCAACTAGGCCAAAACTAGATTGGTCAAACATGATCCTAATTCCATAGAGTTTACATTTGCGCCACAGCGCATAAGATGTGCTTAAAGGATTTCTCGCTTCGGTCACAGTATCAAGGGGGAGTTAAATAGTGACTAGTACTCAATTACGGGCATCTGATCAAGTCCTTAGATAACCTGATTCTACTTGTGCATGGAAATGTTGCAAAGATTAATCCAGTATCTTCATGAGAATTACTTACGGATGCAACAGTTTACTCGTCGAAAAACCACCCCAGCTGGTGTTGTGTCTCGGGACGAAAGTGACGGTTTCAAGGCCACCATTCAATGTGTTCTGCCGAGTACAAACTCTTTCGTGCGGGTTTTGATGGAGTTTTATGTGAGACAAAGGAGAACGAGACCGCGAAAAATAACGATATCGTCGTACACAGCAAGCATTGATTTATTAAGATCTGAAAGAGTGCAAATCCAAACGCACAATGTCAGAAGCAAACATATGAGCAGCTAAATTACCGGTAACATATGAGCAGATAAATTACTGGTAACATCTGAAAGAGTGCAAATCCATCCTCCTCTCTTCCGTCGTCCCATTGAGAATGATAAATTACAATAAATACTACGATGATTAAAAATATTCTGGGGTGGAAACGTCTCAACCGCTGCTTGACCGGGACAGACCCTGGCCTGAGTGTTAGGCAATGTTCGATGAGCACGGGGTCTAGTCCAGGCATATCTTCCTATCTCCTGATTCTCCTAACCTAAAAATGTAAAAATTTAAGGGTAGATAGAAGACACAAAGGGAAACAAAAAGTTCTAACGGCACTAGTTCTAAATACCTCGTTTAAGGCTTCTATTTCCCTGATCTTCCTAGGTCCCTTATACGGGTTCCTGGGTCACTCGTGCAGAATCAACAACTTTACTCGCCCCTTTCTCCCTACTGGCTTGATCTCCTAAGACGAGAGTTTGAGGGAAGATAGAACTTAATATTAGGAATAAAAACCTTTAAATAACATACCTCTAATTCTGCCTCCTTACCTTAGTTTTACGTGAGCCAAAAGTAAGGGTCGCACAGGTTAAACTTAAGGTCTATTTATAGGGTTAGCTAGGGTTTCATGGATTTGGATGATCTTAGAGTCCTAATTAGGTCACCAAACCTATCCCAATCTGTTCTAGAGCCTTTTAACTGGTGGAAAGCATCGATCCTCGATGATTTGGATGCCAAAGATCCAAGCTTTTCACATTTCTCTACTGTTCGTGATCAGACTCTGGTAAGCGGTCTAGCTTGGACCATTTTCTAGGGCCATGCGGTCGAACGATAGACCGTTTCTATCCTTGGGTACTGAATTTAAATTTATTTCAAACTCTTCCATTTATTCATCCTTTTATTTATCTGTTGTACCTAGATAATTTCCTAGTAAAGTGCCAAGGAACAAGGGCTCGGGAATTTTCCAGAACACCTTTAAGGTGTGGTCCACCAGTCCTTCCTACGTCACACCGGACCCAACTAAGGGTCCTAACCAGCTAGCTGTGACTCACGGCGACATTAACAATCGATCGAGACCACCCCCGATCACCCAGTTTGCGGGTTCACCCGCCTTCAATCAAGCCACCCAGGCCAACCTGGGGGAACCCTGACCTCAAGCCACAACACGTGGCACCCAACGATGGTGCCAGGGGTCTCCCCACAAAGCGTCTCCCTCCAGCTTTCAAAAGTCCAAGGAAGGCTTTTCCCAGCCAATTACGGGTCCCGGAGGCCCTTACAACGCCTAGACGGCCCATGCTCGCGTATCGTGAATTTTCCCGAGCACCTGGTGGGCACGCATGTTCCAGCCACTCTATAGCAAGCCGGAGGCCAACCCGCCGCCCAAACACCCTAGCCATATCTTACGACAAATCTCCAGCAACTTAGGGCCACCCCTGACCCTCAGACATTCGGCGTTAAGCCATTTATCTTCAGCACCCGGGCTAACTCGAGACTTCCAGCAACCCATCGCGTTGCGCGGTGCATGACGGAAGAGCAGGGGACAACTCCCGACACACCTTCTATGAACGGCTTGACACTGACGACTCCAATAGTCGAATCAGACCCGGGCAAACCATGTTCAAGGCGGAGCTTAGACAAATGCCAAGTTCGGCCATTCCAGGTCCAGATTCGAAGCCAACTCCAGCGCCTCTTCCACAGCACTTCTAAGTGAACCCAGCCCACAGGGGATTCTTCTTCGAGTCCTCTTCGTAACGAGTCCAGGCTCGTTGTCATCCGCCCCCAGATCAGGTCGGAGCAGCCGTTTTCGTCCGACCGCGTAGATCTGCGTCACTAGACGCCCGACAGGACGTGATCTCCAATGCGAAGTCCTTCTCAGTCATCCTGCTAGGAACAACTACTAAGCTCTGCCACTCAGACATTCTACGTCGAGTCCTCTTCGCAACGAGGGCTCACCCGCCCCGATCCGACATCGGAGTTGATCGCGGCGCCCATTCTCGCCGAGCTGCGCAACTCGCCCAGACAGGCGTGATCTGAGGACGCTCTCCCTGTTGCGGGAGTTCTCCTCGTCTCCTTGCTTCAAATTAGGGTCTGGCCTTCGGTGTCATCTAATTGTTCTAGGAATTAAACTCCTAATCTCTCCCCTATAAAAAAGCCCTTCGCTTCCCTGTTAAAAGAGGCAGATTCCATATGCAGAGGGGAGGTGCTGTCGGATCTCAGGCTTAAGGAGGAAGTACTCTCTATGTATAAAGCTTCATCCTTCAGAGGATTCTTCCCGATTGAACATCTAAAGCCCCGACCAGGCCCTCCTGGAAACACAGGATTCCTTTCCTCTCTGTCTTTTATTTTATTGCATCTGTTAGCTTACATGCATCATACTTTCATTCATTATCCTTTTATCTCAACCACGTTAGGAGCCTCCCCACAGTGCAATGCTTGCACACCTCCCTTTATTGCATTCATCATTCATCATATTTTTATCCCACCCTTTGCATAGGGGTTTAAGGGCCAACACCCAACAGGTGTGTTCAACTTCATGCTCTTCACGTTACATTATATTTGGATTTGATGCTACACACTTGGTTCGCTAATCCAATCTTTTGTTGGTTGTTGTTAGTTTTGCAAGGGTAATCATAAGAAGAACTCTCTTCATCGGCCGACCGATTAGAAGAGAAGGTTGACACTCACACATCTCCCATCTTTGAAGGTATTTATCACGATCCCTCCTTTGTTCATTGTTATCCATATCATTCGAGACCCGCGGTCTCTAGCGATCACCCTCCACGTTAGCATCCACGTATGCTCCCTCTCCTTTTCCCCCTTCCTTTTCCCACTTATCCATTATTATTATTTCTCCTTATTTAAAGGTGGATTTTTAATAGATCTACAAATTGGCGATCAAGGTGGGACACCTTTTATTTTTTTCTTTGATTACCCTTCTTCATTGGGCACCCACGTGTGCCATCTCCTTTTGCACCCATGGTGCATCTCCATAAGTGCTCCACATAGCACTCTTCTCATCCATTGTGCACCACGTGCACATACCCCAAAGTGATTGGCTAATTTGGTAGATTTTATTAAAATTCTACTTCTATTCTTCTCTTTAAAAAATTGTGTCCAGGACAGTGGACGCCCATTCTTGAATGGGCGCACACTGAGGTTGACGCCCATTCCCTAGCCACCATCTTTTATCCTATTGATTGCCGAGAGTTGTGAGTGTTCCCTTATTCGTCAATTGGTTTCTTTGCATTCTGTTAAATCTCTGGCCATTTCTTAAAAAAAAAAATTCAGCGCCCATCATTTTGGATGCCCATTCCTTGAGAACACCGAGCCCCCTGCTTTTTGCACTATTGTTACCCCTCTGTTCTGTTTGCACTATCATTACATATCACTGTTCATATGAATTAGTGTTTAGATTTGTTCAATTTTTTATTCATCATTTGCATCTGCACTGCACTGTTCATATGAATTAGTGTTTAGATTTGTTCTATTTTCCATCTGACATTTGCATCTCATCACTGCTCATAGGAATTAGCATTTCTATTTGTTCTAGTTTGCATCCATCATTTACATCTGCATCAGTTTGTGTGTTATTTTTTTATTCTACATTAGCCCCTACATATTTGGCATCTTGATTTGGGAGACCTCCTCTCCCCACACTTCTAGGAGCCTTACCCCTCTCTTGGTAAAGGAAGGACCCTCCATTGAGCACTCCGTCTCATTGGATCGGGAATTCCTAAACCAAGGCCTCCGTAAGTCTCTGTACCCATGGATTCCCTCACAGACACTGGGCAGGTTGTACCTTTTGAAGTTCCCGGGTTTAGTTGGCCAAAACGTGGTGAAAATCAACCTAGTTGGCATTGAAGAAAATCACATTGAAACTAGGGTCTTATCTCGTGTGAATCATATCAAATTTTGTAAAAATCATTTAATTCAACAAAGTTCAACTAAGAAAAATAATGGTCGATGTTACCTCTTTTGAAGTCATTTTCTGAAAGAAAAGTACTTAGCCTTTCATACCACGCACGGGGGGCTTGCTTCAGACCATACAATGCTTTGTCAAGTTTGTACACATGGTCTGAGTTTTTCTCATCTTCAAATCCCTGTTGCTGTTGAACATAGACGTCTTCCTTCACTACACCATTCAAAAAGACACTTTTAACGTCCCCTATTTCGATGATGGTTTTAAGGATCGATTGGTCTCTGGTCAACTCAGTTGTGACCCAGTGGTTGACATGTGACCTCGTGAGTGTCTCGACTATCCTGTGGGAATCGAGACTGTGATTTGGACGCTTGGAGGTATCATCTTACCTTGGTTTGCGTCCCTATGCGGTTCGAGGGCTTTGGTGATTCCTCATGTTTCGTGTTTATTTGTTATACGGAATCGAGAGTCCGATGTGCGGCCTAGGGGCTGAGGACTTGTGAATGGACTAGACTGATTTGACGGTATGTTAGCGTGTTGGGCACCGATCTAGACCCGAGTCGTGTGACTCAAGGATCGTTGTGTTAGCAGGTCTAGTTGTCTGTCTTGAGTCTAGTGGCAGTTTTATGTGCTACTTTGTGCTTCGTAGTACGTGTGATAGGTACTTGTGTGGCCTGTCTTTACTTTGTCATTTTGAGTCTCTGTATCTAGTGAGCCTCCACTAGTCATAGCCTGATGACACTTCGTGTCGGCCCACCTGGGAGTGGTGGCGGGGCAGTTCTCGGTAGAGACGGTTCACAGGCTGGTTGTCATGGTCCCCTTTGTCTTGCTGTTAGAGTCTGGCGGGAGGAAAAAAGCATCTAGAGGCCTGGCTCAAGACATTGAGCTTGTGTGTGCACACCTGGTCAGGGGCGTTGGACCAGTGTCGACGGGCTTGACCCTGACTAGTGACTTGTTACTATTGTTCCTTGGTTCCTTGTTTAGTGTCTTGGCTACCACGTTCGAGGCGAGTGAGAGACGCTTGAAACGCAGTGTATGATGTCAGTGGATGCATCTGGTTTTTCTACTAGTGAGGATGTACTTCTATCACAGGACACTGACTCTTGTGATTCTTGTGATTCGTGTGCTTTCTCGTGCAACGTGAGCTCCTTCACGTGGTGCTTCAGGTAGTCTGTATTTGGCTTCACCCGTGGTCAGTGTTGCGTACACAACGGTGAGATCATGTATGTGTTGGTGCTTTCAGATTGTGTGGTCTTGAGTTGGGTTTGTCTTGGTAGACGAGCCTACACGACTGAGGTGCCGTGATGTGTCTTGGCTATGTAGCCAGAGTTCCTTATATCAGTTGGGTGATTCCTAATTGTGTGTCTGGGGATCTGTGGTTCTTGCCAATTAGGATAGCTTAGAGGTGTGAGGTTCGATCGGCTGTCGTGTTTCTGTCTAGTTCGGCTTTCTTCTTTACTTCTATTGTTGTTCCTACTCCTACTGTTGCTCTTGTTGTTGTTACTGTTGTTACCGCTTTGGTTCATGGTGGGGATCTGCAAGACCCCTACTGAGCCAGTGACACGAGGCTCACTTTTGACTTTTCAGGTGTGGTTACTCTTCTTCCTCATGGTCTAGAGGTGCGGTGTGTGGTTCTTAGTGCCAACTTTGGCAGTGTTTGGCTTCCCCCGACTTGAGGGAATATTTGCCTTTCTGTTATACTGTACTTTAGTTGGATTGGACTCCACTAGCTATTGTAGTTTAATTTGTTTAATTAAAAAAGTAATTTTATTTCTACTAATTTAGTAATCTAGATCATAATAATATAATTGTTTTGCTGCTTTATCTGGAAGTTTAATGTACTCTCATACACATTCACACACTCCTTTTATCCCTTTGGAGCTTTACCGCGCAGAGGGGGGTTTGAATCGGGTGGAGCTTGGATGGATTTTCACCCATCTTAAGAAAACACTCGTATGAGAGTACATTAGGGGCACTGCCATTGTCAACTAGTATCCTATCTACATTATAATGGTTTATTGTAGCTGATATTACAAGGGCGTCATCGTGTCGGGTGATTACCCCTTCTAGGTCTTGGTCAGAGAACACCAAGGCCTGCTGCTCGCTCACCAATGGGGATTTGGGGGCCTCGGAGGCCCTGCTCACCCGCATGATGCTTCCTTCCTCAGCTACTGTCTCCTCCTAATGTTGGGCCGCCAGAGATGACGTTGATGTGGGCCCCGCGGAGTTGATTGTCAATCTCTTCTGAAGGGATGTCGCGATCCTCCCTCTGCTCAGACACATATCGAGATAGGTGTCCCTGGCAGACGAGACGCTCGATCTCGTCCTTGAGCTGATGACAATCTCCGGTATGGTGTCCATGGTCATTGTGGAACTGGAAGTGCTTGTGTCGGCAGCGATGCTTTGGGTCAGACTTTATAGGCTCGGGTAGGTAGAGAAGGCCCGAGCTCTTAATGTCTTCATATATCTCGTAGACGGGGGCGGATAGGGGCGTGTACCACTTGTGTTTCCGAGGGGGCTCCTTGTGGTCTTCGTCTTGATTCCACCTTTGTGCCTGGCGCGAGCCTTGCTCAGATGATCGCTTCCTATCTCTCTCTCGACCCGAGCCCGTCGCGCTGCGGTAGGCGCTGAGGTCTTCTTCGCACTCTGCATGGCACAGGGCTAGGGTCACCAAATCGGCTAGAGAGGTGGGAGGATGGAGGACTAGCTCTCACCGGAGGTTCTCATCGTCGGTGCCTCTGGTCAATGCGGTGATTGCCGAGGCAACATCTAGGCGAGGGACACATAGGGCTTCTGATTTAAATCTATTGATATAAGCCCTTAGCTTCTCCCCATGTGCCTATTTTAGTGCCAACAGCCCCACAACTGACCTGGGAGGGCCGCTGCCAACGAAGCTCTCCTTGAAGATCCACTTGAACTGTCAAAAGTCATGGATGTTATCGGGGGCGAGTGCTCAGAACCAGGCTTGAGTGCCTTGGACTAAGGTGGTCATGAATGCATGGCATTTGATGGCATCCGAAGCCCTATGGAGAGTCATTAGTTCGTCAAAGCTGTTGTAGTGGTCGGTCGGGTCTCCCTGGCCGTCGTATGATTTGATGGTCGGTAGCGAGACTCTGGGGGAGATCTCGGCCTTCAAGACTTGGTCGGAGAATGGGGATTGCTCCTCATCCTCCTTGATGGACATCTTCTGCAAGGCACAGAGGGCGTGCTCCTGCTCTGCGAAATGTCGCTCAAAGTCCCATAGTTGGAGGGACAACTCTAGTTGACACTGAGCCAAGGGGATATGAGGGTGCCCTTGCAGGCTGCCTCGTCATCCCTTGGGGTCGTCGGTCTCCGGGGGCTGCTGGCACTCCTCGGACCTTTCTCTCCTCAGAGTGGAGGAGGATTCTTGTTCTGGAGGAGGGGCTTGTGAAGGTCCTCCTGACCTATTACACACAAGGCATCTTCCCTGGAGGGTGAAGCTGCAATGATCCAGAACTCAGGGTATCGATAACCCGATAACATCGGATTACCACTACCAAGAACTGGGGACGCCACCCAGGAGGCTGATGAGGCCCCTGAAGGGTTAGTGGAGTTTATCGAGGAGTCGATTAACGAATTGGGATTACAATACGTAAATTAATTTAAACGATAATTAATAATTAAGTGTATAAGTAATTTAAACTAATAGCGTGGTAAAATATATACAATAGTCTAGAAATTACAAATACACAAGTCCCACAACTGAAAGAAAAGTCCACAAGTACAACTACACGGGACATACCCCGGTCAAATGTACAGGAGGAGGACAGACCGACTACTGCTGGTACGCTAGACACAACCACCAAAAGCTCGAGACGCACAGTCCGAAGGTCGAGGCTACCCACCTGAAAGTAGGAAGGGTGAGTCACAGCCAGAGTCAGTAGGGGTCACGCGGATCCCCACCTCGCAACTAAACACGCAGGCATGCAAATATAATGGCAATTGAAGCATGCATTTAACCGATACGCAGGCAGATGGCATAAATTTTAAACACAGATATAGAAAAGCTGTAAACCTATCTAAGTAGTTTATACAGCTAATCTATAGGCCAACTAATCTATATGCCAATACAATATAGGTATAACGCCAAAAACTAACCCCACCAATAGAAGAAAGCTCTACCAACCCAGTGATAGGAAAAGGAAGAGACGCACAAGAAGAGAGAGACCAGACCCGTCCACTGACGACTTACACAACACCTCAAGCAACTCGCAGGTCAGACAAACACAACCAGCGAGAGGCATAAACAGTACCGAACCAAGAGCTAGTCTGAGTGACACTGGTCAGTGTCAGTCCTACTGCCTCCAACCACGTGTGCACACACTGACTCTTGCCAAGAATCAGGTCTCTAGCTAGTTTTCCCCTCCCATAGGATGCAATGGTATAAGCAGGGGCCCACGGTAACTAGCTTAAGAACTGTCAACAGGAATTGCCCCTCCACATTCCCCAGGTGGGTCGACACTTTAGGTCGCTGGGCTACGACTAGTGGCTCCATCACAAGGAAAGAGAAAGCTACTCTATCGGGGTCTAAAATAATGCCATAGCTTTCTAAAATAACTTAAACATGGGGAATATGCATTGCTGAATACTTTAGGAAGTAAACATACTCTTTTTAGAATGCCAGAAGGATATAACGGACCAAGCTTGGACCGTTACTTGACATAACGGATAAGGGCAGGGGCGTTATATGGAACATAACGCACCTCCCTCCATCCGTTAAACTCACCTGAACACGTAGGTGAACACAAGCACACAAATGCACAGACATGGAGACCATAACGCACAACCACTGGGGCGTTATGTTAAGCATAACACACCCACCCCCGTGCAATAGTCAACAGAACAATGGCGAGAAACCAAGAACACAAATCATAACGTGCCAAGCATGGGGCATTATGTTCAGTATCACGCACCTCCCCTGGCCAGTTATACTTAACCAACCAATGCAATGTAACCAGAAACGCAGGGCATAATGCGCTAAGCATGGGGCGTTATGCTGAGTATCACGCGCCTCCTATGGCCCGTTATACCCACCCGATCTTCAATTAGAAATCACAGAAACATAACACACCAAGGCTGGTGTGTTATGAGGATATAACGCATGGGTCTGAGTCAGTTAAAGTCACCCGAACGCCAAGAATTAACAGAAAATCCACAGTTTTAATACATAATATAACGCACTAGATCTGGTGCGTTATATGACTATAAAGGATCTATCCTACACTGCTATGCTAACCGCCTTACTGGGTCAACAGCCAAACGACCGGTCAATTGTCAAATGACGGACCAGGAGGAGTCCGTCAAATGGCATATAACACACCACTTTAGGCGTGTTAAAAGATTATAACGCACCGGTCCTGGCGCATTATGTCGACTGGGTTACGGGTTGGACGAGTTCGATACCGAACTCCCTCTCGGTCGACCGAAATCGATGGGAGACGCATGGAAACAAACTAACCTGCCAAACTATGCATCCAAACATCCATTCTACAACTAAACATGCCATTAAAATCACAATACGATGGTTAAGGAAGTAATTTCATAATTTTAGGCTAAAATTATGCTAACATGGAACAATGCATAGAAAACGATGCAACTGGCGTCGAACCACGGTGCATATGGTACCGGCGGGTTCCTAGTGAGGAAGAGTGTCCATCCCCCTACCTCTGACATGACGAGGAAGCCGATCAGGTGCCGAATGGACGACGAGGGCCACAGTGACCTCCCGAATTCACGTGCCTCCACGCTCCGCGGATCAAGGAAAGAAGGACGCCCACGCGATCCTCGCGACACGACCTTCCCAACGGCGCCTCTCGCGCCTCGATCGGCGATCGTCTAGACCAAAATCGAGCGAGGAGAAGAAAAATCCCAAAATTAGACCTAAAATTACCAAAATAGGATTTAGCACGTAAAACGGTGAAAACGCCCGCCATTGGCGACGCATGAGGCGTCAAAATGTTCCTGGCGAGATGAGGAACCCACTCCCCTACCTCGATCGTGACGAAGCCTGCAAAACGGTACAGATTGGACGATAGGGCGTCGCAGCTCCTCTCGACCCATCTCGTCTCCACGCTCCCCGAACCACAGAATAGAGGGTACCACCTCGACCTACGCGTCGAGTCCGTTCCAACGGTGCCTGCCACGACCCGGTCCGACGTCATTTTGACCGAAATCGGGAGAGATTTGGAGAGAAAGAGAGAGAGCGTTTGAGGGAGAGAGAGAGGAAGAGAGAGAGAGAGAAATTGAGCGTGGGCAATAATCTCTAAAGGACCAGCAATTACATTCTCTGAAACCAAGCTGGCACCACCAGAAGCTCAGCAAATGCCGCTTTGTATTTCTATTATTTTGAACAAAGTCAGTGTAGATGTAGCATTAGTTGACACAAGGGCATCTATCAATGTTTGCCCGCTTAGCACCCTCAGGGCCTGTAATCTCTCAGAAGAACTTCTATGGCCCACCCCGACTACTATTGCTGCATATGATAATTCAATAAGAGCATGTCATGGGGTTATTACTATTCCAGCCGAACTTGGGCCTCTCACTATGCCCATTGAATTTTATGTGCTGGATATCGACCCAATGTTCAAGGCAATCTTGGGTCATCCGTGGATTAATACTCTCAGTGTCGTACCATCCACCGCGCATTAGTGTCTCAAATTCCCTTTTCAAGGGAGGGTGGTTAAAGTGAAAAGCTTATCTACTGCCCAGTCTGTCAAAGCTATCTCAGAGAACATTCTACCCACACTATGGCCTAGTAGTCGGCCTGTTATCTCAGTCTTAGATCTGGACTTTTCTTGGGTTTATGCACCCTGCAAGCCCATTACGGTACCTGTTAACATCAAAGAGAAGCCCAAGATCCGAGATTCTAAAGGCTAGTCTATTATCCTAAAGTTAGGCTACCAATCGGGGAGAGGCCTTGGGGTGCAACTCCAAGGGCGAACTAAGCCCATGCCCAAAGGTAGAAAGATGGTTAGATGGGGTCTCGGCTACCGAGAGTCTGCATTATCAATGATGGGTGACTCAGGACCACTTACTTGGGACTATCGCTAGCATTTTGTCAAGGGCCCTCTACAGCCAGGAACATTACAGCTGCAGTCAGCTCAGTCAGAAAAAGAAAGCATAGCTTGTATAGTTGCCGGTCCGCCTCCATTACCAAAAGGGCCCGTTGATGGCATGCTTGATTTTAGTCGGGCATTTGCTAGATTGTTCAAAGAGCCTGTGGTTTGCCAGAAGAAGGATCAGGAGGTTCGGCTTGTGCAGTGGAAGCCGAAGAAGCCAGTTTACCACCTACGAGAAAGGGTGAGCTCACCTGTTCTTTTTACTTGGTCTCCTTCCCAAATAAAAAACCTCCTTTAGCAACTCAGCTTCATTCCCCGTTCGCCACCTCTTCTTATTGATCCTTCAGTAGTCCAGTCTCCCCTTCAGCCTAAGAAGCCAATTGAATTTTTGATTGTTAATTGTCCATGCGGGCACTACCCGCTGATTGATTTAATGTCCAGGTGGTCACCTGATTCGCCTATTGATCTTTCCAATATGTAGTTCTGATCCTCTGATCCTTTCTTCAATGCCATCTTTCCAACTCTCTGCCCCTGGGCACTTCCTCCCCCACCTTCCTCCTCATCTTTCTGTGGAAGATTATGCTATCCTCTCTTCATCAGCTTCCCAGGGGTACGAGACCCCTGCTTCTTCCCTCCCAGTAGGCTTTTTTTCTCCTAGGTTAGATGTAGGGTTTGTCGAGTCTAGGGAAGTAGGGTCTAGGTCTAGAGAAGTAGGGTCTTGTTCTAACTCGTCTAGTCCATCCAAGTCTGAGTCACGCCCACTTGCACGTTATTCTAAATCCATTCCTAATAGATTATTGTAAGATCTAGCTCAGCGATGTCATGCTCTTTTGAAGTGTCTAGAATTTATCGCCACGGCAATCGTGATTGAAGACGATGAGGAAATAGACGGGGTATGGAGTGATGACGGATTAGGTGCCTATGAAGTCATAGATGAGAAGGACCCAGTTGGTTCTGAGGACAGCGATGTAGATGACACTACCGACTTGTATGCGCAAGGGTTGAAGAGGTTCGATGAGCCATCATCGACAGTGGATGAACCTATTCGTGGCTGATGCTCTGAGCAGGAGAGTAGTGGTCAGTCAGATGTTGTTGAGGAAGTGGAGGCTTTAGGAGCAGGTGCCGGCCATGACTTTTAGGCTCAAGATCCCTTAGGATTAGGGTTCGGCTATCCTTGCGAGTCTGACTGTCACGCCAGCTATTCGTCGACAGGTGACTGAGGCCCAGCCCACAGACCCCGAGCTACCCCATATTTTGTCAATGGCCGAGGTGGAGTTGGGTGAGGATGGAGCTGTGAGGTTTAGATGTAGGTTGTATGTCCCAGTCGAGGCACAAGTGAGGTGTGCGGTATTGCGAGAGGCCCATAGGAGCTGATATGCCGTGCACCCCAGATCGACTAAGATGTACCAGAACCTGAAGAGGCAATTTTGGTAGCCTAGTATGAAGAGAGATGTGGCAGAGTTCGTGGCCAGGTGTTTGACCTGTCAGCAGGTGAAGGTTGAGCACTAGCGACCTTGAAGAACACTTCACCCCTTGGAGATATTCACATGGAAATGGGACCATGTGACCACTGATTTTACGGTTGGGTTACCGAGGACATCTAGTGGGCATGATAGTATTTGGTTACTAGTGGATAGACTGACAAAACGGCTCAGCTATTGTCGATCAAAGTCAGTTGGAGCATGCAGAAGTTGGCCCGTTTGTATGTGGAGTGGATCGTTCCGTTGCATGGAGTCCCCATCTACATTGTGTCTGATCGTGATCTGCGCTTCACATCGGGATTCTAGAGGAGTTTCCAGAAACCTCTAGGCACCGAGTTAGCATTTAGCTCGGCCTACCATCCTCAGTCAGATGTTTAATCTGAGAGGACTATTCAGACCTTGGAGGACAAGTTGAGATCATGTTGCTTAGAGTGGCAGGGGAGTTGGACCCACCATTTATTGTTAGTGGAGTTTGCCTATAACAAAAGCTATCATTCGAGCATTGGTATGGCTCCTTATGAGGCGTTGTACGGGCGACCTTATCAGACTCTACTTGATTGGTTCGAGGTGGGCGAGCGTGTCCTCACAGGATCGGTTTGGTGTAGCAGTGTGTTGAGGTGGTGCATTTCATTCGGCAGAAGATGTTGGCAGTGCAGAGCCGGCTGAAGAGTTATGCCGATCGGAGGAGGCGGCCTCTCAGCTTTGCTGTGGGAGATCGGGTGTTCTTAAGAGTTTCTCCCATGAAGGGTGTGATGCGCTTCGACAGGCGTGGGAAGCTGAGTCCCCACTACATTGGTCCTTTTCTCATTGTCAAGTATATTGGGGAAGTTGCTTATCAGTTGCAGTTACCTCCAGAGCTATCTGCGGTACATGATGTGTTTCACGTGTCAATGCTTCAGAAGTATATGCCCGATGATTCTCATGTTTTGGAGGATGTCGTTTGGCCTGAGATGACCCTAGATTTGTCCCTTCCGGAGTATCCTGTCCGCATTGAGGATCGGCGTGAGCAGTGCCTGCAGAATAAGGCTATTCCCCTAGTTAAGGTGGTCTAGTAGCGTCATTCTAGTGGCGAGACATCTTGGGAGCGTGAGGATGAGATGCGGCAGCAATATCCTTACTTGTTTGCTTGAGTCTTTCCCCTGTTCCTGTGCTTCGTTCTCAAATTTTGAGGATAAAATTTATTTAAGGGGGGAGGGCTGTAATGTCTCAAGTTTTTTGGACATTTGTCGGATTTGGATCCGTGAGTTTCGGATCAGTTTCGGGACTCCCGAAGCTTGTTTCGTGATTCCCGCGTGTTTTTCCCGGCAAACCTGTGGAACCCTGTGTAGGGCACACCATGGCGTTCACCTACTCCGGGATGGTACCGCTACGATCAGCGTGTTTCGAAGATTGAGAATATATATTTTTTTAATTTTTAATCTCACCTTGTCTAGGCCAATCATCCTTGTTAGTTTAATTACGCTTTAATTTGTTAGAATAGTTTTTAAAATCCGTCATCTCTGCAAAGGGGACAATTCAACCCCCCTTCTTGTCCGCCATCTCTTTGGGCCAACAGTCTTCCTCGGGTGCTATGACCTTCTGGAGGGGCAGAAGCGGGACCACAAGCCGCGGGCTGGCCCCCCATTGCAGAAGGGATATCAGGGGCTCCCCGTCCGATCCCAGGAGAGACGTCAACCTTTCTGCCACCGCTAGACTGAAAGACGATCTCCACTTGGGGACAACCCTGTGGGCCCAAGCGACAGGCATTTCTAGGAGCACCGTCATTTCCTGGACGTGCAAGATAGGGTCATTCACTCACCGCGTGAGGCGAACTGCCGAATTTTGGAGACATAAGAAAGGATCCAAGAGGCACCATGCTTACCTCGGCCACCGGCACTATGCTGCCCTCCGGTGTTATCTCTCCCTCCTCCGGAGGTTCGTCCACTGGTGCATGAGCCTCCATGACCCCTTGGGAGGCATGATCTTGTTCAGCTCAAAATAAATCAACAGTCCCAAGGAGGAATCGGGAGAAAGAGCCTATGCTTACAACCACCCTCACCTCTTCTTGTTGCCGCACTTCAACTGTTGGTGGGGGAGTGCCCGAAGTTTCCGCGACTACTTGCTGCTGCAAGACCTTGACCAGGGATGCGAGCTTGTCCAAGGTCGCAGTGGCCCCCTCCTGTCGGGTGATCTGTGCACCCAGGATGTGCATCTCTGTAGCTTCCACCGGGGTTTGTTCCTAGAATGCAGAAAAGACAACGACAGAAATTAGTGGACAACCTCAAAGGGAGCCCGAACGAGTAGAGCCACACTTGCAAGCACCTTCTCTACTAAGCTCAGAGAGGCGGGTAAGGTTGGGGCCTTCAGCACTACTGTGGGAGGCTCAGGTTCCCCGGACAGACCCTTGTCGGAAAGCACTTCATCAGCGGAATAGTCGTAGTCTACCTTTTCACCCGACGAAGATTGGGTCAGAGCAGACACTTCTTTTATTAGAGAAGGGACCCCTGCGTTAGAGCCTAGGGTTGGCATGTCCTCATGCGGGCTCAGCAACGGTGACCTCCCGAACCTCGGTCCCCTTCTCGCATATGCTTGCTTAAATGGGGGAATCACAGGAGCCACCACCGACGGGATAGCCGTCACGTCAGTGTCTGCAAGCAGCAAATGAGTTAGATCAAATGGGGCTGGTGAGCACATGAGAGGTAAAGGAAATCTGCTAAGAGGGTGAAGAAGAAGTACCTTCCCCGACTTCCACAACGGGGGTGGGTTCATAGGCGGGCTCTTCGATCGGTTGCACCGTCCTGCAAGCCATGGTTTCACCAATGCCGGGAATCGAAACAGAGGCAGGCTCCTTTACGGAGGCTGGAACAAAAGAAAACATGCATATGTTATAAAAGGGGCCCGCTTAATATGCAATCAAGCCTTGAAGAGCTGCAAGGACTAAAGAGCCTAACCCGCAGACCGACTCGGTTCGACCTGAGCGGCATCAAATTCCTCAAAGGACGGGATTGAGGGCACTGAACAGGTGACCGTGGAGGCAAAAATAGCCTATGCCTTCCTTCGCTTTGCCTGCTGTCGCCTGGCTACCTTTGCAGCAGCCAATGCCTCCTTCACCGGTGACTTCGCCCG
This sequence comes from Amorphophallus titanum, assembly GCA_024336825.1. Classification (NCBI taxonomy): domain Eukaryota; kingdom Viridiplantae; phylum Streptophyta; class Magnoliopsida; order Alismatales; family Araceae; genus Amorphophallus; species Amorphophallus titanum. The sequence continues at coordinate 14,228,281 of JANBPO010002302.1, forward strand.
GGACCTCTTCTTGGCCTTGGGTAGGGGAATCGTAGTGGGAGCCGGTGCTACCGCCTCAAAGTGAGGGGGTTTCCCGACCAACCGGAGAAGGTTCTGGTAATACGCCAGTTGGGTGCTAGAAGGATTATCTGTTAAAAAAAATAAAGAGAGAGAAGAGAAAAATCCTCCCCACGCAGAGCCTCCGACGCCACTGCCGATGACAATACCCCCACCCGATGACCCCCTACGCCCACCTACCTCCCCCTCAGTCGGACCACTGTGGCATTGCACTGTTCACGCAAAAGTGGTATTGTGCACTCCGAAAAATTACTGTTCATCAACCCTATGCAATGAATAGTAACTGATGGGTTAACCCGGCTGAGTTAATCTCCCTCTATCAAAGTAAAAATGGGTTAACACGAGCAAGTTGACCCACTTGACCTAGCCAGTTTTAACCTATTCTGCTACCAAACTAGTGCTAAGGGATTTAATATAATACTGATGAATGGAAGGTTATACAAGAAAATGACATTAACCATTGAGGAATGGCAGCTCATGCATAAGCATTTATCTCCTAAACCTCCATCATACGGGCATCCCAAGGATGCAAGAGGAACCGTCCAAGGAGCTTTTCATAATTAACAAACTCTGTCGAAGCTTCCTTAGACTCAATAAGAAGCTCCTTGAATTCATTTGAGAACATTGGAATGAGGCAGCAAATAGTTCTGAATGTTTCAGTATTCAATAGTCGGTTTCTCAAACTCAAGGAAGACTCTTTAAACTCAACGGAGGCATTAAACTTGATGAGGACTTTATTGCAATCAGTAGGAGGTTTCAGGTATAAACTTAATACAACTCACTCAGAAGCTTTCTCAAGTTTAGCAATGGCTCCCTGAAGGCCGCCAAAAGATCCTGAATGTTTTGCAGTCATCCACTAACAAGCTTCCTTGAACAGTCAAAAGAGATGTCAATTGCTCCCAATTTGGGAATTGGGCAAGAACACATGCCGACAGTTTGTGGGTTTTTTCCCGTTTTTTCTTGTTAGGGCACACACAAATTTTACGATCTTTTCTAGATCGTGAGCTTCTTTCCTGAAAACTCTTCCATTTCTCTCTCCCCAAAGGAGCAGTATGCAGGATTAGCCACCACATCTTGCGATCTTCCTTGCGCATCCACCTAACATACAATTGTTGTATGACCTCCACCAGGCCCGAAATGTGACAGGTGCACCCAAGTTTGCAAAGGATCTGATGTCAAACTTCATGCATGAATGCCCATCCCACAAATACATGGTCCAAGGTCTCATTCTCTTCCCTGCACAAGCAACACAGGGTGTTAATACCCTCAACGAAATGAGCAAGCCTATCACAAGTAGAAAGTCTCCCATGAGATATTCTCCATACGAGAATTCTGACCTTCAAAGGGCTGGATGGCGACCATTCTTGGGCTGAAAGAGGATGACACGCACCTCCGTCTACTATAAAGTCAGGAAGATTTAACCGCAAAGAACCTTTAGAGTCCCACCTCCATTTCCACTCATTGTTCTTCGTGACATCCCACTTACAATCGTGGAGCAGCAGCAAATGATCCCCCACCTCACTGATCTCTTCATCTCTCAACCGTCTTCTCAATAAGGGGCACCCCATTCCCCTATCATCAAGTGCTTGTGCAAATGTTTTTTTGAAATTGGATGGTACCACATCATTTATAAAAAGTGAAGAATGTACAAGCAAGGAGGGAGTACTCCCAAAAACTCCCCTTTACAGTAGAGAACAAAGTTCTCCTACCCATGAAGTAGGGACCAAATATGAGAATTATTTTTATCCCCTGTACAAAAAGTGTCCCTCCAATTTTTCACAAAAAACAAAATCAGCCCCAAACACTTAACCGGGTCATGAGCTTCACTTTTGCAGATTCTTCCATTCCTCTCCTTCAAAATGATCCAAAATGTCGCATGCAGAATCAGCCACCACAATTGACAGTCTAACTTTGCTCTCCAATGCCCTTCCCAATTTTTGATGAATTCTTCCACGGGGGGCCCCCCCCCGAACGCACGCCCGGGCGTGGGCGGGGCAAAGGCGACCGTCCGTTGACCCTATGCCAATGTCACCTAGATAGGCAGAGCTCCCAGTCTTGGCAATGGGAATACATGGGGTTACTTTGAATGGGGTCCTTATCGGCCGACCTACTCAACAACTGGCTGGAATGGTTCTGGTGTTGTTTGTGGGTTAAACAGGTGGAGGGGCGGTTGGATGTGGCGAGGGCTAAGGGGGTTCTGGACAAAAGGTGTGGCTGGGGGGCCGCTTGGGAAGTCACCCAGGTGAGTAGGGATGGCTTCCTAGAGCAGGAGAGTACAGGATGTGGATGTGGCGACATGGGCAGGCTTCACCTTGGCGGAAGGTATTGTCCTATGGGTGGTTAGGTGGGACGTGAGAAGAGGCACATTTCGAGAACCTAGGCTTTGTAGGATTCAGATCTAATTCGTCAGGGTGCCCGTATCGTTCTGTGATGGAGCAAGTGCCGCTTGCTGGATGAATCATTTCGCAGTTGTAGAAGCAGGGGTGGTGAGCCTGGCGATGGAAGGGGAGCTGACGGCGTTGACTTGGTGGTCCGGGTCACTTGCCCCGGTGCAGTGTCAGCGACGAACGTCCTGTTCGTCGAGATCAGCGGCCACCTTATCCCGGTGAGGGTTCTTCACCGATTGGAGTGGCATATGACCATCAGATGTGAGGAAGATGAACAAGGCAATCAGGTGTCCAGCTTGAATTTGGATTCGAATTCAAATGCATCGGGATGGACTCTTGAGTAAGTGGATTGGGTCAAATGCTGAACATTTTCACTAGACTATACCCAAAGTCGGAAGCAACAGACTAAACGTACCCGTTGACCTAGTCGCACCCAATCAGGCCTGTGACTCACCCGAATCTGGTAAGCTCGGTCGTGTTGGGCCTAAGGGAGCCATTACTGCACATCTTCCTCGCCCAACATCCCCAAATAGTGCTTGGCCGTCGCTGCAGCAATGAGGCCACGTCGGTCACCTCATCAATTGCTATCGGTCACTTAGGGGGTCACCGACCGTCGAAACAATGACTATCCGCATGTCACCCCTGCAGTAGTGGGACAAAGGCGACTTAGAAGCACTCTGCGGCAATTTTTTTGGTTGGAGGAGGCTGCCAAGGTGGTTTGAAGGTGCATGGAAGAAGGTCGGGCCGGTGGAAACCGGGCCACCCAATTGTGGGGTGCTATTGTCGGCCATTGAAGCCCAGCCTACTTTGGTCAAGGATGGCAGTGTTTCGGATGGGTCTGAAATCGAAACGTATCGGCTTCGGTTTCGCCCAAAACATAATAGAATAATATGTTTTGTTAGGATAGTAGGTCTGAAACTGAAACGTATCTGGCCCGACATGCTCGAAACCGGGCTAAATTGATTCTGATTTTGCCCGAAGCATAATAAAATAATATTTTTGAAAGTTTTGGACCTGCTACAGTGAGCAGGTCCGGTTTCGGATCGTCCAAGTCCCAAATTGATACGTTTCGACCGAAACTACCATTCATGACTCTGGTCACTAGTGCGGGAGCCAGGTCCTAGCCGTATGGTACGACGACAATAGATGCTATACTGGAGTCCTAGGAGCTACCTCATAGGGTGGACTCTCGTCCGGGCAAGGTGACCTTGCACCCTGTAGATTTGGGGGGGAACTGATCCTTTGTCCTTGGCGGACCCACAGGGACCGTGCGGCCCTTTATAGAGGGCTCTCTTATGATGCTGGAGACCTAGGAGAAGGACATCCTTTTCGATTTTCCGGAAGTAGACCAGGAAGTAGGCTTGGCAGAGATGATTCTAGGGAGCCCTCAATTAGAGAGGGGGTTCCCTATGGGATGAGTTAGAACATGATCAATGAAATATTAATTGCTTATTGTTTTATCTGGAACTTCAATGTACTCCACACATACCTTTTTATCCCTTCGAAGCTTTACTGCTCTTGGTAGGCTTCACAGGTTCCAAGTGGTATCGGGTATACCTGGTATCTGGAGTCTGTGTCATCACAGTTGGTATCAGAGCATATTGTGTGAAAGTACATGGGAATTTGAGATATTACAGTGTACAGAGTCCTTAAGGTCTAGTACAGTCGACAGCTAGCGTAGGTTTTGTGATTATTTGTCACTTTGTTTCCGTGTGTGGTCTTGTGCGTGCTGTATTGGCACTGTGTGAGATGGTATGCTCTTGTCCGGATGTGACGGGATGCTCTTTTCGTCATGGTGTTTGTCTCAGTTATGCTGTACTTGGCAGATTTCACCGGCAAGCGTGAATCTGTAGTGCATCGTTTGAGATTTTTTCATGGCATTTCTAGGTGGATGATTTGTTTTATTGTTGGTGACGGCCGTGCATGTTCTCCTGTGGAGATTAATGTCATTTAGGCCTTCCCAGCTTGTGATTTGATCAGCTCCTGAGGTGTTGAGGTTGTGCCGAGGTGGTCGATTAGATGCCTTGGTTGAGAGAATGCTCAGGCGAACCTAGGAATTTTTCTTCCTGGTGAGCTACTATTAGTGAGCTTGATTCTTCTCATCCTTTTTGGTGGTATCTTTTCGAGGTAAGTCGTAGAAGTGTTATCTCGGTGAGGTCTTTGTCCTGTGTCTACTTAAGCGTGGACTGTGTTAGTTCTGAACCTAAATTACTCTTGTTCGATAGTTGCTTGGCTTTGGACTCAGTGTGTGTGTTGGGGGCCGTTGTGCACTGTGTTCGTTGTGCCATGATTGGCGGCTGTTGTGCTGTGAAGGTTCAGTAATTATTCCCAGGACATAAGGATAAGCTGAGGCTAGCGTTCTTTGTGCTTTGTGCTGAAGTTGTTGCTCGTCATGGTTTGCACTTTGGCGACTTCTGATCGATGGTTAGCAGGATCGGTGAGGCGTGGTATATTGTAGTTCAGTGAATTACGATAGTGCCGAGTGTGTACTGAGATGCGGATGTCGAGTTGTCCTTGATGCCTATGTGCGTTGTATGAGTGCGCAGCGGAAGCGTGTGGGCTGATAACCCACGGGTTCAGGATCATGAAGTTGGAAGATTCTGACTAGTCTAGAGGTTTATTTTCTCGATGTGACTTCATCTTAGCTACGTGTGCCTTGATGTTGTTTATTGTCGTGCCATTGTTGAAGGCGTCATGGTGTTGGCACTGGCATTTGTGAGAGTTGGGGAATGTGTCGGCATGTATACTAGTTGAGTACCCTCCGCTCTATTGTAACATTTCCTTGGGTGTTGTATTCTCGGGACATGATCGTGGTCCTTGAGATGCGTCTCCCAAGATTGTTATTATTGTTGCTGTGGGTCCTTATTGGTAAGTTGCTCACTGCATGGCTAATATATTATATTCGTATGTTCAGCTATTATTGTGCCTTGATGTGACCCGGCTTGCAGTTGTGTTCTGTGGTTCTATGTTGAGTATGGAGCCGGGATTCTGCAAGTGCTGTCGTTGTTGTTACGCTGTTGTTGGCATTCTGTGTGCCAGGTTTTGTTGTTATTTTTGGCACTAAAGCCGATGATGTGGAGCTGTCAGTTGAGAGGACTATGCTTCCTTGTTTAAGCTGATGCTTGTTGTGTCTGCTGTTTGTTTTATTGATAACTATTTTTGTGGCATGGGTCGTGTCTCCTTTCCTGTGAGACGTAAACGACGTTACCTTGTTTCGGAAGTGTCAGACTTGTGTTCACTTATGTGCCATACTCATTTTATGGATCGATTTGCCTTTAGGCCGAATGTACGTTTTGGCATGGATTAGTCATATTTGGGGAGAGAGGTAGAATCACCCATTTTATAGGGTTTTTGTAGGTTTCATTGAGTCCTCCCGACGTGTTGAAGGCTGAGGAAGGGTTTTCAGTTGTTTTCCCCTTCGTATGGGATGAATGGGGCATGAAATAGACGAATTTGTGCTGGTTTGCTAAGGTCCAGATCAGAAGTAAGAACATGGTTGACCCCCCTACTACGTTCAGGTTCTGGATGGTGACGCAACATGAACAAACACAGCGTTCATCAAAGGAGGTAGTTCTTGACGTCGTCCATAGACCAACCGCGTCTATGAAGATTGCGGCCCTCCTACCCACCGCATTCAGCTCAACGCAGTCTGTGATCTAACCACGTTTAACCAAGTTATTGGTTGACTGATGTTCGATTTAGGCTGACTAATCAGGGGTCTAGTTGGTTCATTTGTGTTTGAAATTTGGGGTTTTGTTCTGGAACATCTAAATGTTATAGAAATTGGGTTGTTTCTATGTCGAATGGGCATTGTTGGCCCAAAGTGTGATCTAGAGATGTGAGCCCTATGATTGTTCATGGAAGGTCATCCATGTAACTGAGTTTGCATGTAAACCCCGCGTATGAGTGTGAGTCGTCAGGGAATTGGTAATGATTGAGTTTGTGTTCCTGCTTGAGGCCATGATCCCTATTTATTCTCGTGTTATGGCTTGAGGTTGTATTCCCTTGAATGGTGAGTGCATGCCTAATGTTTTGTATGTTCGAAAGATGCTATGTGATTCCATATTGAGTTACCCACAGAGGGTTATCCCTGTGTGGCATTGTGTGACTGTGCGAGGGTCATGCCTATGCATGTTAGTAGGCTGTTGTGGCTACGTAACCCGTTCTGGGATTGAGATAGTTGATTATTCTGGATTTGCCATAACTACATGTGTTCTATAGTTCTGATTGATCATATGGTGACTATTTTCTATGTGCTCTTGTGTTTCTAGTGACTTATGAGTTCACAAATGTTTTAGATAGTCTTTAGTTGACTACTCAGTATACGACTTGTGGGCTAGTGTTGCCTAGCCACCTATGACCATGCCTATGTGATGGGTACGTATGTGCTTCTGATAGGAGTAGGTAAAAGTAGCCCGTGGACCGTTGATGGATCGGGCAAGGATAGCCTTGTGTGCGTAGCGCTCATAGAGTAGAGGCAAGGACAGCCTCAAGCGTGAGTACCTTGATTAGGACAAAGAGTACGTTGCTGATGGGTGCAGTGGCACGTACCCCGTGTCTGGGAGTGGTACACAGCCGTGTTGATGGTTGCAGTGGTGCGGATCCTAGCTAGTTTAAGGGAGTGGTGTGTATGAGTGCCTCTCCCCACTCGAGGACAGGTTGTAGGCTACGTACGGGAGACTTGAGAGAGATCGGTTGCCATTCGAGGTTGACATTACTGACAGCGTTGTCGAGGCCCTCCTGACACTGTGAGGTATAGCTGACATGACAATTAGGTTGGGGCTCCCTCTTAGGTTAAAGCTAAAATTTTTGACTTTGAGGTTAGGGTCCTCTGAAGAAAAGAAGTTGTGCTGGTGACTGTGTACTCCTAGCTTGAGTCTTCCATTAGTACGGATGGATCTACACGACTGAGGTGTCATGGGTTTTCCTTTGGCATAGCTGTGTTTGTCTAAGAGTCTGAGGATTTAACCACCATATATGATGTTCGCGAAGTAGCTGTGGAAGTTGTGATTCCACTGTTAGTTGTATTACAGTTGCCCTTACTGTGCTTTACCACTTGTTGAGTGGTGGATGGCGGATCTAGAGGGGAGGGGTGAATAGATCTGCCCCTCTTTTCGCAATGCAGCCATGTCTCTGTCATAAAATTTTGAGCATATATCAACTATTTCACATTAAATTTCATCAATAACTATGTTAGAACAATTTTCCATTTTTCAGATTTTTTGGAAGTTTTTAGATTTTTTTTGGACATGTCTATCCCCAGTCGAGTCTACTGGCCTGACTCGGCCAGGATCTTGGATCAATTTGGCACCGGCCGATCAGATCTCAATCCCCGAATTCACCTTCCCTGTCTCAAACCACTGCCTAAGTTTTGAGTTTGAGTTTTGGCATTTAACATGACATCAGAGTTGGGCTTACCCATTGGATCCTTCATTTCGGACATAGTATCTGTTCTAGTTGCGCCACTCATACCGTAATCATTCAGGTTCGGTGCGGGGGGGTGTTGAGGTTTAGTCTCACATCGGATTTCCATGGGTGCCTTCCTTCTATATATATAGAGGATTCTCTCAACTCAATGCCTAGGTTTTGAGTTTGTGCTCTGGCCTTTAACACCTATAAAACTGCAAGAACTTGCGGCCTTGTAGACATAATGTAGTGACCCAATCATGAGCTCGGCAATAGGAGCGGACTTTCCATCGAAAATGGTTTTCCTGACGTGGGAGCAAAAGTGTGCTGGCATGGAGCTACCATTGTCTTGGGGATCTGGGGCAAAGATGGACTGGTTTTGTCCCACATTCGAAGAGCAAGAAAAATATACTGGGGTACATATGTAGAGCTTAGATCCATACTTTCATAGACATTTTTTTACAAAAAAACATGAGACCGCCCCTACAGGCCAAAGTGGACAATTCTCCTTCGGAGCTGCTCACTTTCTTACATCATGAGATTGCCTCAATAGAGAATCATACAAAAAAAAACAAAAAAACATATTTGAAATCAAATGTGCAACATAAGAATCTCTGAGTTAAGGTCAAGGTTTGAATGCCAAATTAAGCACCTGGGAATCCATGAAATTTCTGTTTTATTTTCCACATATTGCAGAATGTAAAGCTTCACATTACGTGTGAATGAATCTGTATGTGATCATATGGCTGAAACTTCACCTTGAATATTCTTTTGTATCATCCATAATATTATTGAGTACAACTATCACCTCACTCATTCCCAAAATATGTTTGCATCCTTGGTAGCCCCATTTTGCATTGCAATGACATAGCATTGACTATTGTGCATCTCACTTTACACACTTCCATTGCTTTCGGCCACTCCATTTATTTTGCAACTGTTCCACCGACAGAGCAATGCTATGGGATGTTCGGAAGAGTGCAGGAAAACCTGAGCCAGTGGCAGACTTGGATGGTAATGTAGGTCGTGTAGCTATGATGCATATTGATCCTTATAAAGTCGTCACCGGGGGACCCGATAATTTCTATGTAAAGGTTTGGGAAACTGATACAGGGGCACTAACAAATTCACTGGGGTGTTGCATTCCTCGCGATCCAGAAGCCATCGTTGGATTGTCAGCTATGGCGGTGGATGGGAGTCGCATTGTTACTGGTGGTTGTGGGGAAGAGCCAGAATTGTTATGTTTCAGGGATTACTCCCAGTCTTGTATTCCCATATCAGTACACGAGAGAAACTTATCTTCCAAGTTTTGGGAGCCATTATCTTCAGATGACTGAACCAGCAAAATCTGCTTTTAAATCTTCCCTGTTGTAATTATCTTGGTGGGCTTCTCCTTTTAAATCGTCTCCTTTTTGTTTCATATATATTTTGCCATTATCTTCAGATGACTGAACCAGCAACTAAGTATGACATGGCTCTCTCTCGCCTGTCGCTTTCTTCTTCTTTTTTTTTTTGTCTGTTTTAACTTGTACAGCTTAAGCTGATACCTTTAAGCCGATACTTTTGTAGGAAGATTCGAAAAAAAAAATAGATCTGGGTCAAGTTTTTGGATCCCACTGATCGTTGACACCCCTAACTGGTGTTGGCTCAGTTGGTTGCCGAGTTGGGGATAATGCTAGTGAGATAGCATGCAAATACCTTTACAATGTTATTGATGATTTGCATTACCCTTTTCCCTTTTGGGGTGCTTCTGATGGTGGACCGGTGTCCCCAATCTGTCAAGAACCAAAGTTCACCTTGATGGGTCCTTCAATGGGTAGTAAAATCCTACGCCAGCAATCGCTCTGCAGGATCTTGAGCTTGGTGCCATTCTAGTGAGTGGAAGGTCTCTTGGTTTGTGCCCTCCAGACGAGATGGGCCTCTTTTCTAGTGATGCATGTTCATTTGAGGGAGAGCTAGCACTCTTTCTTGGAATTGCCCCCTTGCTTGGATTTGGGAGGCTAGATATTGATCTAGGACAGTTGCCCCTAGTGTGACAGCTTTTTAAAGCTTCGCCTTGTATTATGAAGTCAAGGATGATGGGGACAGGCCACCTATTTATGCAACCACTATGGCACTTCTTTAATAGGGTCGAGATTGACTCAGCACCGATGTAATGGACTGAACGATCCCAGCTTGGGGCTATTTGAGGCATGACGTCTCTGGTGTATGTCGGTGTAGCCGAAACCCGATAGTTTAGTACCCTTGTTGGGGGCTAGAGAAGTGATGAGCCAAAGCTTGTCGCATCCGAAGGCCATTGAGATTATAGACAGAACCATGGGGTTGTGACCCATGTTAGGAACCGATGTGGTGCTGATACGGGGTTCGACACCCGCACTGAATGCAAGAAGTGCTACCAAAACCTAAGGTGCTGCACCCACATTAGGGATTGGTGAAACTAGAACCTGATGCTAGCCACCCGTCTTGGGTGTTAAGGTGCCGGAAGATCGGCACTCATCGCCCCTGTTAGGAGTTGGCGTAGTTGGGACCCATAGCTTGATGCTTATGTGGGTAGTTGAAAAGGTAGTTAGGACCCAAGGTTTGAGACCCGTACTGGGATCTGGAGATATGGTGATCCGGGGATCAAAGTTCACGTATGCCATTGAAATTGTGGCCAGAACTTGGGCTTGATACCCATGTTGGGATCCAAGGATGTTGGAGGGGTGATGACCTAGGGCTTGATGCTTGTATTGGGTGTTAACGATGTTGGAACCTGGGGATGGTTGCCTATATTGGGAGCTGATGAAGCTGGGACCCAAGACTGGAAAACCATATTGGGTGCTGATGAAAATGGGACCCAAGGCCAGAAGCCTATATTGGGTGCTTGTGAAGTTGGGACCTAGGGCTGGAAGCCCATAATGGGTGTTGATGTAGCTTGAACCTAGGGCTGGATGCCCATCTTGAGTGTTGATGTAGCTGGAACCCAGGACTGGATGCCTGTCTTGGGCACTGGTGATGCTGGAACTTGGGGTTGAAAGCCCATATTAGGTGTTGATGAAGCTGGAACCCAGGGTTGGGAGCTCGTCTAAGGTGTTGCTAAAGTTGGGACCCAGGGCTGGAAGCTTATATCAGGTGTTAATGTAGCCACATCTCGGGGCTTGGTACTCGTGTTAGGAGTTGATGTGGCCAAAACCCAAGGCGCGATGCCCTCGTAGGATGTTATTGATGTTGTGCCAAGTATCCAAGGCAAGAAGCCTATGTTGGAAGCCAGCGTGGTAGAGCTCCAGGGCTTAGCACCCATATCGGGTGTTGAAGTGTCATCTACTGATATTTCTCATAATTTTGGATATAACAACACTATTGATATTTCTAATGAACATAAATACTTAGTAATGACATAAAGATCAGAAATAGCTGATAAATGAAATACCTAAAAAATAAGAAAAGTCCCAGGCCTGAACGCGCCAATAGTAGCGGGTCTCAGGCGATAGCTGCGGACCTCCGTAGGCAACATCCACACTGCGGCCGGATTCGACGCGGCCGCTGTCCCATATGTCAGGATGATCGCCTGCAAGCAGCTTCGGCGTGCTCGCGACAAGAATGCGGTACGCCGTCTGCTTTGCTCCAATGCGCCCATCCTGCAGCTTCCACGAAAGCAGCGGCGTCTTTGTATCATCGCCAAGAGGCGTTGTGAGCGCGTCGCACTCAAGCGCAGTTGGCCTGCCAGTATCGACGCGTGCATGCTGTTTCTCAGCCATGACAAAGGGCGTGGAAGTGAGAAGAAGAGCGGCGCAAACTAACGACGTTCTGATGGTAAACAATTTCATCTGATCGCAGCCTTGAGTGGATTGGATAAGCACTGGCCATTCTACGGGAAGAAGAAATAGACATGGGGTTTTCCCGTTCAACTCGCGAAGAAAGGCCGTGTCTATCTTGCTTCCGATATGAAATGTTTTCTCCTCTAGGACACAGACCCCTTTAAGTCCAAACAGGGGAATGACTAAGAGAATCCGAGCAATGTCTCATCTCCTACTGATCTTTTGAGGGCTGTCTTATCGATCATTTTTTTGGTTGACGTATTTCTGTCCGCAAGAATATATTTCCCGCTAATTCCTGAACCGTTTTAGTGAACCGTTTGAACATGCCGTCTGCCGTGTCATTGCTGTCCATGACAGGCACTCTGTCACAAACGGGAGATTCAATCGATCGAATTTTTGCTATTGCGACATAAATGGAAAAAAAAACACGAACCAACACTTTGAGGGAGGCAGAAGTGCAACAACATTTAATTGGACGAAACATCTGTGGACTACAGGAAAAAACTTTAGCGAAATCAACCTTACTGTTCTGTGCATTGTTGGTGATGCTGTGTGCCGTTTCGTGCCCGCTGTGGGCGCAATCGGCCAGCGGAACTATCAGCGGCTCGGTGACGGACAACACCGGCGCTATGATTCCCCACGCGGATGTAGTGCTGCAAGATACGGCGACAGGCATTAAATCTGTAACCGTCTCAAACGGTGCTGGCTTCTTCAGCTTTGCGGCGGTTCCTCCTGCGACATACACGCTCAAAATCACAGCCAAGGGGTTCAACACCTGGGTTGGAACAGGAATTACAGTCCACCTCGGCGAAAATCATAAAATTCCAAATATCGCTCTACCGGTAGCCACCGGATCGGAGAACGTTGAGGTGACGGCGTCGGAAGCTGGTGTCATTCCTCTCGATAGCGGCGCCAGCACGACCACGCTCAACAAGACGATGGTCGATGCCATGTCGATTCAAGGGCGCGATGCCGCGGAACTGGTGAAGTTCATGCCTGGCATGGCCATGAGCACAGGGCTTGGACAGACCGAGTTCAATAGTCAGACCACAGCAACCAATAGCGGACCGATCGGCCAGTTTTCCGCCAGCGGCACCCAGCCCTATGGTTCCATGCAGATGACTCTGGATGGCGCGGGCCTGATCGACGTAGGCAACCAGGGAACCCAGATTGCCAATGTGAATCAGGACCAGACCGCTGAGTTCACCTACCTGAATGCAGCCTTCGGCGCAGATACGCCACGTGGCCCCAACATCATTCAGATCACCAGCAAATCGGGCGGCCGCAGCTTCCACGGCGATGCTTATGTCTATCTGCGCAACTGGCAATTGAATGCGAACGATCCCTATATCAAATCGCAGATCCCTGACTTTCAGCGAGTCATCGCGCACCAGACTTACCCTGGAGTTACGATTGGCGGGCCGGTCTTGATTCCCGGGCTCGGCTTCAACCACAACCGCGATAAGCTCTTCTTCTTTGCAAATATTTCGTTTGGGAGTACCGCCTCTGTCCTGAAAGTTAATGCATATGGGGTTTGGCCCGTGAGAGTTCGAACAGAGGCACGATAAGCCCAGAGGGCCTCAACGAGGTGATCTGGCCAATTAGAGTAATGGTGAGGTTTTCAAGTATTCTTGATAATCCTTATGAGAGTCTTATTTGTTGCTTGAGCTTGTCTATTTTCTTGTGGGTAATAGGGGGATGAATGATGCAGATTGATGCAATATTTACCGCACATGTCAAGGAGCTCTTGTGATGTGAACTGGGGTCCATTGTCGATGACGATGTCTGGGGGGACACCAAACTTGGCAAGGATGTTGCACTTGATGAATTTGACCACCGTTGACGCTTTGACTTCTGTGAATGCTTCAACTTCTGCCCACTTCGTGAAATATTCTGTAGCAGTGAGGATGAAAGACTTCCGTCAGACTTCGCCAGTTCTGTCTTCAAAAGACTACATCAAATGCCCACATGGTGAACGACCATGGAGCGATGAGAGGGTGAAGTGAACATGAAGGAGTGTGCACCTTGTCTGCATGAAGTTGGCATTTAGCGCAATGCCAGACATAACAAGTGCAATCCTCATGCATGGTAGGCTAGTAATATTGCCGGATGAGTTTCTGGGCAAGCATGCAACCATTTACGTGGCCACCGCATTCACTAGAATGCACTGCTTCGATGACTACACAAGATTTGGTCTCGTCGAGGTAGTGGAGATAGACTCCGCTAAGAGATTTTTGATGTAGGAGACCTCCTATGATAGCAAAGTGCTCTGCGGCCTGATGAATGGCTCGTCGGTCGGGGGTAGTAGCATACTCATGGAAAGACCTATCTCGGAGGTAATTCTCAATGTAGAAGAACTAGGGATTACCATCCTCGAGATCGATTTCTGGATCGTGAGAAATGGCATGGATTTGAAATGGGGTTTCTAGACATTGCTGAAACCACGGATCTGAATGCGAGCGGTTGTGCAGCCTCTACATGATTTTAGAAGCTGACGTCTTTTTGCTGGGAATTGGGAGGGAAGATGCTAGAGAGGCCAAAGCATCGGCTAGAATGTTCTGGGCCTTAGGAGTGTGCACTAGGGTTAGCTTTCCAAACCACCAGACTACCTTGTCGACCAGATCTTGGTAAGGCTTTAGTTTTTGGTCTCGGGTTTCATACTTGCTAAGCGACTACCGGAGTATGAGATGAGAGTCTCCGATGATTTGGAGTTCCTTAACTCTGAGTGCCAATGCCATTTTTATGTCTGTGAGGGGCACCTCATATTCAGCCATATTGTTTGTAGCAAGGAAGGTTAACTGGCAAGCACGGGGAATTACAACACCTTTCGGGGACCGAAGAATAGCTCCAATTCCGCAACATTTGGAATTGAGTGCAGCGTTGAAGTAGAAGATCCACGAAGGTTCACCATCAAATATGGCTTCTAACTCTTCATCAGGGAAACTTTCCTCGATGGGGGAAAAAGCAGGGGGCAGATGATGGGCAAGATGCTTAGCAACGGCGTGCCCCTTGATTGCCTTTTGACTGACGTAGGTGATGTCGAATTGGTTTAGGAAATTTTGCCACCTCACCGAGCGATCAGCCAAGGCAGGCCTTTCTAACAAGTATTTAATTGGGTCCATGCGTGCCAAGAGCTTTACTTCATGTGCCAAGAAATAGTGCTTCAGCTTTTAGGTAACCCAAATGATGGCCACGCGGGTCTTTTCCATGGCAGTATACTTCCTCTCGACTTCATTAAACAATATGGACAAGTAGTAAATAGTGATGTGTGTGAAAATGGATGAACACAGATCTAGAGGGGGGGTGAATAGATCTAACCCAAATTTGAAATTAAGTGTGCTCATTACTTGCTTTCCAATCTTTTCAGGAAGTATCAGTGAGTCAGATTTAGGTCATTCAAGTGATGGGTCCGAGAGCAATTGAAGAGTGAAGACTTAGGAAGTCAACAATGTCTAGATTCAGTCTATGTAATTTTCTTCTCTTAAGTCTAGTGAATTAAAGAGAGTCAATGTCTTATGTACTTGGATTTTTGATTATTAATGAAAGTGAAGGTTGATTATATTATTGTGCAAAGTACTTTAGTGTGATTGTTATTGCACTCTGATTATTCTTGATTGCGAGAGGCTTACCATCAAGGTTGTTTACGTTCCCGATTGTTTCCACTGCATATCCCGGGGCATGACACCACATGCTTTAGCACATTGTAGAGGATGCCCTATAGATATGCAGCCGAGGCTGATCATGATTTTCTCCAAAGAAGATGTCCTCCCTCTCTCCACAACCCCTCACAGGTCACTCCATGTGAGAGGGGAGCAGTAAGATGTTCAACCATCAAACGGGAATAATTTAGTCAGGGGGCAATGTTAACCCGAGACAATGGTAAGAAACATGATGTACAATCTCAAATGATGTATTTAGGCTACACCTTGAAGGTAGTCACGATGGAAGTAATAAAATGATAGTTGGAGGTGGTATCTCTCAAAGATATAGCTTTCCTCATGCAAACTCTTAAGAGTGATTCTTATTCTTACAAATGGGCCGGGCCAGCTGAAGTGAAGGTGCTCAAGCCAATACACCTGCAAAGCTACCAAAAGCTATCAAATAATCCCGTTGGGTAGACCAAACAGAGTTGCGGACAAATTCTATTAATAAAAAATGATGATGAAGGAAAGGAGATGAAGATGAAATGATCATGAAGATCATGATGAGTGGTGAAGAAAAAATGATGGAAAAGATGAAAAGATGATGAAGATGATGATCAAGATCATGATGAAGAGATGATGAAAGTGATGACCTGGATCATTATGAAGATAATGAAGATGATGACCCAAATGACAATGAAGAAGATGGTAAAAATGGTGATGATGAAAAGATGAAAGAATGATAAAGATGATAATCAAGGTCTAGAAGATCAATGAAGAATGATGAATGCCCGAAAATGATGATCAAAATTGGCGGCACCCACGTCAACAGATATTCAAGATGTTCAACCATCGGCACCTGGTGCTGACACCCATTTTGTGACCAATAAGTTAGGTCATCTCCTTATCCATTTTCATGATGTCCCGAGTTATTCACCGATTATTGGGCCATTTTGATTTTGAGCTTATTTTATGAATCGCTCTCCTTGGTTGGGCCTAGTTCCTTGTCTCTTCATCGCATTTCGAGCATAGCAAGTCTTTTCCTCTTTTTTCTACGTCTACCTGCCCTAGCGGTCTATAGCACGACCGTTAGTAGGTGTTGGCGGCCCTTTGGTAGACTGCTAGGAGGGCAGGAGTCCTATTGTCTTATCTTTTCTCCTGTTGGCCTTATCCTTTAATGGATAATCTTCCCTAACGGTCTATCGCGCGACCGTTAGTGAGCTTTAGCAGTCCTTTGCTAGACTGCTAGGGTGCAGAGAGTCCCGTTAGGTCTCTTCGGTCTTATCTCTTTTGGACCATTGAACCTTGCGGTCTATCTTTTGACCATTTTTTAGAGCCTTGTGGTCTATCCCAAGACCGTTAGGGTAGAAAGAGAGCCTTGCTCTGTCTGTTCTTCCTCTTTATAGCCGTGGCCGAACTAGAGTCCATGATTTGATGATTTCTCTCTGAGTATTGATCCTCAGAAACTTCTGTTTATTTCTATGGACTCTTGGGAGTTTTATCTTCAAGAGTTTGCTAAGTTCAGCCCTATTTTCGTGCTATTTTCTCTCTGATTCTCTCAGAGAAATACTTCTCGTTAAAGTGCTCTAGGATCTCATCCCAAGTAACTTGGTCATTGAGCTAGATCACTTCCATGGACCACCACCATGCCCGAGCATCCTTTTCTAGTTGATATGTCCCCAATAGTACTTTCTCTTGGTCGGTACATGCATAACCCAGAAAGTTCTCTCTAACTCTTGTACCCAATTTTTTGCCTCATCCAGGTCGGTAGACCCACTAAACTTAGGGGGATTCATCTTTTGGAACTTATGATGCAAATCCCTGACTCCATGTTGAACGCCACCTTGTGTAACTTGTTGCAACGCTTGAGTCAAACCTTGGACGGTGCACTGCATCTCTCTCCATTGGGCTCGATCGGCAGCCATCTTAGCCTATAAAATAAGTTTTTAAGGTAATGATCACTCATATCTTGACATTAATGTAACATAGATGAGACATATTTTATTGGTTAGCCCATCGCTCTACCCAATCTCACGGGATTCCTATAGGGTAATTGACAAGGACAACTCGATCTATAACTTGGACTTAATGACCTAGGGATTTAGAAAGCCTAGGCTCTGATACCATCTCCTGTCACGCCCCGAACCGATAGCAGTGGAACGTGTCGTTGCTCGGAACGTGGCAGTTAAATAGTTGTGTCAATCAGAGCATAGTCATAAGACAAGATATAATTGACCAAAATATATTTTCATTTCAAATATAAGTTTATTACAATTTGGACCCAAATAAAGGACTCAATAAAAGAAAAATTACAATGGACTCATGACTAGACTTAAGGAAACTATGAGAGCATAAGACTAGACGGTTCATCTAGATGTCGGAGTTCTATTCACTCTTGTCCTTGCCCATCTTATTTGGTCTCGACATCACTAAGGTCATTACCTAAAAAATATTGAAAAACACTAGGTGAACGAATGCTCAGTAGGTCTTAATATCTCAAGCTCTAAGCTAGCTTTAAGTGATTATCAATTTAACATGCACATGCAAATCATGCAAGATATCATAATCGAGAACTATAATGGTACAAGATAAATTCGAGATCTATAAAGGAGAGTAGACAAGACGATAGATACTTTCAAGAGATATAAAGACAATAGCTAGATGAGAGAATATATCAAGGATATTTATAACGAGATAATAAGCACTTTCATATGGTATTTCCAAGAGCGTTCATGAGGAGACAATAACAATCGTTTCACTAAGGCATTCACTTTCACTAGAGCTTTTTACGTAACTATCACTTTATAATATTGACCATTGTATATAAGAGTTCAAACACTTGAATAATGAGTATGGAAGCCACTTGTGGAAATGTCGTAGACCAATTTTGCTATCCTTGGTGTAATGCCACACTCGATCAATCATGATACTAGCACACGTTTGGACTTTGCCTCATCCCTGGGATTAGATCCAGACCTCGTATTTTATACTGTAGCATTAAATGTCAATTTGTTTGGACCTATAGACCCTTTTGTGTCCAGACCAATTCCACATCTTTTAATGGCCAAAGAGTTCCAAGGATCAAGTCATGTAGGAACATTAAGGTAGATTTCATGAAGCATAGATTTCAAGGACAGAACTTGTAGTAAGGATAATATATCAATAATTCGTACAAAAATTATGACAATCAGGAAATCTGAGTGATTGGGTACAACCAGCTCGGCTGTCTTGAGGGAATCCAAGACTAGCGTAGACTTACGGAGGCCTTAAAGAAGAAAGTACCAGTCCAAAGGAAGGAATATCTCGCAGAGGGTCCAATCATCATCAAAAGTTAAAGTGTATAGCGTGAAACAATCGTGAGATGTGGACTCTATCCACGAACTGGGATATGAGTGCTTCTGATCAATGACGTATTGATTGCTTCCGGTGTCGGGGGAAAGTGCGTTGCGCGCCTGATCGAGGGCCGCCGTGAACCCATGAAGAACCAAAAACCCAATGAAGATCTGCATATCCCACAGCAGCTTCGACGTAGATTGACCAAATGTGAGAATACCATGTAACAGATTCTAAATCCAGCTATCTAGCTTGTTCAGCAATAATCTACCACACGACGCAAACCCTGCAAACCCTAATTCATGAACTGCCCCAACTTCTTCTCCAAGGATTCACACAGAAGACTTTGTAATCGAGGTGTGTGAAAAAGGTTGTCAAGATCCCAGATCCCACGCGCCCCCCACTCGAATTAATCAGTTCTAACTTTGGGGCGCGGCGTGCGTGTGGACATGATCTATCACAAGTTTACAGCTCAAGGATAGTGCAGGCAAATCTGAAAGCAATCGAAAAACTTAAGGTGACAACGGGAGGAGCAACAACGATCGAGGGATAACATATAGATGGCATGGCTAAATGATTCGTCTATATTAATTTCTCAAACCCTAGAGAGAACTAATACCTTATCTTGGTGGTACACCATAGCTCCCACGAGAAAGGAATTAATTGGAGGCATGATCTTGCGATTAAAGTATCAATATGTTGTAGAGGGCAAATAGATCACAGATGGGTTATCTTGGGAGGAGTACCTACCTTCTGGTAACGATCTGTCTCGTTCTGTGGCAGCCGGTACTCATTCATGATCCAACTGGTCCGGACCCCCTTGGGGGCCTTGCCGGAGTAGAAGACCAGGGTCTTCTTCAGCCCGATGGGCCGGGAGCTCTCCGTCTTGATCATTCGGTCGGCGCCGGTCGCCTTCCAGTAGCCGGAGGTCGTCACCCGGTTCGGCCGGTCCCCATTTCTGTACTTCCTGTCTCTGGGCACATAGAAGAACCACTCTTTCTCTCCAATTGCGGCCAATGCTGTCCCCAAAGCAGGAGAGACAAAACAAAAGCTCAGGAAGGAGGAGGAGAAGGAGAAAAAGGAGGAGAAGAGGAAAGATCAGCTCACATAGCACACCATGGAATCCGAAATTAACCAAATTCTCCCACAAATTAAAGGGAATCATGCATCTTTCCGGCATGTGAATTGGTGGAGAAAAGCTAAGAAGAAAGAAGGGGGCTCAGGTCAGGGCCAAAAGGTTCCTGATCTCTTGAGAGAGAGAGAGAGAGAGAGAGAGAGAAGAGGAGGAGATGGGCGTGATGTGCAAAGATTTTGGTGTCTTACCCGGGAGCTCCCACGGGTCGTAGCGGTAGAGGTCGAGGAAGGTGATGAGCTCCACGTTGAAGGGCTTCCCCTCGACCTTGCGCCGGAGGTAGAACTCGACGAGCTCCTCCTCCGTGGGGTGGAAGCGGAAGCCCGGCATCACGACGTCGTGCTCGTGACCGTCCTTGTCGTCGTCGTCGTCGTCGTCGCCGCTGCTGCTGCGGTGGTGGTGGCCGTTCATGGCTGCTGCGATTGCCATAAACTGGGGCACCCCCCCGGCCTCATCACTTTTCCCCACTCCGACCCCTCCCCCCCCCCACTGATCCCTTATATACCACACAAACCCACACCCAATTGTGATGTAGCGTACCCGGCTGATGCTGCTTCGGCGGTGCAAGTGGTGGGCAAGACGATCGAGGTTAATTAATCAACCTTGTTTTTTCTTTACACTGCATGATCTAGACAGAAGGCAAAAGTGAATTGCAGCCTCGCGTCCTGTCAGTATATTTTTTGTTACTTGCAGGGTGCAACTACCCATTACTGTTCTCCATCTCTTTCTTCTTGTCTACTTCTCTGTAACCTCTGTACATGCCCATCTATCTAACCATCCCTTCCCAGTTTGACATCATCTACATTCAGCAAAAGGTGATTAAAGGTTATGCCATCGTAGAACATCTTGCTCATCATCCCCTTCCTCACTTCGATCCTATTCGCTCAGAGTTTCCAGATGAGGAACAAATGTCCATTAACCAACCTTCAGATCCTATGTGGACATTACATTTTGATGGAGCTCTGAATTCTCAAGGAAAGGGCATTGGCATTGTTCTTTTAACGCCTAAGAGTATCACCATTCCACTTGCCTCTCAGCTCACCTTCCCTGTTACAAATAATATAGCTGAGTATGAGGCCGTTCTGACCGGACTTGAGGCCGCTCACCAATTTGGTGTCACCCAGTTGCGAATCGTTGGTGATAGTCAGCTTATTCTTCATCAAGTGCTCACCAAATGCCATACACTCGATTCCAAGCTCAAACCTTACTAGGAACTTACTTCTGCTTATGCTAAAATCTTTACTAAGCTGATCTTTGTCCATGTTCCTCACAGTCAGAACATCTTACCTGGTGCTCTTACTTTACTTGCCTCCTCCTTGATTTTTCTCCCCGAACGGGACTTTCATTCTGTTATCATTCACAAGCGTCTCACTCCTGCTGTCAAGGATCCTGCATTTCTTAGTGTTAAGGAAGAGGTGCTTAAAAAGGTTAAGGAAGGAGAAATCATTCAAAATAAGGAGGTCATGCTATTGGATCTAGAAGGAGAATTGGCTGATGAGGAGAAACCATGATTTTTTGAGATTGCTAAGTATTGTCACGATTAGTCATATCCTGAAGAAGCCACGGCGGAAGAGAAAAAGGCCATTAGGAGAGTCACCTAAAGATACACTTTGGTTGGAGGTGTCCTCTATAGAAGAGGTCTTATAGGTGTTCTTCTTAGGTGCCTTGATGACGATGAGGCATGGAAGGTTGTGGAGGAGGCACATTCCGGAGTTTGTGGGGGCCATGTCAATAGTCAAATGTTAGCTAAAAAGATCCTTAGGCTAGGCTTCTATTGACCCACTCTAGAAGAGGACTGCTCGATCTATGTTCGAAGGTGTGTTAAGTGCCAATGGTATACCGTCAAAATTCATTCTCCTGCTTCTTCACTCCATCCTATGTCTTCCCTATGGTCTTTCTCCAAGTGGACTTTCGATATTATTGGCCCTCTTGGTGACCCAAACCTCCTTACAAAATCTAAATCTTTCATACTCATGGCCACAGAGTACTTTGCCAAGTGGGTAGAAGCGGAAGCTTACGTGGAGATTAAAGCATCAACTGTCTGTAAATTCATCATGAAGAATATCATCGCGAGATTTGGCATACCAAGCTCCATCATCACCGACAACGGACCTTAATTTATCTCTCAGGAACTTTAGGACCTCTACAACAGGTATAACACTGCACTGCATCATTCATCTCCTTATTTTCCACAGGGTAATGGGCAGGCTGAGGCAACAAATAAAATTTTAATCAAAATAATCAAGAAAACATGTGAGGCTAACAAGTTTGCACATTGGCCAGAAAAGTTCGTCGAAGCTCTATGGGCCCACTATACTTCCATTCACACTCCGACAGGGCAAACTCCTTTCACTCTCACTTATGGAATGGAGGTAGTAGTCCCTTATGAGATCCTTATCCCCTCTCTTAGAGTACAATTAGACAAGGAGTTATCTGTTGATGAGCGTCGTGAGTCTCTCCTTGCACAGTTGGAACTCCTAGATGAGTATCTGGCCGCTACTGAACATGCACGAATTTATCAAAATAGGCTCTCATATTTTTATCAAAAGAAAATAATTAAGAAAAAATTTAAAGTCAGTGAGATGGTAGTTAAAAGAATCTTTGTCAAACCTGGCGGACCTCGCTCGAAACTACAGGAAGTTGTTCTGTCTTCTCTTCTTTAGCCAAGCATTAAAGGAAAGAAGAAAAGCTTCTCTCCTTCCCTCTCCTCCCTCTTGCTCACTCACTCTCCCTAGTAGCTCTCTCTCTCTCTCTCTCTTTCAAGAGGGAAAAACTTAAGGAAGAAGAAGGGATTTTGGAGGATCCGCGGCTTGTGTGGGCGGGGGAAGGACGGGAGGATGCCGTCACCGAGCGAGGATCCGTGTAGATCAACTCTAGAGGCCGTACATCTGTGCAGCTCGGGCTTCGTGGAAATCAGCATCGGGCGTTGCAGACAATGTCGTTTCGCGCAAGGTAAAGATCTACAACCCGCAGTTAGGGGTTGGAAAATTTTATTGCAACGATTAGAGCACGGTTTTAAGATTCCACAAAGTCTGGGTTCAGGTTAAAAATTTTATTATCTATTGCGTTACACGAACCAGGCTGACTGAATCCTTACAGTAGTATCAGAGCCAGATTTGTGCTCTGATCGATGTAATTTCTCCACATAGAATCATGTTTAGGGGCAACTTTCATGATCTTCAATTATTAAAATTGAAACGGGGTGCTGGGCATCTTTGTTCATGACTGTCCACAAGGGAATGGGATGCTGGGCATCCTCAGTTCTCGGGCAAAAAAAAAAATGGTGCGTTGGGCGCACTGTACCGCACAAGGCACCGTGTGCCCGCCCGCCAGATAGGTGAGCACTCTCTCAAGAGCTTGCCCCGACAGCAGCATCGCGTGGCCCATCGCCTCGGTCCTCGGGCACGTTTCAGACAACAATCCCGAGGGGCGGAGGGTCATCGGTTAGGACAACTATGCTCTCCTCCACCAACGGGCCAGCGCCAGCGGCTCACCCCCCGGTGCTCGGCTTCGCCACCTACTCCCTAGTGCTTGGCTCTTCCTCGCTGAGCTCCTCCTTGTTGTCACTAGCCTTGGGGTCAAACGGCATCAGCAAAGGGTGCAGGGAAGGGACGACACGCCCCAAGCTATCAGCAGCAGCCTGGAGCGGCCGACCAACCTTCCTGGAAGCCACGGTCTAGAGCAGGGCCATAGACTTCGATGACCGCCGCATTCAGCTAGTCCCGATAGGCCGAGGACTAATAGAAGCTCTCCACCGCCTCCACACCAACGACAAGCATCAACGAGCGCAGGTTTTCAACCTACGTCTCCGCCTCCCGAGCCCGGAGCTCGGCGGTGTCAGGTAGGGTCCCCAGCCTAGACCATCAAGTTTCTGTCGCCTTAGCCCAGTTAATCGTGTCACACTGAGACTCCTCTAGCGATTGGGCCTGAACGCGGAAGAAGTCCCGATCCCATTCTGCCTCGTCCAGGGCCCGCTCCCGTTGCTCGAGCTATTCTTGAAGCCCGGCGACCTTAGCCTCGTGTGCCGCTTGCCGCTTCCTAAGCCTGTCACATTGAGCCGTCAGCCCTGTCTGTGTGGCCTGGTTGACTTCCAGCTCCCGCGCGACGCTAGAGAAGTGGTACCTCCACAAGCCGAACGCTCTGGCCACTGAGGCCAAGTTTTACACTGCCAGGTCAATCATCTCCGCTTGGGCCCCGAGGCCAAATACTCTGGTCCGGTCTTGCAGCTGGATGGCCTTTTTGATTAAGGCGACCGCCTTTGCCCTAGCGGAGGACTTGAAAGTGGGTTCCTCTGACGATAGGAAGTGAGGGCCTGGGGAAACCTCGGGCGGCAGAAGGTGAGCTCTTACCTCCTCCACATTGTGCGCCTCACCCTCCTGGGCCAGGGGCCTTACCCTTGGTGGTAACCCCCTCGATGGGAACCAAAGAAGGCGCAGCGTGACTGGCACCTCAGACGGCACTGGTATCGACGGAGTCACGGACCGGAGAGGAGAAGGCACCCCACAACTCGTCCCGACGGTTGGCCACTTCCTCTTCTTCTGACGACGTTGGTTGTCCAATGTCGGGACCTCTTCCAAGTTCGCTTGGATGCGAGAACCACCTGGCATGGCCGAATCAGTCTCGAGTGGACTGACCATCTCCTCGGAAGCTTGCAGTCGAGCACTCGACCCGACGTTGGCCACAAGCAAGGCGGACGGACCCTCCACTGGATGTGCCACGGGCAGTGGATATGACAGGCATCCTGGGGCCAGAGCAACAGCCTCTTAGGGGACAGTGACAGCCACTCGGGCTGTGCCTGGCTCAATGTGATTGATGGGGTGAGGAGCCAAGTGCGGTAGTTCCACCATCTCATACCGTAGCTCCTACGACTCCCGTGCTCCTGCAAGATAGCCCAGAAAAGGTCAATCCAATGAGCAGCCACCAAGGTATGATGAGTGATGGAGGTAGTACCCTGGGACAATGGGGGGCTCAACCCCAACTCCCGTAGCACCGCCGGGGTCAGCTGGACGTCAACATTTAGGAGCGGGAAGCGAAGGAGGGCTTTAACCGCCCTAGACTCCTCCACTATCGCTTTGGGCAATCTATCCACCCCGAGAGGGCGAAAGCCTGTGGCAAAGCTCCAGTCGCTCGGCTGGCCTCTACCCCCAACTCTAGTGATGAAGACAAAATGCTTCGCCCAGCGCTTGATGTTGGACACGGCGGTAGAAATGCGAACAAGAGTCTGGTCATTCCTGGCCCGAAAATAGAAGGACGATGGATCGACAGGACAGCACTGGAGGCTATAGAACTACGAAAAAAGGAAGACATTTGGAACAACCAATGCCTGGTTGGAGACAAAGATAAAACCACATAGGATGCACCAGGAATTGGGGGGAAACTCCCTAGGATACCGACTGTAATGGTGAAGGACTGACTCAAAGAAAGGGTGTAGGGAGGCGGAAGTCGGCCCTAAAAGACTCTATAGGCACCATAATACTTCCCGTAGGGCAACTACATATATCATCTACTACGGTCGGGAAGACGATGTCAAAATTAGAGAGAATCTGGAAGGCCTCACGCAGCCCATAAACTACCCTGTAAGCCACCAACGGCGGGGAGCGTGGATGAATGGGACCAGCACCTGAGGTACCCGGAGCGCCATCGCGACCAACTTTCGTCTCCTCAGAAGACGCGGCAGCAACACGGAGAACCCTCTTGCGAGGCGGCATGACTTCAGAGAATGAGGGAGGAAGAAGATGCTCACCAGTCGAAGAAGGAAGGAGTACCCAATGGTCACAACAGGCGCTAGGGAGTCGGTGAGGCTTCCAGGAAACCCTGTGGCAGGTCTTATAACTTCCGAAAGCAAAGCTACCGCTCCTAAAGCACGCAAAAGGGGAAAAGCACCCATCTCTATCCACGTACGATCACTAAACCCAGGTGACCGTTCGCGCTCGCACTCCCAGACAAAAGCAGGCACGTCATGATTACAGCGATGCCGCCTGCCATCGCCAGGTGCACCTTGCGCGCCAAGAAAGTAATACGAGGATGCCTTCCTCAGAGCAATCCTCCAACGTACCCTCTCGAACTCATCTCTCAAATCCTGAAAAGTGCTCGACATCTGAGAGTGGGGGGCTAGTGAGGAGGGTAAAACCTGCTTGGCCTATTTGGGGCCCATCTACACCGAACCCAATTCGACTCACCAACCACGACGTGCCTAACGGGCCGCAACAACAGCTATCCACTACGGGTGACCCAGGACCAACGGTCCTTCGATTCGTCAGCACGAAAAGTCCCAACCCAGGCGCAATGATCACCGGAAGACTCTCTGACGATCGACTGTTACTCCCCACGATATCGGCCTCGATCCCACTAAGGGCGAGCACGCCCTACGGGCACCGTGAGACCCACCATGGGATCGGCCGACTCCGGGATAACTGTCCCTCAACGAGAAACTCCCCTCACAATTGCGTGGAATGTTACTCCATGATTGGCGCCCTTCCCTGCTAAGGGATGGGCTCCCCCCCCTATAAAAGGGGTCCCGACGGACAGACGCGGAGAAGGAGAATTCCACCAAGAAACTCCCAGAGAGGTCAAGGAGAAACAGGCTAGAGAGAACTATATGTCCTGCTACTACTAAAGAGGTCCCGACCATCCACCTGCGGAGGAGAGAATCCCTTCTGAGCACCCTTACCGCCCAGCGAGCACTCTTTGAGTGGCCACTAGTAACGACAAGCACTCGTCCGAAAGGCCTACACCTTTCCTGGCCTCCACAAACGACCTCCTGATCCTTCTTTCTTACATTCTCTTCTTCATTCTCTATTCAACTCAGTGCTGACTTAAGCATCGGAGGGTTGTCTCCTAAGGTAACACCCAGGGCTCCTTCTGATGTCTTTCTTTGTGATGTTTGCAGGTTTCCACGAGTGCCAAACGGTCCTCCCCGACAAATAAATAGAAAAGTGTGGTACGAGAGTTAGAGACCAATTTTCTGACCCTACACGTTTAATTTTCTTTCCTTACTTCGATCAAAATTGAAATCACTTTACACTGTAATCATACTCATTTATCTTGCTTCTTGGTCGCTATTGTTTGAATCAATCCCGTATACATATATGCTATGATTTACCTTGTTCATATTATTGTCTGATTGTTGTCATGACGTTGTCCCGATGCACTGTTTATTTCCAACATAAACATTAGAGATAGAAAAACTCAGGCAATTTGTTTATGTAAATCCTTCTCACCAAAACCTCCTGAAAGTCACACCCGCCAATCGATAGAAATCAGGAGCGTTCCACAACAAATGCCTCAAGGAACCCGGCTGGCCAACAATTCAAATATAATAAGTCCATACATCGACCACAGATGAGGTTTTGGACAGAAAGTACCATACTTCAATATGGTTCCAACAGCAAGACATGTGCTTGGGGTGAAGGAGTAACATTTAATATGGTTCCAACGACAAGACGTGTGATTGGAGTGATGGAGTAACATTTGAACCACACCCAGCTGGCACCCCTTTAGAAAGAAGAGATATAAGAAACAAGAACATCGATCCTGTCATTGAATCATTAAATGGAATAACACAGTGTTGGAATATTGGTAGTAACAACAGAAGACAACCAAACATTACCCATCTATCCAAACTACCCAGGAAGAAGATACAGACTAGAAGTCTAGAACTAAATAGTGGATGGAACATCATATTATATCCCTACATGTACACCCATCGATCTAAAGCTATACAGAAAGGGCTACATTTTCCCACGGATCAATCTGAACAAAGGCAGCCAACGCTTGGAATCGGTCACCAACTTCCCGATCTTCCCTTCGTTAACAAATAAAGGAAGATTCAGGAACAGGGGACAAGATGTAGAAGAAAAATCACAAAACACCATATTTTCCTTCCACAGGTCGCAGCGACACTGCACTTCTCTATCAGACGAAACCGAGACTACCCCGAACACCTGATCCGCTGAACATGTCAAGGCAGATCGAGCCGAAGCAAGTACCGCAGTCCCTTGGTGGCCAGATCCATCTTGTTCCCCCCATCTTTCTTCGCGAAGAAGGACGTGGGAAACGGTAGAGAGCTCGGAGACGGAGAGGCGACGAAGCCCAAGCCGGCGTAGTAGAGGGAGGGCTCCCTACCCACGAGCAGCGTCTGCTTCGGCAGGATCTCCGGCTCGGGACCCAACCTTTCGGTGGAGCACAGAGCCAGATCAGCACCTCCCCCCGCCGCCGCCTCCTCCCGGAGACCCTCCGCCGCCGGCGGAGCCTTCACCACCCCGCCACGCCTCAGTAAGCTGACCTCCGCTATGACGAGTTTCTTCACGGGGGACTTCGGCATCGTCGTGTGCCGGGGCTCAGTGCATCCGCCGGGGAGATCGGTCGGGGCCGGAGCGGGACGATTTCTACGCCCGTTCCTGTGGTTGCCGCGGGAGGGCTTGGATGGGGGAGGGGGAGACGGGCAGGAGGGATAGCTGCCACTAGTGCTCCAATGGCCGGACTTCCCCGGAGAGGGCGAAGCATGAGGAGAAGAGGGGAGGCGGCTCTCGAGGCAGTGGCGTGGTCGGAGCACCTCGGCAGCCATGGTCGGGGAAGGGAGAACAGAAGAGAAATGTCGGCTAGGGTTCGCTTTCTTCCCCATCTTTTGTGCTTCGAAAGCGAAGGAAAAATATGACGAGTTGAGTACAAGGCGGCGGCGGAGGAGTTCGTACGTTTATGTTTTATAGTTGGGGGCCCACTGGATTTGCGTTTTGCCGACGTGGAGAGGGGCAGCACCGCCACGTCGCGGAGATTGTGGGGTAGGAGGTTACCGCATTTGGCCCCGAGTTGGTTACATCGGCACGTTATTTTCTGTTTCTCGACCGGGTTCAATGTACGAGAATAGCGACCGCCCCAGCTTAACCTATATGTAGCTACGGGTGATAGCCGAGCGCATCTCCACCGTACTTCAAGGTTTTGGCTATCCCCTAGAGGAATGGATGCAATGGGTGATTTTGCTTCTATAATTTGTGAACCAACGTGAGTACATTGATCACATCGTGGCTGACCAGATGATAGCCTTGAAGCTTCAATGTGCCGAGTGCTAGGCTGCCCTTCAGTCATCCGAAGAAGTGGAGAAGTGCAAGAAAGACGATGCTAAGAGTGCTATTGGCCTTATTGATTCTTTACAAAAAAGGGCGGCAGACCTTCAAGCTAAATTGGCCCGCATCCAAGATGAGATGGGGAAAGCCAAATAGTTCCAGGCGTCGATCTTGGACGAGGCTGTATTGGCAGCGGGGGAAGCAGCATCTTACTGAGAGGAGTTGGTGAGACTCAAAAATGAGGAGTCTCGCCTACAGGAGCTAGCTCGCTTCCCATCCTTGGTGCTGCTCGAGTTTGAAGATATCCTCTGTCACCCCTTGTAGTAATTCCTTTGTTTCTTTGTCCTTTTTTTGTGGGTTCTTGTGTATCCCGGGGGATGCCCCGAGTACTGTGTACTCTTCTTTTTAAGCAAATAAAATTTCTTCATCATCTGCCTTGCACCTTGGCCGTTGGATTATAACTTTTCATTCTTTCTTTCTCTTTTCTCTGGCTATTTTAGACATAGGTGCGTTGCTAAATTGCCTAGCCCGGGATATGTTAGTAACCAAGGTAGGAGAGCGCTCACGCCTTCAGGGAAGGCATGAGGGGTTCACTCCACCATAGTGCAACTTCTCTCGAGGCCAAACTGTGATTGGCATAGATTGAATGCTGAGGGACAAAAGGGGTATTCTGGCCTATAGGGCCAGGCGGTGAAGGACGAGGTTTGTGAATGACATGCTTGCCAACGTGCTTGAATGCAAAAGACAAGGAGCAACCGTATTCCTTAATAGGGACAAAAGGTCCGAACTAAGAGCAAATTCATTAGCTTTAAGAATGGAACAAGAGTTGAGCTTGGGTTTGTTCATCGACATTGGTCGGATGCCAAAAAGCAAAGAAGTTCATTTATCGACAGGGACAGAAGGTCTGGGCCGATGGTCTTGTTCAATGATTTCACCGATGATGACTTTAATACCTTGGATCCTTCAGATCAGAATCAGAGAGCTTTCATAAAGCTTTCGTGGGTCTCGTGTCATGCCACGAGTGCGAAAGGAAACCCGGAGATGTGACGAGTTTATATCATTCATGTCAATCAGAGCGATAAGAATTTCGACATAACGACACTGTTCTAAACTGTTTGCGACCTATCTTTTCGTTGTTTACTAGTTTGGTATATTGTTTATTCGTATGTTGTTGATGATGATTAGTGTGGTATTTTGTTTAGAGAGATATTTTGGTGGACAATAGAGACGGGGTCTCTAAAATGAAGAGCACACAGATGCATTCCCTACTCTCTAGTATGAAGACTATTATTGGAGAGACCTTTACGTTCCATGTTACTCAAGGTTATGTCAATGATCTGCACTAAGCTTGTAGCTCCTTACCGTAGTTATAAGTGTGGTGACAAAGCATTTATGGTATTCTGCTATGCATGTTATTTGTTGATGATATTGCGTATTCAAGATTTAAATGCTGTGTTAGAACATTGGAGGAAGACAGATTAGTCAAACTAAGCTGGAGCATATGAAATGTAATTTAATAACATGATGATATATCAATCAAATTTAGTTTTATTCGTGAAAGTAGTGGTTTTTGGTATTAGGTCTACTCTTCCAGAGAAGCATGAGATCCAAGGGAACGTACGCGTGAAGGCAGGTTAGATAA
Organism: Amorphophallus titanum; assembly: GCA_024336825.1. Classification (NCBI taxonomy): domain Eukaryota; kingdom Viridiplantae; phylum Streptophyta; class Magnoliopsida; order Alismatales; family Araceae; genus Amorphophallus; species Amorphophallus titanum. The sequence goes on from JANBPO010002302.1 coordinate 14,258,738, forward strand.
AGTGGACCAGCGCATCTATGATCCTATCTGATTGTTCTTTCTAAACTATGTAAGATCTGCAATGTTGTATGATAGTCAGTCTTAGTTGTGAGGAAGATACATGCCAAAAATGTGTAGAAGAGACGAGGGGTGTTAAGATGGATGTGTGAAAAGACTAAGGATAAGATTCAGAAATATTGTAAGTGTGCTGATTTAGGAGTAGCTTCGATTGACATTGAGGAAAAGTAGGCTTACATAGTTTATGCATATACATTGTCGTCCATGCCTGGTGCTATCAGAAGATGGGTCAAGTTCAAATTGAAGGTGGTAAAGGGAACCAAGTAAGACCTAGAATGAGATGGCCTGATGTAACAAAAAATGGCATGACTTTCCTAGGTTGTCTATGATATGACTTTATAAAATAGAATGCCAGGTTAGGATTTATCTAGTTTCTTTTTTTTTTTTCAAAAAATTGTGGCTTGCACCACCAGTTCTATTTCTAATACAATCTAATCTGTGACGGGATGTTTTCTCACGACACAGCAACACTCTGCAGTACAAAGAAGACAATTACAGGCCATAACAATCTCTTTCCATCTCTCTACTGGAATATGAAGAGTATGCCCGCTCTATGAAGGAAAGGTAAAGCCCTAGTAGAATTCTTTTCAGCATAGGTTTTCATTCCTTGGAAGATGCAATTGTTGCTTTCTTTCCAGGTTCTTCATCAAATCGCGTGCAAAATAAGAAGGATTTGAGTAACCCTTCCCCAGAGTCAGCCTCATTTGAAGAAAGTGGTTCCACATATCTTGGATGGTATGGAAACAGACTTGGAACTGTGTTACAGAGTTGAAATTTTCTGAACTTCCTGACTATGGCATGATCAATCATTAAATGGTCCACATTTTCAAATTCCAAATGTAGGGAGCGAATAATATTATAACTGGCAGGTCACTTTCTTCAGTACCATTTAGTCACGATTCCTTTGCTCAATACTGGCCACATGAAATCTCTGGCTTGAACTGGTGATATAACTTTATAAACCTCACCGAACTTCTCGTACATGTGAAGATTTCCTTCTTTTAGCTTATAGAGGTAATCCATTGTTCATGACCCAAGCATAGCTATTCCTTGAGATGGATCAAGTTGGACTTTGAAAGAAGTTGGAGTAAACTACTGTATTCCTCAATTTCATCATCTTCGAGGTTCCTCCCAGGTGGAAAACAGCACTGGACGCTGCTGCCATCCAAGTGATAACACTTTGACTGAGAGCCATTTGTCAGTAGTAGAAGGAATAATCTTGGAGATCTGATTTCTAACCTGTAATTTGCTGATTTGATCCTCGGACAGCAAGCTATGAAGTTTAGCGGGTTCAGCAACCTGTAAAGCTCAGCGGTTTGTAGGGATTTCATCCTCGAAGCTGTGGATCAGTAGATTGGCAAGCTGTTTGTCAGTGGAAGCCTCACTCATTTGAGTGAGGGGTGGACGTAGATCTCAAGCTCGAGATCGAACCACCTTAAAATTACTTTGGCATATGTATGATTGCTCAATTCTCCATTCCTTCATTTAGATGTATGCCTAAGACCATTCTCGATGGACATTTGATGTTTGTGGTACTTTCATTCATGTGATCTGCATATACCTTCAACCAAGGAGTGTATAAAAAGACGTGGCTGGAAAGATAGGTTAAGCCTATCCAGAAGGTCACCTCTTCCGTGAGGAGATCCTAGATCGAACCTCCGCCTCATACTAGAATTGGTTGTGGGTTGTTTGCTGCATTTGTGTGTGCTAATTCTACTAGAATTAACATTAGTCTGCATCAGATACATTCGCTGATTACTTCAGTTTGAACTGACTGCTCACTTCTTAGTAGAACTTTCATTCTTCATTTTATTTGCTACTGTAGAATCCATAAATTGGGGTAGATCTATTCACCCCCCCTCTAGATCAATATTTCATCCATTCCTGTCACCTTTGACACAGATTGCGTTTGAGTGCCATCGGGATAAGATGAGCCTTAAAGTTGTGGACAATTGGCTGTAGTTCAAGTGTGAGATTGTTAGTATTGGGTATCCTATAGGCCAATTTCGGGTCAGATAGGCCCGATAGTTGTATAATATTGTTCATCATTAACGAAGTGATATTTGAGCGTGAGTTTGTAATTGTATATTACTCTACGATGTCCCTAGGATATGTGGTTGTAAAGTCGACTCAAGATGGGATCTTGATCATGAGACTGACTTAAGATGGACACATACCATAAAATTATTCCTAGTTGGAGGGTAATCACTTGGGTACTTTGATTACCTATTAAATCAGTACACATGATGTGTGCATGTACAGTTTCATGGTCACTAGTGCGGGGGTACCAACACACATGTGTAGGTGTAAGTCCTGAGAAGATGTACACTGAACTGATCCACTATTGGACCTTCAGATGGTTGATTATATGTAATGTCAACTGAAGATCCAATTGTCTCAGTAGCATCGTTTGTCTTTTGACCTGAGACATTAATCGGATCCTACACGAGGATTGCAATGGATTAATGAGTTGACTAAGTGACTTTAACTATAAGTCTTGAATTTCCAAGTTATTAACTATTTCAGGATACATGTAAAGATCATCAATGGTCAAGAGGGGATCGCTCACTGTCGGGTATATATTAGACAGTTAATGGGTCATGACACTTACACTCCATTAAATCCCTGGCCAGGGTCGTGTGAGTTCATTTAGAATAGACGTCATACACTTTAAGGAGATTATGATCGAATGGCACGATCATGGGGTTTGACACTTACCATACTCTCGATCGAACTAGACTCGTAGAAGGTGCAAGAGATTATAGTGATGCCGCAACTATAGACATATAGGTACCAGACATGATGGTTTGAACTTGGCGCCCTCTGGGATCACGTGGATTTGCTTGACCCAACGTGATCAAATATTCAAAATAATCTAAACTATCATTCGACTATAGTAGAAGCAAAGAATGAGTTTAATTTACTTCTATTTGGGAATTAGAAGTTAATGGGTCTTAAACTAGAGTGACTATGGGCCTAGAGGATCACATACAAAGGGTTCTCGGGTGACGGGGTATTATTGTACAGATGTATATGTTAAAAGTCCTCAATTCTTTAGGGAAAAGAATAATGAGAAGGGTTTCATATATGTATATACAATAATATGATACTGGGGAGGTGGTTGTTGTTGCTGGGGTTGAAATGGCTGAGGCATGTTGTTTTGATGGAGGCCATTTTGTGGTGGTGGACTATAAGGTTGTGGGGCTTGCTGATTTTGTTAGAAGGGGCGTTGTGGGTTCTGTGGAGGCCTTGGGTTGGCTGGTTGGTTGGGGCTGACAACTGCACTCACTTGCTCATTTGTTACGACCCCTTCTGTCACTCCACCTTAGACTCCAGTGCTTGTCTTCCTGACCACCCTGGGCTTTGGCGGCTCAAACATGTGCATGAGAGGAGAATCTTTCAACTGAGTTTGGATGTATCGGGCCTTCTCATATAGCTCCTCCATTGTGGTGAGCTTATTCATTGCCAAGACATGTCTAAGCTGCGGGGTGGCATTAGACACGATCATCTTTACTTGCTCTGACTCTGAGAGGGTATCTCTTATCTTCTCTGCCAGGGAGCTCCACCTATTCGCATATTGGATGAAGTCTCCATCTGCCCTCATTTTCTCAGCCAGTAGGTCGGTAATGGAGAGAGAGGGACCGACCTTGTCCTGATATTTCTGCAGGAATTTTCTTTGCACTGCATCAAAGTTCTCGGCCTCACTCAGCTCTAAGGAGTAGAACCATTCTAATGCGGGGCCATCCAATGATCTCCGAAAGAGATATGCCAAGGATCTCTTATCATTCTACCAGAAAGAGGATTCATACATGAAATCCTTGAGGTGAATGAAGGGGTTGCTAGTGCCATTGTACCTGTGGTACGTAGGCATTTCAGAGGGAGGGAGATGGAATACCGAAAGGACTGGCAAGGAGACCTCAGGGGCAGATTTTACGTCCACCATTTTCTTCAGATCCCAAAACTGCTCATCTATTTTGTCAAGTTTGTTTAGGAGGGATTGGGTGAGCTTTTCGATTGGCGAAGGTGGTGCTTGCCACTGAGGAGGAAGAGGCATCCCAGAGGCCTGGGAAGGGAAGCCTGAACGGGTGGGGTATTGTGGCCTACCAGTGGGCGGGCTTGGCCGAATTGGTGTTTGGAGAACAGTCGGGTGTTGAGACTATAAAGGAAATTGGAAAGAGGAGGGCTACTGACTCACCTACCCTTGAGGTGAAGGAGAGGGAATAGCGTTTGTAGGCTCTTGGGTGGGGGTGGTAGCCGGAGTCGGCTCCCGGACAAGAGTGGTGACTTGAGTTGGCTCTTCGAGAGAGGGGGAGATAGATTTCCCTTTCGCAATGGCCTGAAGGGTTTGGAGTTGCTCAGGACTGAGCTGTGTGTTGGCGAGGGCATCTAACATGGAGGAGATGTTCTGGGAGGTGGATGCCTCCCTGGCAGTACTTTGTGCCTCATGTGAGGGCTCGTGGGATGGACCTGTGCCCACAACATGGACGTATGGCTCCATTTGGTATTCATGGCCCGGGTTGTGCCCTTCATAAGAACCCTGAGCCGGGTAGTACATCTGGGGCTCATATTTGAATTCGAAGGCCCCAACCTCAAACCCCTTATAACCGCTCTTGGTCATTTTCAAGACTTTACCGGAATGCACTAACATGCACCAATAAACATATAACAGAGATTATCAGACAAGTGGATGCTTTTACGCCCCTTTTTTTGCTTTGCATTTTTTTCTTTTTCTTTTGAATGAAGGAAAGTGGTGATTTTTTTTTCAACAAATGTGAAGTTCACGCGAAATAGGAAGGACCCTAGTTACAACTTTGGTCATTACCGTGCCAACTAAGGTCACTCGTCTCACCACAAATGGGTCAACTAGCTCCGGAGAACTTCAATGGTACAACCAGCCCAGTGAACGAAGATAGAATCCTTCACTATCGGGGACTTACGGAGGTCGTGATGGAGGACTCTGCTGGATGGTAGAGTGGAGGAGACCCTAGAGCTCCGCTATCCGCCCCTGGGGGTCTAGCTGCATGTAGAAAGTTAAGTTGTTAGTGCATCAGGAATCACTAAGAGCATGAGTTTAAAGAGTCGTACCGGTCGTCGAGAGCCACAGAAGACCTGGTCTCTATAGCAGTTGGCGCAGGCCTTCAAGTAGGCCTCGTCGCTACTGGCTCGGGCTCGCACCACCCACCCTCTCCTAGTCTAATCCCGTACCTGGTCCACCACCTGGGTGACCCAGTCAATCTCACCGATCAGTCCCTTTGAAGACCGCCCCACGTGCTCCTTGTCCATCGTCGGAAACTACACCTCCGGCAGGTGGACGCCCCTGGTTCTCATGATCAGGCGGTGGTGCGGTGGCTCGATGATGTTCATGCAGTGCAGCCACATGTCTCGTCCTGCGTATGCTTGGGCTACCTCCACCCAGGGCTGCCCCTCATTATGGTATGGTGTCCAGCGCAACTAAAAGGGTCAGTCCAGTTAGTGTCAGCATCAAGTCCAAGCATTTAAGAGCATTTAGAAGCCTAGAGTTTAGAGCTTATCGATGCATAGGGCAGCGTGTCAATGTCATCCTGGATCACCCGCACTAAGCGTCGCAGTGACCCGGTGTCCCGTACCGCCATCCACCGCCTCGCGATGGGTACACGGTCCGGATGTACCTCCTTCCCTCTCCCTAGGCCGGGGAGGTACACATAGGTCCATACCTGCATTGCCAAGTGTCAGCATGTAGCAAGCCATAGAATCAGAATCATAATTGCATAAGCATCTAAGGTAGAAGGGTTACCTGAAGTAGAGGTGAGAACCTGTCCAGCATCGTCTGCCGGTCGGTGGTGCTGAGGGAGTTGAATAGGAATGCTAGTGCAGCCGCGTCCCAAGCGTAATCTCCAACTCCATCCAGATCCCTCAATAGTGGGAGGATCTTGCAGCTCACTCCGTCAGCCCTCGTCGAGAAAATTAGCTTCCCGAATAGTAGCATCAGGAAGTGACCAAGGACTACGTCTGCCTCTAGGCCTGGTCCCGCTGACACCCTCTGTCTGGCTCGATCCGTCAGTAGTCCCAAGTGCTCCTCTAGCAGCTCCCCCATGGCTATGGCCGCTCCTCTCGTCCCCAGGCTCTCCTGGAGGGTCGCTCATCCTAGCATCGACGAGTGGTGTCCTGGCCTCATTAGCTCCAACCCTAACAGCTCCCGTGCCAACTCTCAGTAGTCGGTGTATGTCGTCCTCGTCACTGGTGCTTCATGGACTCGTAGCCCCATGATCCTCGCCACATCCTCCAGCATGGGATTCATGTGTCCCCACGGGAACAAGAACGCCCTGCTAACAGCGTCCCACCGGTCGTGGAGCGCGTAGAGGAGGGCCATATCCAGCCTCATCACCTCCATCCCGAGGAACTCTGCAAATCCCATCGCAGCCAGTCTCTCTCTCTGAAAATCTGACAGTGCTAGGTACACTGCTCGGACCTGTAGCCATGATATCCTTGTCTGGCATTTTCCCTGCATGCATTTTACAGTCAATGTCAGTCATCCATATAGTTCAATAAGTCATGCATAATTGAAAAAGAAAGAAAAAAATAAAAAAAAATCCCTTAGAACCCTAACGGTCCTCTCTTGACCATTTGTCTGCCTTAGCGATCTGGGCCAGACAGTCTGGCGCCCTAGCGGTCACTGGAAGGACTGCTAGGCACTAGTTGTAATGGCATTGTTTCCCCCATTTCCCCAAGCTTAGAGGATGGCCTTGACGGCCTTTACATGTCTTCTATGGGTCCCCTGACCCATTCCCATGCTATCCTACCCTCATGCATGCAATTGGAAAATTAAAAATGGTTTTTTTTTGGGTCTCAGCCTACCTCGAACGAGCGGGTTCCGGCCGCTGCCTCAGGTGCCTCCTCGGCCATAGGCTCACCGTCACTCCCTCTGGTAGCCTCCTCAGGCGCTGTGGACGTCGTAGAAGGTTCTCCCACCTCAGTTTGTGCCGGCGGTGGTTCTTCCCCCTCCTGTTGGTTTGCCACCACCGTGGGGTGTTTCTTCCTCTTCCAGGTGGTGCTGAAAATGGTGCACGACTATCCTTTTCCTCCCCATTTTTCTCCTGGGTGGATCAGTGATGGAGTGTGGCTGGTGGTCATCGGAGATGGGTCTAGTTGAGGGGGGTTTGGGATGTTTGAATGGAATGAGTAAGAGAGAGAGGGAATGGTTGCCCTCATTTTTTGGATTCGCCTAGAGCCTTGCGGTCATGCGATGGACCATTAGGCTATCCTTGGCGGCCCCCAGAGGACCATTTTTCCCCAGGGTCTCACCCACTGGAGAATGTGAATCGCCTTAAGGATAGCGGTCTGGCGCTGGGTCGTTAGGCTTTCCCTTGTGGTCTTGGCTTGACTGTTTGGTTGCTGAAATATATTGATGTTTGAAATGCTATAATTGTTCATTTTTGTGTGGCCTTTGCCTTATTTGATGCATCATGCTTATCTCCATGGCTTTATTATTGATGGCTAACCTCTTTAATGGCAAAAAAAAAATCATAAGCGCCATCACGTCACACATTTTTCCCGCCAGGCAGGTAAGTCAGGTAAGTATCTCGATTTCCTAAGTCCCTTAATGCATTACTATATGGTATCTATGATATATTACCTCGAGAACCTGCTGGTCTTTCATGTGTTCTGGGATATGATGTTCCCCTCCAACAAAAATGATGATGATCTAGGTGCACATGTTTAATCGTTGGATAGGCCGTTAGGTTGGACGAGTTGGGGGACGATGGTTCTATCTTGCACGCCGTGGTTACAGATAGTGTCTTGGCCCTTATTTGTTCGGTCTAGCAATACTATTCTCGAGTATCTTTCTATTTTACTCTTTCTTTGCATTCGTTTTGATGATTTCTTTTTCTTTAGCCCAACATGCATCACGTGCATCTTTGAGCATTCATGAGCCCTAGTCTGTCTGTGGTGTCTCAGTCATGGTGGATAGCTATGTGTCCATGGTCTTAGATAAGGAGAGTCATTCTACTCTGAGTTGGAAGGTTTTTTTCGGTCTGTTCGCTTAGTTAGTTAGCTGAGGATTCTTGTCTGAAGTTTAGTTGCTCATTTTTTTGCTTCTTTCCATTTGCTCCGATCGCCTATTAGCTGTGCGTTCCAGTGAGGAGGTTGCTCGTGTTTTATTTTCCTTAGTTGTTAGTTCCTCTAGACATGCATCATTCCGTTTGGCCATTCATTGTGATTGGTTCGAAGTTTTTTGAAAGATTCCTACCGCTCGTTGGTTGAGGATGGGTGTCGTTTACCTTAACGCCCACTTTTCAGTCTGCTTCACTGCATCTCCACTTCATCTCCATGTTCTATTTCACTTTTGCTTCACCTCCACTCGCTCCCCTGCAAAGAGGACGTTAAGGAGGGGCATCTGTTGACACCCATTTTATGACCAATGAGTTGAGTCATCTCCTTATTCATCTTTATGATGTCCCGAGTTATTCACCAATTGTCAGGCCATTTGGGTCACTTTTGGGGATTATTTCATGGGTCACTATTCCTGGTTGGGGCTCGCTCCCTATCTTTTCCCAGCACTTAAAGGTTAATGGCCTTTTGTTCATTTTACCACGCCTGTGTCCTTAGTAGTCAATATTAGGGCCGTTTGATGACGTTTGGCGGTTCCTTGAAGGGTCATTTGATGATGCCAGAGTCCTTAGCCAATATCTTTTCTTTCAAGCTTATCTTTTACTGTGTAGTTTGCCCATGCGGTCTATCGTATGGCCGTTAGGGGCACTCTGGCGATTTAAATCTAGACCATTTTCTAGTGGCAGAATCCTATTCCAACACCCTTCTTTCAAAGCCTTAATCCTCTTGCTGGACGACTGAGCCATGCTGTCTATATTTGGACCGTTTATGATGTCTGGCGGCCTATCGTAGGACCATTTGCAGTGACAGAGAGTCCTGTCAGGACTGCTCTTCCTCTGCTACGCCGTGGATGGATTAGAGTCCTTATCTGATGATTTCTCTCTCAATAGAGATCCTCAGAAGCTTCTGTTTGTTTCTATAGATTCTTGGGAGTATTATCTTCGAGAGTTTGCTGGACTTTGTCCTACTTTTTAGCTGGGATCTCTCCAACTCGTCCAGAGAGTTTGAGGGTCTATAAATAGAACCCTTAGCTTCTTGGGTTGAAGAGGAGATTTCTGGAGTTTGCCACGAAGTGCTGCTGCATCCTGGAGCAAGTACTAACCAAAGAGAGGCTGCTTCCATGTCCACAAGCCTTCTAGTCCAGGGAGTATTATGTTCTAAGGGTGTAGTTGTGTTGTTTTCTCTTCTTTAGTCCTTCCTCTTCCTCATAGCATCCCTAAGCATATTCCCTCTTCCTCTTTCACGTTCTCCACGGATAAGAAAGAAGGTCCTTCATTATGGGACAAGATGAAAAAGGTATGCGAATTCCCAAAGGATAAAACTCAGGTCTTGTTTGAATGGGCGTACAAGTACAACAAAATAACACTGCCTGAGCCAAAGTGACCTGATGATGTTAAAAGGCAAGATGATCCCTTGTTCTATCCTTATCATCGGATGTTAGGTCATGCTATAGAAGACTATTCCGTGTTTAAGGACATAATAGAAGGGATGATAAAGAAAGGGGAAGTGCAGATGGGCGAGCATCAGGTTGACCCGCCGTGCCCCCATGAACCTCCAGTGCTTCGAAAAATCGTTAATATGGTGTCACTGTACCAACAGTTACCAGAAGAAGTGTTTGAGGCCAACACACAGCACACCTATGAGGCCTATTTCCTTACACCTACTGTAGAATAGGCAGGATGGCAATCTATGCCTACAAAAACACAAAGGAGACCTCCAGCTCGTAGAATTGCGGGTGCTCACATCCATGGCGTCACTGTATGACCAGATCCACCCTCGGTGACTCCTTTTTGGAAAGTGACAGAATCATCAGTAGTCATCCGAATCCCCACTCGCAACTGGAGCAGACAAACTCCGCTACCCACCCACAAAGAAATAAGCCCAGAAGTGCGGCGCCTGCAAGCTTATATCAATGGGCTTGATGAGTATGAATAGCCCAAGCTGACGCCCCTTCTAGTAAGAGACCATGTGCCATGGGAGCAGCTAGAAAATTTGACCATCGAAGAGCAAAATGAAAAGAAAGCAGAGGAAGTCAGTGACGATCTATTCTGGGGACAGATGCCAGCCAATCCTGATCGACAAAATAAGAAAAGAACAATAAATAAGAAAAGGGTAACCACCTTACATTGCAACGTCCTGTCGGCATTATTCAGCTTGCTAGGAGAAAGTGAAGTGGAAGAATCGGGTGGCACACCGTCGAAAGCAAATTAGGCAAAAACTTCAACTGTGACTCATGCCACCCGGTCCGGGAAGAGATGGGGGCGCCTCCCTCCAGCAAACCATAATATCATTTTTACGGGCGAGCAGCCCTACCAGATACCAGAGCCTGAGGTTAAGGGCAACATGATTCCCCCTCCCCCAGGCCTTTACACACAAGAGAAAGGGGGCGACGATGTTCCCTCCTGCACTGAATTTTTGTCCATGTTAAAGGGAAAACAGCCTGACCAAGACATTAGCCTCGAGATTGAAGATAATTGCTTTCCACCTCCTCCTACACCTCTAGTAAAGAGCAGGGTGAATACCAGCCCTACCCTACCTGAAAAGGTTTCCTAGCATGAAGGACCCTCTCAACAGCCCTCTTAAGGGAACGAAGCCACAGAAGAGTAGTCATCACTAACAACAGCATAGGATCCTCCAAGACCTCGATGGGTAGAAGAAATGCAGTTGTCCAACATCGAGGTGGGTAGTCGAATAATGAAGCTATTAAAGAAATTCCCAACTAGGTTTACCATATGGGAGATTTTATCTCTAAGTGAAGAGGCATGACAAGCAATGATTGAAGCTTTGCAGACGCCAACCCAATGTGAAGCGTGCTTGGCAAAGTTCCAACCTGAGCTGACAATCACCTTCGCAGAGGATGATATGCTGATTCAAGGAGGTAACCACAACAGGCCACTATACATAAGGGGGCACCATAACTGCCAACCGTTGAACCGAATTTTGATAGACCCAAGGGCTGTGATCAACATTCTCCCTTACCGCATATACCAGAAGAACTATTTTGATGTCCACCTCACAAAAGTGAGGGACATGAGAATTGCAGGCTTCAACCAGAAGTTTGAAGTTCCACTCGGAGTAGCAGAATTCAACCTTACACTGGGTGTGGAGGTACATGAGGATCCGAAATGACTGCATTGGTCCAGAAGGTCCATGAATGTCCTGTACAGTCGACAACTGGCCTAGGGTACCTTGTGTTTTATTGATTTGTGGTTGTTTCCTTGCTGCCAGATGAGTTATGGCGTTGAGGAGGACTCATTCCCAGCAGAGAGAGTCTGGTGAGGGCTAGGAGGGGCAGAGTAGAGCCACGATTCCAAATGACGCAGCTAGAGGGGTGCGAGTTCCTGGAGCAGATGAGTTTTTCAGAGGCATGTATTAGTATGTTCTTCAGCAGTAGGGAGGTGAAGCTGGCGAGGGCTCGTCGACTCAGGGTGGCCATGCTTAGGTACTGAAGGAGTTCTTGCAGTTCCAATCGCCCCTTTTCAATGGGCAGTTAGATCCAAAGGCAGCGAGGGATTGGTTGGATGATTTGGAGTGGATCTTCAGTTCCATGGAGTGTGCTGAGGAGGAGAAGGTGGTGTTGGCTAGCCACCGGTTGTAGGGGTCAGCCCGATCCTGGTGGACGGTAGAGTGGGGAGTAACGTTTTAGTCTCGTCCCCTTCGGTAGATCGTGTGGCAGGAGTTCATCACAATTTTCGAGCGTGCCTTTTGTCCGTCTTGCATCAAGTCACAGAAGATGCGCCAGTTCCTGGAGTTGACCCAGGAGGATATGGCCGTGATGCAGTATCGATCCAGATTCATTAAGTTGGGCCGTTATGCACCTCATATCATGTCAGATGAGGAGCTGAAGATCGGGCAGTTTGTCAGGGGTTTGAGATCAGAGTTGAGGTAGCCCTTGCTTGCATTAGGTTTGGCCAACCTAGATGCAGCTTGTAGAGCAGCAGTGGCATTGGAGGGAGATTTGCAGAGGACTTGGGGGCAGGGCAGGGTAGGTCAGACGTAGATGGGTCTTAGTCAGCTGACGGTCGTGCAGTAGCATAGTACTGTCCAGCTCTCAGCAGGCGGTTCAGGGGCATCTCCGCCTGTGGCGTCAGTGGCAGAATCATCATCCTTCAGTTCGAAGCTCAAGAAGTTGTTTAGGGATACCGATTTCGGTAAGAGGCGTCAGGAGCGCAAGGAGTCGAGGCAGCAGTCAGTGAGCAGCGTTCAGCAGCCCACACCCTACAAGCGTCAGGACTCGGTGAGTGGTTCTCGAGACGGGTGTCCTTGGTGCGGTGATTTTCATCTAGGCAGGCAGTGTTCGATGCTAGTGATTTATTTTCGGTGTGATCAGCCGGGGCATATGGCACGTGACTACCCTTAGAGACTACGTCAGCTGCACGAGCTTCAGCAGCAATAATAGTTTCAGCCCCAATAGACACCATCGCAGTCGCAGTAGTACCAGTAGCAGGGACAATTTGCTCAGTTGACTCTGTCAGCTACTATAGGGAGGCAAAGATCCCAAGGCAGAGTGACTCACATGACCAGAGTAGAGGCTGAGACGTCGCAGTTGGTGGAAGGTGCTATTTTCATTTTGGGTTGTGCGGCTCAAGTTTTGTTCAATTCTGGTGTGTCCCATTCGTTCATATCAGAGGATTTACTCAGAGCATTGAGTACCCGGTGGCTGAGATGTCTTGTGATTTGGCAGTGGAGTTACCTACCGACGATTTCTTGCACACCTCGTATTGTTTTAAGAAAGTGCCAGAGTGGATGGAAGGGCAGAACTTACCGGCTAGGCTTTATGCATTGTCGCTTCAAGACTTTGATGTGATTCTGGGCATGGATTGGCTCGAGGCCCATGGTGCCATAGTGGATTGTAGCTTAAAGAGGGTTTACTTCTAGCATCCTCATCGGTCCACCTTCTACTTTCAAGGTATCCAGTCTTCCTCTTCCCACTTTTTTATTTTGGCTATTAGGTACATGGATATATGAAATTGTAAAGTTAGAAGAACTTGATATATGAATATTTGATGTCCCCAGCACTAGTACCAGCCAGATAGTAAATTGAGACAATTTCATTTGTCATTTCATAATCCCCCCACTAACATTTTTGTGAAAGTAGAATCAGATGGGGCTTAAAATTTAACAGATCATGGGACTGAATCCTCCTTTTGGGGTCAATGCTGCTCTTGCTAATAAGTTTATAGACAAAGCACTGGAGTTCAGGCCAAAGCTCCTCATGCTCATAGTTCCAAAGGAAAGAGAAAGGTGGGCCCTTTTCTTTTTGGTTTCAAACGGTTGTGCTTGTAAAGAAGAAATGCATTGTTTTGTTATTTTCTTTTTTCTCTAATTTATCTGTTCTATTTACCAAACTAGATGAAAATGAGCAGCATATGATCTGATTTGGGAGGAAGAAGAAAAACTTTCAGGGAAGGTATGATTTGAAAAATAAATTGATTGCCTTTCTCCTCAACAATTTTATCACATTTGTGCACAATCTTATGACTGCAACCATCATCTTATTTTGTGCAGTCCTTCTATTTGCCTGGATCTGTTGACATAAATGATAATCAAATCAAGCAATGGAATGTGAAGCCCCCTCTGCTTTACCTATGGAGCCATCCTGACTGGATAGTAGGGGGGGTCTCTCCCCTCTCTCTCTATCTCTCTCTCCCCCTCTCTTCTGCTATATTTTCCTTATTCTTAATTTCATTGTGAAATTAATGGTGTAGAATGGATGCTTTGGAGTTTATCTCTTTGTCTATATATTACTTAACACTTCAATTCACATGTTGGTGTTGAGAGTAAGTTTGGCCTTTGTTATGATTTTTTTCCTCACATATTTTTAGTGTCAGTATAGAGCTACTTTATGTGGTCTAATGGAGATCTTCCCTATAGAGCGACTTGCATATTAGGTTATTACATATGATGCTGCAAATAATAATCCTTCTTTACAGAACCAAGGTTCCACAGATTCACTGGGAAGGACCTTGTCTACATTCACAAGAGTTTTGGATCTAAGACTACCATTTTTACCTTTTAAAGTGTTAAGATGTGCCCTTCACTCTGAACCTTACCAAACTAGAAAAAGGGCATCTCAAAACAGAAATTCCTTTCCATACGACTCTTGCTCTTGGTACCTTATATGCTGTGAGGGATTAGGTCTCTAGGTTACAAGGTACTGATTTTCGGTTACCATGATACTATTAATGTCAAAGCCAATGCCACAACAAATAAAGTATGACAGCAAAGCTGCCCCCCGGCAATTTTGCCAAACCTGACTAAGCCATCACTTATTTGTTGTTAGCTTTGTTACTAGAAAACACAAGAAAATATACTCATCATCGTCGTCGTCGTCATCATCATCAGAGCCTTATCCCAATTATTTGGGGTCGACTACATGAATCTTGTTCCGCCAAAAATTTTTATCAAGTGCTATATTCATATTTAAACCCAAGAAACTAATATCCTTCCTAATAACATCGCACCATCTCATTTTAGGCCTTCCTCGAACTCTTTTACTAACATCCACTAAGATTCGGTCACATCTTTTAACCGACACTGAGTTAGGACGTCGAAACACATGTCCAAACTGCCTAAGTCTATTTTCTCTCATTTTACTATCAATTGGAGCTATCCCTAAGTCCTTACAGATGCGCTCATTCCTAATCTTACCTTTCTTAGTCTTGCCACACATCCATCTCAACATCCTCATCTCTGCTACACGTATTTTGTGAATGTGTTCCTTTCGTACTGCCCAACGCTTAGTACCATATAACAAAACAGGTCACATTGCCGTTCTATAAAACCTCCCTTTGAGTTTCACAAGCCCACCCCCCACCCCCCAAAAAAAGGAAAATGCACCATCAAACCAAAGCCACATTACGTTAGTATGGTAAAGCTACCTGCAGAGATTACTCAAAATATAATGAGTGTGACAGCCATAGCCCAGTAATGAATGATCACAGATCAAGAATGCAATCTGCCCCTCAGCTCTATTCTGGCTCTTGCATACGTTAGGGTTTCTCTCCCCCAATGTAGAAGCTGTTGCATGAAGCACCATCTCCTGTACAGCTGTACTCCCTTATCCAGTCTGAGTCTCCATCATTCGTGCTTGCCCATCAGCCAAAAAGGAGCACATTCGAGGATGGGTTTCATAAAATCCCTACCCTCCCAAAAATAGCAGCCCAAACTATCTGGGTAAGATGACATCTGATAAGCATGTGGTCAAGGCCTTTGTCATCTTCATTGCACTGGTAGCTAGTAGTCTTGGTGCCCTCTATAAAATAGGCTACATGATGATATATCCAAAGCTGCACATGAGAAACTCTCCACAATAGAAATTTCAATGGGCTGCAGAGCCTCCAAAACTGATGAAATAAAAGCATCCTCGAAACCCCATTAGCTATCATTTTGTATGCAAAATCTGACAGTGGACCTCCAATCAATTTCCCGCCTCCATATCCATTTGTCCCTTCCGCCCTGTTTATAGGTCTGGTCCTGTAGCAGAGTAGAAAGCCAACTCAGCTGAACAATATCCACTTCAAGTCTCCTCTGAAAGTAAGGGTCCATCCTCCACCTGTCCCTTCTGTCAAAAACCTCGCGATTCAGAATGATGGCATTTGGGAGATCGGCGATGCTGAAAAATCCAGGCGAGAGCCCAGGGAAGGGTCTATCATTGGACCATCTATCGTGCCAAAAGAGAATCCTCTGTACATCTCCTAAGGAAAGGGACAATCCTGATGCAATCACGTCCCTCGCACTGAGTTATACACGGTAGACAAAACAGGAAGAACTTGCATTTAACATGGACTTTATTAAAACCAGACAAACTTGCATCGAACAAGAAATTTATAACCTAAAAACATATGACTAGAACGAGAGCTCACCCCGGGCGCATATGGCTTGGTCTCAGCAGGAGTCCACTGGTCCGGGACTCTCATGTACCTATCAAAGTCATCGAACATGTTGACTGCAAAAATATGCGATTTATCCAGTTTATACCCATTGGTCTTCTCCTTGGCGAGCTCTGCTTCCTACGAAAACAAAAAATAATAAAAATAAAGCAACAAACACAACTTGAAGGCCTCATTTGGGGGTCCACCCATCCTCTTCACTTCTGAAAAAACCACAGCCTCACCTGCGGAGTATTATACTCGATGAAGCAGTAACCGAGCGTCTTGTTGGTCTCAGGACTCACAGGCATCCAGAAGCCGTCCTCCTTGATCACGCCGATCTGGCTGTAGATCTTGCGGATGACGTTCTCCAGCTTCTCGAACTTCTCCGGCGGGACCACCGGCAGGTTGTCCACGACGATGATGTTGCCGAACCCGGTCTCGAACTCCAAGTCGTCCCGCGCAAGCAGATCCTCATCGTCGTCACTGCCAGAAGGCAAACATCCAGCGTTGGGACCCAGAGCACAGAAGGATCGGGGTTTCGGTGTGGGCAAGCAGTTGGTCGGCTCACCTCGGAATGCCGAAATCGTCGCCCGCAGGAAGGCGGATGGAGTCGAGGTCGACGGAGGCGAGGTTGATGCCGAGACGCTGGGCGGCGTCCTCGATGTCCACCATAGGCACCACAGACGCCATGCTCGCCTACCGGGGTTTTCCGAGGCCCCCCCCCCCCCCCCCCACCCCAACACCCAACCAGGATAGGGAGGACACCACCCCAGCAACACACCACAACACTGGGTCAGGCGGTGGATGCCACGTTCGAGTATGACTTCTGGGTCCGGTTCGAGGAGGATTCCCTGCCCTTCACCCTGGACAACCGCAGCGAGGGGGAGCCCATCGTCAACGGGTCGGTTAACCTGATCGAGGTCGCTCCGCCACCGGAGGGCAGCTAATGCCCCGTACCATTCCGATCCAGCTACAGGAGGCGCTCCAGAGCGACGCTACGAGCCTGTGCACGCTGGTGGCGGTCTACCCCAAGGACTCGTCATTCCCGGCTTATGGCGCCGCGCTGCTGGACGTTCCGGTGACCTACGATCCCGGGTCTGGCACGATGGTATTCCAGCCGATCATCGGGGCGCAGCCTTCGGCCCTGATGTACGGCTCGGACCTGTCGGTTGACGGGGGTGATGCGACCAACCTGATGCCCGAGTTCGACGTTCCGGTGTCGGAGGCTGATCTGTCCTCGGGGGTCTATGACTTCGCGCGGTTCCTCATGCTGCTGGTGGACTACAACAACCTTTCCGCCGGCCATGTGCTGCTGCTGCGGGGAACGCTGGGGCGGATAACGGTCACCGAGGAAGGGCTGTCGTTCGTCCATGAGATGCGCGGCCTTTCCCAGGCGCTTAAGCAGACGATCACCGAGAAGTGGTCGCTGGGCTGTCGGGCAACCTTCGGAAGCCAAGCCACCCAGAACACCAACGGGGACGCGGTGGTCGAGCGGTATCCCTGCAACTTCGACGCCGACTCGCTCTGGGAGGCTGGGACGGTGCTGGCCGTAGGCTTCGAGACCAACCGCCAGTTCGAGCCGAGCGCCCTGTCTCCTCCCTATGGGGGTGTTCCGGGGATGGTCCGGTGGACGACGGGGGCCAACGCTGGCCGGTCCTATGAAGTGGAGTCATTCGATTCGGACGGGATCGGCCTGACCTTCCCGGCCATGTTCCCGATCCAGGTGGGGGACGAGTTCGAGTTCCGCGACGACTGTCCCAAGACCATGGAGGCGTGCAAGGCCCGCAACAACTGGCCCAACTACCGGGGCGAGCCCAATATTCCTGTCGCTGACGCTGGCCAGATCGCGGCTCCAGGCGCGTCTGCTGGTGTCGGAACGGGTGGCACGATCAACACCGACTTCACGGATCCGGTATGACGAGCCTGTCCGAAGCCGCAAGGAAGTACATGGGACGCCCGTTCCGTCACCGTGGCCGTGATCGGATGCTGGACTGTGCCGGGCTAGGGAAGCGGGCCTATCAGGACGCCTACGGGGTCACCCTGCCGGACTTCCTGCTGTATGGCCGTGAGCCTCACAGGGACGGTCTAGTCCAGCGGACTACTGAGGCGCTGGGAGAGCCGGCACTGGTTGCGCCTGTGCGCCTGTCTGGGCTTCGTGTGGACGATCTAGTCATCATGCGATTCGAGAAGCAGCCTCACCATATCGGCGTCCTTGGGGAGCATGACTACGGCGGCACGGTTGCCTTGACCCTGATCCATGCGGACGGCTGGAACGGGCGCGTCTTGGAGCATCGCTTGGCCGACGATATGGTTAGTAGAATTACCCATGTCTTCCGGAGGCCCGTCTAGTGGCGCGTCAGGTACTCCCCATCGTCGGAGCGGTTGCGGGTGCGTTCATCGGCGGACCTACGGGCGCGCAGGTTGGATTTGCGCTGGGTTCGCTGATTGGAAATACCGTCGACCCTCTTGAGGTTCAGGGGAACCGGGTCGGCGACAACCCCCTGCAAACCGCTTCCGAGGGTGGGGCGCGGGCCATCGTATTCGGGAAGGGCTGCATCCGGTCTACCTGCATCCTTGAACGCGGGAACCGTATCGTCCGCAAGCAGCGTGACCAGGCCGGCAAGGGCGGCGGCCCACTACGCGATCTCTTGTCGCGGTCGCAGATGGATCGATGCTTCCTGAGCCGATGTTATTGCCCGTCGTTGGATCGATGACCGCAGGCTGCTCAATAGCCGGAGCATCGCCGCCAAGCTTGAACATTCCGGCGTTCGGCCGGGCAAGCGGTGCGGCTTCACCGGAGATCGGTGTCGGCTGTTCGCTGCCGATACCGGCGAGCAGTCTTTTTAGTTCATCGTCGCCGTTCTTATCGTCCATCGGAAAAAGCCGTAAATAATTCTTCATCATTTGTTAAACCTCAACCTCGATACTGTTCCTTCTTCGCCAATCGTTTAAATTCTGTTCGGGCTGCCATTGCACAACTTCGACCATTTCATTCGTCTTTGGGCAAAGAACGCTTTCAGTCCCGTGCAGGCATTTTGTGCAAGCGGCGATGTTGCCTGTGTCCAGAGCGTCTGTCGGTGGTTTATATTCCACGCCAAGCAGTTTTAATGCTTTTACGACATCCGCGTCCGTCCAATGCAAAAGCGGAGCATAAAACTCGACATCGCCGACATTGAACCGATCCGCCTTTATCAAACCGCCTTCGCCGAATGCATAATGACGATCCGTTGCCTTCGATCCGACCAAGTGACGCTTTATCGCGACCGGCGGATTTGTCGTCGCTCTCAGATCGAACTTGATATCAAAAGAACATTTATCGCCTTTCACTATGTCGCGGAGTATCGGCATTGATGCACCGTTGCGTCCTATGCCGTATTCCGATACTGCGGTTATCTCGCCGTCCTTGCCGAACAGCATTCCAAAATGCGGCTTCCACGAATAGACGGCTACGTTACGGCGTCCGATGATGTCATCGACAAAACGCTTTTGCTCTTTCGACCAGCCGTCATCGAATCTGAGCAATACGCAATCCAGGCCGTTTGCGAGAATAACTTCGAGAAGCAATAGGCTGTCCTTGCCGCCTGAGAACCACAATGCGGTATTTGCTCCGTCACATATCGGCGTTAGGTCATTCTCAAGTTGTTTCAGCTTTTTCTTCATTGAGAATTTAAGCCAACGCGCCACCCGCCCCCATACCGCCCGATAAAGCCGTTCCTGCACCCATCAGTCCGGCAGCGGCCAATCCGCCCCAATCGAACGGCGTTGTTTGAGTTTGGCGGGTGTTCACTAGATCAGGCCGCGTCATTCCGGCTAAGGTCGCAGCATTCCCTGTTTTTGCCGCGTGTTCCTGAGCCGCCGCATTCGACAGAGCCGCTCCCTTGCTGGCGGCTAAGTTGAACATCTGCTCGTTCTTGATCTGGTCTTTTACGCCTTCGCCAAGATCCGATTCGAATATCTGATTGTCGATACCGCGTTCGGCTCGTCCGTATGCGTCGATAATGGGCGATGAGAAATCCGCGTGTCTGCCCAACTCTTGGAACTCCGTTTCGGCCTGTGTCTGCGGACGGGTTTTGTATTCGAATTTATTCTCAGTGGTTGTCTTACGTTTACCCATAATCTTTATTTTTCGGTCGCTCTAAAAGTAAAAAAGCCCTGCAAAGGTATGTGTTACCTCGCAGAGCTTTCATCTGACGCTAGATCGTTACGATCCTTGAAATTTCTACATCGAATTTACATTATGCCGAGGGAAAACTCAATCATTTTTAACGGCAACCTCGATCATCGTCCATCGCAGAAGCCTTCCGTGTGATATTCCGTGATCCATATAAAAACCGACCTCGCGAAAACCGACCTTTTTCAATATATTCAACAGGCCTCGGTTGCGTTTTACCATCCAGCCCCGAATACTGACGATGCCGCTGTGGAACAGCCTATCGCGTATCTCGATAAGCTTGCTGAGAAAGCTTTCAAGATCGATCTTGGCAATGTCCCTCGCGAGCCTGACACGATGATCAACCTCACCGAATCGGCATTGCGGGCCCGCATTCGCGCTTGGACGGTATTTCTGATCGTGGGTCTTTTCCTGAGCGGCATCACGGCGATCCCGCTGCCGCCGGAGTTGTCCATGCTCACGTCCCTGTTCGGCCCGGCGTCGCCGCTCGGCGAGTGGCTGCTGCATATTCAAACGGCAGTTGATGAAGTGGCCACACGGTATCCCTTCCTCTTTCTCGGCACGGACTGGCTGGCCTTCGGGCACATCGTGATTGGCATCGGGTTCATCGGATTACTGGTCGATCCTCTGCGCAACGAGTGGCTGATCACCTGGGGCATGATCGCCTGTGCGCTGGTGATTCCCTGGGCGTGGATTTTCGGCGCGGTGCGCGGGATTCCGTGGTGGTGGCGCTGCGTCGACAGCTCGTTCGGACTAGGCGGCCTGCTTCCGCTACTGCTGGTTCGCGCGTACGTCAACGAATTGAAGCGCCGCCGCAACGTGGGCGTGTTGGGCTAGCGCGTCCGTCCGGCGTCCCTGAAGTTCCCGCTTATGACCACTCTCCTCGTGCTGTTTGTGATCATGGCGTTGGCGGGTGGGTTGCTTTTGCGGCGCGGAAACGAGGCGAGGATCACGCTGGGGGAGATCCCGGCGGTGTTCGGCAAGGTTGACGCGGCGGGGAAGGACGGGACGTTCGCGGCGTTTTGTTTCCGGATCGCGGATGAGACGGTGAAGGACTCCGCGGTGAACATTCAGTTTTCCGTCGAGGGCGGACGTGTGGGGCTTGACTGGGTTCTGATTTGCGAAGTGAACCGGCGCGACCGGGAGAAGTTTTTGGCGCTGGCGCAGCGTCTTGGCCATGTCGTGAGGAAGCACAAGGCGCGAAACGGCTGCGAGTATTTGCGCGCGGAGGATGGGGACCTCGTGCGGCTTTGCCGTGCGGTGATGGTGGAATTCTATGGCTTGGCGGAGCCGGCGGAGTTGGGGCTGGTCTGGCAGGGCTTTGATTGGCCGTGAGGGGCTGAACTTGACGCGGCGATGCCGCAGCGCATGCTGGCGCTTTCAGGGGAAAACTATGCATGTGATTTGCGCTTGGCTGGCGGCGTCCGTGGTGGGGATCGGCTCGGCGAAGGTGAGCAATGAGAAGACGGATGCGAGTGCGCTGCATTCGGACAAGGCGCCGCAGGTGATTTATGTGGATACGTTTTCGCTGCCGGCCTCGCCGTCCGCTTCCTCGTCGGATTCGAGCGATGACTCGGGCAGCGACCGTCCGCGTTTATTGGGAAGGCTGCGCGGGGGCGATGGCATTCTCGGCCAGCATCGCGAGGAGCAGAAGGAGGAGACGCTTTCAAAGCTGCCGGGCCAGTTGCAGGCGGCGCTGGTGAAGGACTTGAATGAATCCATCGCGCCGGCGAAGGCGGGCGACGGGAGCCGGTCACCGACGCACAATTGCTGGGTCATCACGGGCAGCTTCACGGACGTGGACACGGGCAATCGCGCTCTGCAGGCGGGAGTCGGCTTCGGCGCGGGCAAGAGTGAGCTGCAGGTGACGGCGCAAGTGGCGCTGGTCAGCGACTCAAGTTCGCCCTTCCTGGTTTTCGACAGCAAGAAGGCGAGCGGCCACATGCCGGGCGCGGTGATGATGCACAATCCCTACGTGGCGGCGGCAAAGTTCGTGATGAGCAAGAAGCAGCCGGACAAGGAAGCGAAGAAAATCGCGCAATCCATCGCCGATGCGATCTCGAAGTTCATGAAAGCGCAGGGGATTCCGGTGCGGGGGTAGTCTCCCCTGCGTATCCTCCCACCGAACGGAATGACGGAATTATTCGAATGTACGGAATGATTTTTGGAGAAAGGGCTGCCCCCTTGCTTCAATTCCGTTAATACCGAAATTTTAGAATTCCGTTCGTTCCCCGGCCATCTACTAGATGGGCCCGTTATTTGAGGAGATATTGTAAATCAAGAAGCCCGAAGGTCCGAACCCATGATAGGCAGGTCCATTTTCAAGATATTTCTACTAAGAAGAGATGGTGATTCAGATATAAGGGCAGCCTGTTGTGCATTCAAGGGTCCACTTCTCTTTCCCCTTCTTTTCACTTGTCCTTTCTTCTACTCAGCTCCCACCCTTGGGTGGTATACTTTCCTCCTCCCAATCTTGCTTCCATAATCTTCTCCCCTCGTTCTGGGTCCATGAACCCTCATTACTCTTCTTTCCATCTGAAGCCTCCAGATTATCCATTTTCTCGTAATTCTAGGCCTCAGCCTATGTCCTTTCATCCCGATCTCGGGACATCTCCCGATTCTTCTCATCCGGTATATCAGGATTCTGCTTCTAATTCATCCCCGACCATGTCTGGTGATTACCATTCTCTTTCCCCGACTATGCCGGGTGATTACCATTCTTCTTCTCTGACCCTGTTAGATGACCATTATTTTTCTTCTCTGACCACGTTGGTTGATTACCCTTCTCCTTCCTCACCTTCGCAGCAATCTCATCACCATTTTTCTACCCTTTCCTCCTTACCCTTTCGGAGTTCTGGCCCTTTTTCTTGCTGTTTTCGAGACTTTAGCCTGCTTGATCTCAGTTGATCTAGTTTCTTTTGTATTTAGTTCCTTGTTATCAGGGTCTCTATGCCTTAACGAGGGAGTTCTAGCTCTCATATCTCTTCTTGTTTATCCTCCTTCGTCCAGTTTGGTGTCTGTCACTCCTCTTGTCAAGGAATCTAATCCTTTGCTATCCTTTCCTTCCCGCTCCTATCAAGTAAGGAAAATGAAGGTCGCTGATCAAGATCACTTCAGGACATTGATTTCCACACCATGGATTTACAAATGTATCTTTTAATTGTGCAAGAACATGTTATCGTTTCTATTACTTTTATTCCTACTCATGGTTATAATAATGCGTTCCTCAACATGTTTGAGTGCCTTAGTTAGGCCTTTAGTCAGTTTAGTTCAAAATGAGTTCACTTCTGTAGCACCACAGGCTGGTGATAACTCCGTGCTGAGAGTTTGAATTTCTTTCTCCGATCGTTGAGGAAGCTCTTTTAGTATGGATTTTTTCAAACACTTCATGGCAAGCCATAGCCGATTTCCTCTTGAAGCAACATCATTGCTACTTTGGCCATACCATGGGTATGCACAAAGGCCTTTTCTTTTCTCTGCTTGGCCAAGTGTAGGGGCAAGAGATTGATGGATGAGATGACCAACCTAGGTACTCCCCAATACGGGAGAGGTCTCAAATAGGGGTAGTCTTGACCCTCAAAAGTGAGCGTTCATACTAGATCTAGCCAATAAGGGCTGTCAACTAGGAATCAATATGAAAATCAAAAGTAAAATTATCAAAATCAAAGGCATGGCAAGAGTGGCACAGCCCTGTAGGGAAAACCCTAGTCGTATGCGTGCCCAAGCATCTAAAAATTAAAGACATAAAGTCCCAGTGCATCAGACTATCTCTTTGAGGGGTAGTGCCCTGGGGGAATTCAAATCCTTATATCTGCTATCCTGCATGAAGCTTGTCCCCAATTTTCTTCTATTTCTTTCTCTTAGGCTAGGTTATATCCCGAGTACGACCTTAGTAGGGACACCGTTCTTTAGGGATAGTTGGTTATGGCAAGCCACCATCAAATGCATGCCCTGCTCAGGGAAAATCCTTAATGAGAGGGGGCGAAATGCCGACCCCTGGCCAGTAGTTTTAGCCCGTCTTCAGGTGCTGCAGATAGTCTTATTCTAAAAATCTAAAAAAATTAGATATTTTTAAAAATCTAAAGACCGAGCAAGCAGGAAAAAGCAGGGACATGATTACGGCAATCTGGAAAAGAGTTTTCATTGCGACAGTAGACTATCAGGCAGATATGACTCTCGCAATTTAGATACTCGTTTGTTACCCGTGTGACTTTCATACTCGGTAGAGTCCGGGTATGACTCAAAAAGAACAAACACAGCCCTGATGACAAGCCAGAGCCGGTGCAAACCGCCCTGAGAACTTAGCCACTGCCGCAAAGTCGGAATAAACCGGTCCTCGAATATGCTAAACTTGGATGATACAAGGGGAGCCGTTGCACTATTTTGCCTTTCTTCGCCATCCGGAAAAACCACTTTCCTTGGCCGGTTACTGTCTGGCAACTCCGAGCCCAAAACGTTTCGTGCGCCGACGATATATCATGTGAAGCAAAAACAGGCCAAATGCAATCAGGGCGTTCGTCTTGGGTTCAGGGACTCCCGTAAAGCCAGCCTTGTTATCGAGCCAAATTATATTCGCATCGCCTAAGCTGAATGTGAGCGGAAGGCTGTATTGTGAGGTAGGTGTGACCCAGGTCCAACCCGCGTCGCTGGCGGCACCGTAGGCAGTGGAGTTCGCTACCGTGGTTCCATTATAAAACATTATGGCCATAATCTGGCCATTCTGCGGCAACAACGGGTTTGTCAGATTAAATGTCAACTGATACCCGAATTGGCCGGCGCCGGCCCCTGATCCCGTATCGCCCCCAATCACGGTGTTAGTGCTTCCAGCCTGACCGTTGCTGGTCAAGGCTACGAAGGTCCCGGAGAATGGATCCGACGCGCTGGCATTAAGGTAATACCCAAATTGAAATATATCCCCGCTGGCCAGCGGCGTCATGTTATCGTACCCATTTAAGATTAGGGAACCCGAGTCGATATTGACACCAACGGTAGTCTGCGCCGCCATCGGCACCCCTACCCCAAAGGCGAGGCCGACCAGTAGTAGAATTCTAAGGATAACTTGCTTCATGGAGTGTAGGGCAAAGGTTGTGTGACAAAAGCATTCTTCGCCGCGGGCGCGCTGCGGCGTTGAATAAGAAGCGGGCCACCGGCTGGCAGGGCGTAGGAATTCTGATTAAGAAGATTGCCAGATTGACGCCAGTTCGTGCCGTTGAAGAAGAAGGTGAGCCAATTGCTACCGTTCCAGAGCAGTACATTATCGGCGGAACTCGCGGACGAGCCTGCCAACCAGCCACTGGTCGAGGCGAAGCCGGTCGCGCCGAGCGTACCGGCCACTGGGTAGGCGCCGCTCAGAAAGGTGGTGCCGCCAGGTGTCGTGAATTGGCTGAGCGCAACCTCAGGAACGCGACCAATGACTTGATACTTGAGCGAAGACGAGGCGCGGCGCGTGGCCCCGATCGCCCATCGCCATTCTGCCACCGCCGCCCGTGCAGGGCCTCTACTGGGAGCCAGCTCCCCCACTGCCCCTTGCTTCTGCTCGTGGTTCCTCCTCCCTCAGTCAGGGGTAAGTATCTTGTTAAATGCATTTACAGATTTACATAACATTTTAATCGATGTTGGGTACTCCTGACTACAACAATTAGGTAATTTTAATGTATTTGACAAGGCTATGAATGATATTAGGGACATTACTTGGTTAGGAAGATCCTCCTTTTCTTTTTCTTATTTTTTTTTCTTTTATTTCTCTCTATATTGTGTGTGGAGTCCACTAAATTTTATTGGCATATGTAGCTGATTCTGTGCTTGATCTCCACAAAGGAGCAAATGACATCACCAATCCGTTCTCCATTGTTTGCTATATATTTTTGTGATAATTTTTTTCTTCTACATTAATCACATGAAAGCTTCAGTATACTTTCTATAGGTGAGAAGTATGAAACACGTGGCATCGATATCTGTTTTGATTCCCATCATCTGTTTTATTTATATTATTCTTGCATCAATTAAAGAACTGTTATGCCTTAAGATTACACCTTATAAGCTGAAAATCACATATTTTGTAAGGTAATGTAATTAATTTTACAATGAAGGACAATTCGATAATTGTCCCTAAAATTAGTAAAGTTTTAACAGGTTTTACTCAGAATTCTGCCCTATTTTAATCATTGCTATAGTCAAAACCCTTCTTATATGCGAGTCACGACACTTCGTCAAGTTTACCTGTCTGAGCTGTGAAGCTCTCCTTTCTCCCGTCCACCTGCTCGACAAAGCATTTCTTCTCTTCACTCATCTTCTTTCGTTCCTTGTTTCCTCAAGCCTCTCCGCAACTTGTGCATTTTCATTTCCCTTGGCATCATGTCTGCTCCGGCTACAAAAGGCAAGGGAAAACCGCAAGCACATGAGGAGCATCGACCGAAAATGGAGGTATACATAAGGGAAAGAAGATCAAAGCATGTTCATGAAAGAGGCAGCACCGCTACAAGCGAGCCCAGGCCACATGCAGAGGAATACTCTAAGAGAAAAGAGAAGATAGCAGAAGCACCAGCCAAGCGGCTCAGGGTTACCGAAGAGGAAGAAGCCACACAACCATCCAGGGAAGTATCTGAGTCATCTTCATCGTCCTCACAAGTAGAACAACTGGATGAAACCCTCAAGGTTCTCTATCCAAGATATGCAGACTTTCATGACCAAGAAATGCTAGATGTATATCCAGAACTGTTGGGGCTGATTGATATACAAGGATGGAAAAAATTTATGGGAAAGCACATGTACTACTACCCGAAACTAGTGACAGAATTTTACAGGAATTTGAAATTTGATCCAGATAGACCAAGAGTATGGTCATGTGTAAAAGGAATAGAGATTGAACTCTCTCGGCACCGTCTCCATAAAGTTCTGAGAATACCTAAAGGAGGAGTTCTTAAAAAAAAATCTTGATTATGATGTGCATGAGGCTTATTCTATAATGACGGGCCAACCAATCAATCCGCATGATGCTAAGCAAACTCTGGTCAATTCTCTCAATGCAAATAAGTTCCCACCTCTGAAAAGGCTGGTTCATCATATGTTTACTACCATCATCACCTGTCAAGGTGGTGGCAGAGGCTAGGTAACGGAGACCCAAAGATTCTTGTTTTATTGTCTGTTCAGAAATATTAGGGTGTGCCTTCCACAAATCATGATCCAGATTATTGGATGCCGCAAAGAGGCAAGATGCCACCTGCCTTATGCAGCTCATTTAACTACAGTATTCAAAAAGATGAAAGTGCCTCTGGAAGGTGAAAGATATAAAGAAATTCCCAAAGTTAATGTACATAACATGGATTTCATAAACAAGTTCATGAAGCTCAAATCTGCAGTTGCCAGTGCGCAAATGGAAATGACAGAGATTGAGAAACAAATAGGCATGAGAGTTAAGAGGCAGTAGAGCAAGAAGCTCATATTCGGCTAGGTGTCGATGAATCACATCAGGAAGAAAATGTTGAACCGGAGCAAGGATAACCTCAAGACATCTCTCAGGGTGATATGACTCAGGAAGCTTTACCATCTCCTCCAAGGACCACTCAGCACCTTGTACCAGAAATATCTACTCAACCAGAATCATCACAACCCATTACTCAAGCTGCTTTTACTACTGGTCAACCTTCTCACATGTTATATTAGTTTATATCTGCCCAATTCGAAATGGTTAATTCTAATATCAAGGAAATGACAACCATTCTGGAACATAAGTTCACTCAGCTAGAAAAGCAAATAGGGGGAAGGATTAAGGAGATTGAACAAAAAATTCCCACCCCCACCCTCTTCTTCTTCTTCTTCTTCTTTCTTCTTCCTCTCCCACCGTGAGCGCCCCCTCCTCTCTCCCTTCGACCGGCGACGACCGCGGCGAGCTCCCACCGGCTGCAGACGGCACGAGGCGACGACGCGACGGGGTCCACGTCGCCGAGGGCATCGGTCAGCGAACCTCGGTGATGGTCAGCGATGCTCTCGGAGACGCGGGGTCGGCGAGCATCGCCCACAGCTCGCCGGTCCAGACGACGCCGCTCACCAGCCCGTTCCATTCGTTCAGGACGAATGAGGAGAAGCCGCCCAGGAAAATCCCGGTGCGCTGGGGTATGCCGTTCACGTCAGCCGGAATGGTCGTCGGCACGACGCCCAGCCCGAGCACCGCGCCGTGCGAGCCGACGCTCTGGACGTGCAGGCCCTTGCGCGCGGGGTTGGCGTCCAGGACGCGCACGGGCTCCGCGGTCGGAATGCAGGACGAGTGGATCGCCGACTGCGAACGGAACGCCAGCGGCTGCGACTCCTGAAGCTGAACCTGCCGGGTCTGGAGGTTCACCAGCTCGCGCAGAGAGGCGAGCGCCTGGTTGGCGAGCTGGACCCCGTACCGCGCAGCGAGACCCTTGGGGGTGTCGGTAGCGGTCGGAGAGGCTTGGGGCATGAGACGGGCCATCGGAATTATCTCCTGACGTTTTTGGCAGCTTTGGCAGCTCTGCGCATCTTACTGGCGCGGCCGGCAGCCTTCGCCGCTCCACCACCAGGCGCGACCATAAGCCCTGCATCGCGCCCAGCTTTCGCCGCCTTTTTCGGCGCCGAAGCGACCTTGCTGCCGGCGCGTGCGGCTGCCCCTCCTGCCCCGCTGGTCTTACCCAGTTCTTTCAGGCCCATTCCGATCAGGACCATTCCGGCGATCGCTTGCCCAACGCGAATCCAAAATCTCACGTCGGTGATCATGTCCACGAATTTGCCGATCACTGAGGCCACGTCGCCTACAGCGTCGAGCGCGTCGCCGACACCCCCAGCCACGTCGCCGGGGCTGGGGATTTCGTCCAACCCTCCGGAGAGGGGCGGCAGGATCGGGCCGGCCGGGGGCGTGAACATCGCGTTCTGCGATCTCGCGCCCGCAAGGTTTCTAGACAGGTGCGCGAATTCCCGGTACAGGCCCATCATGCCCGAGAGGCCGCCGAGGGCAGAGTAGTGGTCGCGCTCCCACGGGGAGTTGACGAGGGCAGCCATCTGCACGTTCGGAGACCGCCCTCTGGTGTTGGCGATGTTGCGGATGCGCGGGTCTGCTCTGCCGAACCCCGGCACAGAAACTCTGCCCATCATCCACCCAGCGGAGAGGGCGCCGGCCTGGAACGGGTTTTTATCTGCCCAAAACGATCCACCGTGCCAGCCCGAGTTGGTGTTGCCGATGTTCAGG
Source organism: Amorphophallus titanum (assembly GCA_024336825.1). Lineage (NCBI taxonomy): Eukaryota > Viridiplantae > Streptophyta > Magnoliopsida > Alismatales > Araceae > Amorphophallus > Amorphophallus titanum. The sequence goes on from JANBPO010002302.1 coordinate 14,288,130, forward strand.
TAGTTGAAGTCTCTGTGCCCTGGGCTGTATCTGATGCCGCGGCCGACCTCCGACACGATCCAGGCGGCAACGACACCGGGGTCCAGGCCGGACACCTGGGTAAAGCCCGCGATGAATTCCTGCTGCTCGGTCGAGAGGCCGGCCATCGGTCAGCCCCCGACCTGGGCGCGTCCAGCGTGCCGCACCAGCTGCCCCGGCGCCGTGAACGCCATCTTCAGGACCCAGGGCAGCGCGAGCGACAGCACCAGGAGTTGCAGCAGGTTCTTCGCGTACTCGACGCGCTCGGGCGTGAAGTAGCCCGAGCGCGGCGGAAAACGCAGATCGTCGTTCATCGCCGGCCTCTTCTCTGTCTTCTGGCCGGTCTGCGCCGCGGCGGGGGCGGCGGGGTCGCACGGCGCGACCCTCCGCTGCCGCCACGCGGCTGCTGCGCCTGCTGCACGTTATGTTTATTAGATTCGATTAACTGATAGAGAGCAGTCAAAATGGGCTTTCATAGCAAGCTAGAATATAAGGACAGCAATCACAGTACTTCAAATTTTAATAAATCTATCATCATCTCTTCAAACTGGGATTTCTAACTTCAGATTCCCGACTACAAAGTCCTCAAAAAGGTAATTTATAGAAACACCTTAATTAAATTACCAAATAACCTTTCTGTGTCTTTATATCCATGATGTTAAAACAAGCCTAAGGATGTAGGAAAGAATTTTACATGAGGGAAAATTTATTGATTGGACTCCTTTCCACCATTCCCAGTTAAAAGAATTTTAGTTATATTCCTTCTAATAAAGGATAAACTAGTCAAATAATGCAAAGTAACCCAGCGTCATACCAACTTGACTCCGCATATCACTACTCTATTTGTTTAGTTTATTTGTTTATATGGTGTAGCAAGCTTTTCATCATTGTTTTAAAAGATGGGCCTGAATGCCTCAATTAGAGGGGAATGGTCAGTTACAGAAGCCTTGACGACCCACTTCTAAGACTGCTTCTTTAAAGGTTCCCTACTGTTTAACACGCAGAAATTAACGGATAAAGTGAATTAAATAAGTGGCATTAAATATTCAAAGAAATTAGCCATTTGGTGTTCATTGATTAAGCATCCGTGCACATTTGTTAGTTGTAGAGATCGAGATTCGTCACCCCGATCACTGATGAGGGAAGAGGGTGATGCTATCGGAGAGGGACCTGCAAGCACGAACAAGGGTTAGAAGGAGATATTGCAGGAAACAACCCTCCGACGGTCAAGTCAAGTAATTGGCGAGGCGGTGGCGAGCACTCGGAAGAAGAGAGGATGAGGAACCAATGAGGGGGAGAGAGAGAGCTTGGAGGGTTGAATTTGCATACCTCCCTGGCCGTCGAGACAGAATCCTATTTATATCTTTGTCTTGGGGTTGACTTTCGCCTTCGTTTGGTTGCCACGGTTGTGGAGACGTGTCGTCCCGCATGATCGCCTGATAGGCGTGGGTGCTGACCTGCCATTCCTTCACCGGAGGAAGTAGCTCCGCCATTAATGCAACAGGACTCGCCGGAGACGTGGGGGGTTACTTTGTCAGGGGGAGCAATGTGGGTGACTTCCTCCCTTCCCCTTTCGCCGGACTGGAGCACCTTTCACCATTAATGCGATGAGGCCCACCGGAGACGTGTGTTGCTGCTGCCGGAGGGTAGAGGTGTATGCGGGTACGGCTTTTGGACCTGGGCCTGCACCGTGGCAGGCTGTCGCCAGTCACGTGTTGGACTGGGACTACTGGAGGTGGACTTGAAGCGCTGGGCCTCAAAGGTGGGCCTTACTGGGCCGGTGAACTTTTCCCTCCTCACTAGCCCCCCACTCCCGAGCAGTGAGGGAGGCCGGTGCTCAAGAGGACATAGGTTGGTCCGTTGTACATGTGGGGAGTGTCTTCGAAGGGATGGTGCTCGACCCCCTACGCCCTCGCGCCTCAGGGCTAGAGCGTAGCTTCTTTGATGCACCTAACCACCCCTTACCATCGAGCCATTAGGGCGATGGCCGCGCGTATGGACGTGACGTCACCATCATCATGACGGCATCTAATCAACCACGGGGGCATGGGATCGGATGGCGAGGGGATGCCACTCTAGGACTTCTCGCTCCCTCTGGGTTGGTGGTGACAATCTGCCTTCTCATCAGTGGCGCGATCCGGGCCGTTGTTTCTAGACACCTCTTCGATCGCCTCTTTTCTCTTTAAAAGGGTGCAGGAAGCGGTGCGAGGGACACTTCTTCGTCGCTTCTTTCTTCTTCCTAGCTTCCAATGAGGCCCCTTCCTTCTTGTCTAATGAAATTTACAAGTTTTTGTATTCAATTTGTATGAAACATATAGCAGATAGTTGACAGAAAAGTACGGGGAGGGAGATGCACAGCAATCGGAGTTAGATCCGGCGGCATGGGTGGTAGCAGCTGGTGTACCGAAGAAAGGCCAACTATATGGCTTTGTGCAGAGCCTGGAGACTGGCCCAGTGATATCATCGTGTGTGATTTTAGGTGCCGCCCCGACCAGTAATAGTTCCTTTAGCAGGCCCCACCCAGCACCAGTAGTTCTTCCAATGACATCTGAGACATCATCCGAGTAGAGATGTATGGCGTACAGCAGTAGTTGCAACAGATGAGGATGGAGATGTCAAGCTAGGAGGGGCGCATCTTGTAGTCACTCACTGGCCTCCTCTCCCAAGTGGGAATTCTCCCTCATGGATCCACGACCATGGCACAGCACGCTCAAGCGAGTGTTTATTATATTTTTATTTTGGTAAAATTATTCAATTCTAAAATCAATGAATATACATGAATTTAAATTCAAAGTAATAAGACCCTATTTGATATAGGAATAAATCAGGTTTGGATTTGGCGCTCAAATTACTCAACTCGGAACTAAGTTAGTTTTCAAAGCTAACATAGTTTAAAACAATTCACATAATTAGGGGTTCAGGAGTCCAAAATGTAAAATACTGATGAAATCGACCTGTAGATCATTCCAACGCGACCTGGGAGGTAAAAGTGACTTGTGAGAGCTGACAGAATCCAAAACAGATATGCAATTTGGGCTCTACGCTCATATTATTCAATTCAAAATTAAGTTGGTTTTCAAAGCTAACTTTGTTTAAAATAATTCACATAACTAGGGGTTCGAGAGTCCAAAATGTAAAATACAGGCCTGATCAGAGTGCCGATCATTCCAACACGACCTTGGTGATGGGAGTGACTTGGAAGAGCTGACAGATTCCAAATCGGATATCCGGTTTGGGCTCGACGCTCAAATTACTCAATTCGGAACTAAGTTAGTTTTCAAAGCTAACTTAGTTTAAAACAATTCAGATAACTAGGGGTTCAGGTGTCCAAAATGTAAAATACTAATCAAATCAGTGTGTCGATCATTCCAACGCGACTTGGGTGGTGAGAGTGACTTGGGAGAGCTGACGGAATCCAAATCAAATATCTGGTTTGGGTTCGACGCTCAAATTACTCAATTCAGAACTAAGTTTTCAAAGCTAACTTTGTTTAAAATAATTCAGATAACTAGGGGTTCGAGGGTCTAAAGCATAAAATACTGGCCTAATCTACGTGTCGATCATTCTAACGCTACCTGGGTGATGAGAGTAACTTAGGAGAGTTGGCGGAATTCAAATCGAATACCCGGTTTAGGCTCAACGCTTAAAATACTCAATTCAGACCTAAGTTAGTTTTCAAAGCTAACTTTGTTTAAAACAATTCAGATATTTTAAAATAATTACTTGATCGGTGTGCTGATCATTCCAATGTGACCTGGGTGGTGAGAGTGACTTGGGAAAGTTGACGAAATCCAAATCGGATACTTAGTTTGTGCTCGGGGCTCAAATTACTCAATTCAAAACGAAGTTAGTTTTCAAAGCGACCTGATTGGCGTGTCGATCAATCAAACGCGACCTGTGTGGTGAGAGTGACTTGGGAGTGCTGACAGAATTCAAATCAGATATCCGGTTTGGGCTCGGAGCTCAAATTAATGAATTCAGAACTAAGTTAGTTTTCAAAGCTAACTTTGTTTAAAATAATTCAGATAACTAGGGGTTGGGAGATCCAAAATTTAAAATATTGGTTTATTGGCGTATCGATCGTTCCAACATGACCTGAAAGGTTCAGGTTCGGTATGTCTAAAAAAAATATTGATGTCTGGAGTCGATTCCCATCAGAAAGGGTTTATTCGTTGACAAGAAAATAATGTCAATGTAAAGGAAGAATTTTCACCGATTCATACGTAAGGTCTGTAATGGCGATGATGTATGAAGCTTGGCTAGGGCACGAAGCCTTGCATCGCTTAAAAGGATTTATTCATTGGCAAGAAGATAATGCCAACGCAAAGGAAGAATTTCTATCGATCCGAACGTAGGGTCCGTAATGGCGATATTGCATAGATTTTGGTTGGGGCATGAAGTCTTGCGTCGAGAAAATGATTTATTCATTAGCAAGAAGGTAATGCTAACGCAAAGGAAGAACTTCTGCACCGATTCGGACGTAGGGTCCGTAATGGCAATATTGTGTAATTCCGGCTAGGGCACGAAGCCTTGCGCCGGGAATGTGTTCGTGGGCATGGGGTTAATGCCCATGCAAGGGAGAGGTCTTACTCATCCCTACCAACGTAAGGTCCATCGGGAACATTATAGGGTGGCATTCACGGGCATAGAGCTAATCTCCGTGGAAAGAAAAAGGTTTTCTTCATCTCGTGCGGACATAAGGTCCGTCGGGGTATGGTTGAATGGTATTTTGACGTGACACGAACTAGGGGAAATGGGCGATGAGCCCAAATGGATGCCCAAATCATGATTCCAAGATAACAAAGTGGTACAAGGCAAAGGAATGACCCGATGGTCTCCTCGACGCAAGAAAGGCCGCGTTCCAAACCGGCCAAACTGGACCTTCTCGCGACATCTTTTGATATACCTCTTTGTTACTGAGGATTCACGCTATGGGGGGGTTGACTATAGGGGTCTCGGACCTAGACCCGCAAGCAATGCAACGGATAGACGATCTCACTCGAGCGGACTCACCTGCGAAGTGAACAATAGTGCCCGTAGGTAACTCGGCGATAGTGGAGAGGGTCCGAAGTGGGACCTCACTATTATGAGATTTGGCTAGCTTGGGGTTGAACCCCTAAGGCTTGGGATTCCAATTTCCGTAGACGGCCAGCACGTCGAGGGCGTAGGTTGTAGGGTTGCTCTCTCAACTCACTCCGCGGCGATCTCTCAATTTGATGGAATTTACGAATGGGCACTCACTCACTGTCGACGGAGTGGAAAATAATACTAGTCAAGCAAAATATTCCAGCAAAGAGGAGGGAACCAGCAGCTCACCGGATCAGCGTGAAGACGTCGATCTCGGCCAGAGACAATGATGAGCGGGGAGGCATGGGTAAGCACCCGCACGCCGCGCCGATGTAGCTTTGGATGGCGACCTGCTAGTACAATCACTACGCCCTCGCAGAGGGGTTGGACTAAGAGTGGAAAAAATTATATTACATACAAACACTACCTCCCGTAGGGAGGGGCTTTAAGCCAGCCAGGCGGGGTGGGGGGAACTAAGCTAAAACCAAGTCACCGAACTGCCCAGGTTCTGTCCGCACTGGATCAGCAGGACAGGAGGTCAATGTTGGCACGGCCACGAACTCCTCTGACTACTGGTGATAGTGGGACCAACGCCAAAACGTCTTGGGTTGGCCCAGGAATGTGCCCAAAAATTTGGAGATCGTTCAGAGGCTGACTGTGACCAAGGCGAGGTAAAGACCAGGGCCGGTTGGACCTGGTTCTGACTGTCCCAGAACTACTGCTACTGGAAGAAATGGGCGTCACATGCACTCCCGGGGTCCTATGAGGGCGGGACTAGAGGAGTTGCATTCTTGGATGAGTCCTCTTCGAATGGAGACTAACAGTGCTCCCAGAAGATTCTAGAGCAGAGCGCAAGAGCCATGAGAGTGGGAGGTGGTCCGGTCGATTTCTGGTGGAGCTAACCTGCGAACTCCGGGGGGAAATGCTGGAACGCGGTGCTCCGGAGTCCAAATGGCACCTTCCTTCTTGGCGATGATAGAGGACTTGGGGAGGGACGCGTTAGCCAAAAATCACGTCCAAACTCACACAGGAGCGGCCGAGGTCATGTCTGCAAGCGGGCTCAAGGTTGCAGTCAGAGGCTAGGTGTGCAGTACCTTGAACCACAAGGTCCTAAGAAAACTACTGCCACAAACTCTCTAGAGGTCCGATGAAGACAAGATTGGCATCGTTGTGACCGTGGGCAAGTCCTCTTCGATCAGAGACCAACAAGGTCACCAGAGGTGGCCGGAGAAGGGCGCAAGAACCAAAAGAGTGGGAGGGGATCAGATCTGACTCAGTTGGGACTGACCTGTGCACTCTGGGGAGAAAAATTGAAACTCTATGCTCCGGGGTCCAAATGTCACCCTTTATGTTGGTACTGGTAGAGAGATTGGAGGAGAATGTCTCAGACAAAATTCACACCCAAATGTGCATAGGTACGGCTGTGGTCGCTTCTTCTCTTGGTCTTAGGTTCCCTACCGGAGCAACTCTGCACAGTCGAGGGAGAATGGCTCTCCCGGGGAGCACAGGCGTCAGATGGAAGTGAGACCACCTCGCCTGTGAAGCTGCTTTGAAGAGATTTTTGGAAGTGTATGATTTGCCACCAGGAAGTTTGTGGTGATGACGAGGCAGGTTCTACAACTGGGAGCTCCTCCACTGCCTGCGAACTGATTCTAGATCTGATGCTGGCTGATGGTGTTTGGAGGTGGGGAGGGCAAGGTAACAACAAGGGGATGGGTGATAATGGTTGTGGGAGATGGAGGAGGCTATTGGGGGTTGGTGGAGGAGGCTGGGAGATGGAGGGAGTGGAGCTAACATATGGGGGAGGTCTGGTGCGTCTAGGTGTGGATGGGAGAGAGGGGGAGGGCACAGGTTGCCTAGTGGGAGGGAGGTGGAAGTTTGAAATTGGATTAATGGTGGGTGATTATTTCTGGTCTTTGGGATGGGAAGAGATGCCTTGGGAGGTTGAAGGGTTGCTTGGGGAGAGGTGTTCTACCTTGGGAGAGGGAGATTGACTCTTGGGGTTGAGGAGGATTTAATGGGGGGAGTTAATGTATCTAGGGAGGTGAAAGGGTGGATGATGCGGCAAGTGGAGAGTGGATGAGGTGGAGGAGAGAGGGATGAGGTGGCAACTAAGGTGGACAGGGGAGATAGGAGAGAGAGGGGATTTCGGCCTGGAGAGAGGAGGGAAGAGAGAGAATGGTGTTCGCCCCCTAGAGAGTGAGAGAGAGGGGGGAATGGGTTTCTCACCCTAGGTAACTCCAAAAGGAATTCAAATTTTCTCTCAAATATTCATTAGCTTCAAATGGATGAAATGGGGTCCTATTTATAAGGATCCCACAATTTACAATAAGTCCCTGACTTTTGGACTAATGACTGGACTGACCCAAGAGAGAGGAGTGCCCCTGGGCCTAGCCCACTTAATTGGGCCCATTAACCAACCTATCAATCTAATGACACTCAACTTAGGTAAATGACTACCTAACCTAGTTACTGGACTCAAATAAAAGGAAAATTACATGGTTGCGACTCAAGTAAAATATAAAATTACATGACTCAACTCAAAAAAATGTGACAGACACAATGGAGCACTGCCGATGAGCATCAGGGGCCTCGAAAAATGTAGAAGGGTCGGGGATGTCCCCATCATACCCCTGGGGTGCGGAGAACTTGACTCCGTCGAGTATGGGTCCACCGACGAAGTGGTCCTCCAAAGCAGCTCCAAGCGAGCCACGACTTCCAAACTCAACCCCGCGTCCTTAGCCGAGGGATGACTCTTCAGCCTCTCAAGGTGGCTCAGGTAAACTCTCTTGCCGGTGATGGTACCCTGCTTGCCTAGTATTGCCTCAGTGTGCACACGTCGGACTCTCTGGCTGATATGTAGAGGCTCTCCGAGGGTGTCTCTCTCAAAGGAGGGTATAGGCTCGAGGTTCTCTCTAGGATCCACCGCAGTGCCCTTAGAGGGTGCCGGATCCGCAACGTGGAAAGTGGGGTGTATCCCAAAACACATCAGTAAGTCCAACCCATATGCCGGGTTGCCAAAGTCACTCAGAACTTGGGAAGGTCTAAGTCCTCGTGCTCTCAATTTGGAGGTGACCCTAAGGTATAGCCACTCCAATCTCACCATCGCTAGGCTGCCTACTTGGAATCCCAAGTGGCACTCGTGAGCTTTTGCCTGCTTCTCATGAAACTCACCGCTCATTGCTGGATACTTGCTTGAATATGTATGCCATGGACTATGATGCGGTGTGGGTGTGAAGACTATAGAGTGCAAGGGTGGGCCAGGACAGTCAAATATGGACCTATCATGTGTTGGTGTTATAGTGACTCTGACAGACTTGGGTTGGCCGAGGCATCCATATGTGAGACTATCATGTGCGAATGGGGCAAATGTTGGGGGCCCGGGGCAACCAAATGCATATCCTTCATGCACAAGACCCATTTTACTGATGATGGCAGACCATCGTCTACCCCTAGCGGCCTTTTATAGGACCGCTACCCAGGGGGTAGCGGCCCTCTAAGGATCATTTTTCTCCCCTGACCATCATGTTTTTACCATGTTCTCTCCCTCTCTCTCTGAGCTTCGTACCTTTAAGTTTGTGACCTTTCACCCTCCTTTTCCCTCACCCTCTTTGTCAGTCTTAAGGAGTCATTGTTAGTAGAGTCAGCATTTACACACATTTGCATTAAGGAATACCAAACGAGATCATGGTTTCACTATGTAAGATAAGCTCATGTACATGCATGTGTTCATAGAAGTGAGGTGCAATAGGAAAAGAAGGTAGGGTGGCTCTCAAGCTGGTCCCTCTCCTAGACCCCCGCTATCACCAGTGCCCTCATGCTGCTTCTCTGGCGGGCCCATGGCAGTGCTACCCTCCTCTCACTGTCATCGTCTCTCTGCCTCCTCATTCCTCCGATGGCCAGAGGAGATGGTCAGGAAGTCTGAGAACGCACTGCTCTGTGCGTCGCTCTGCGACGCACTCCGCTCAGGTCCTCGGCCTAGCATCTAGACCATCCACTCCATGGTCCACAGCTTGATCTTCAAGTCATAGGCCTGGCATCGTAGCTCTCTCACCTCCATGCGGTAGCGTTCCACGTCCGCCACTCCCGCGCTCAGTCACTCCACCTCCGCACGGAGATGGGCCACCTCTGCTTGAAGTCACTCTGCCTCACTCAGCGTGGCTACTAACTCCCTCATCTACATAAGCATTCATCATGGTCAATCATTTGCATAGCATAAGCATTAAGTCAAAGGAAAAGTCGATTAGTTTGCTTACCCTCTCTGTGAGAGTGGCCTCGGCCTCCTCGGCCCGAGAAACTGGTCGTGCAAAGTCAACGTCCCGCTCAGCCCTGCCCACTGACTGAGAAGAAGAGGACGGAGTGTCTGGTCCCTGCCACTGTGCTCCCTTGGCTCGCTGCATTTATAAGTCAAGGTAGGTCAGTCAAGTTCATAAGCATTAGCACATTTAAGTTTAGGGTTAGTTAGGTTCACCAGAAGCTCTAGCGCGTGCTGGAACTCATCCCTCTGCTGAATGGTGGAGTGGAGGAGTCTCTGAAGCTCCGTTATCCATCCCTGAGGGTCTAGCTGCATGTAGCAAGTCAAGTTGTCAGTGCATCAGTAATCATTAGAGAAAGATAAGTTTAGTGGGTCGTACCAATCGTCGAGAGCCATGAAAGACCTGGTCTCTATAGCGCTTGGTGTAGGCCTTCAGGTAGGCCTCGTCGCTACTGGCTTGGGCTCACACCACTCGCCCTCTCTGCATCTAGTTGCATACCTGGTCAATCGCCCAGGTAACCCAGTCGATCTCTCCACTCAATCCCTTTGAGGATAGTCCTACGCGCACATCGTCTCTTGCTGGGAACTCCACCTCTGGCTGGTGGATGCCTCTGGTCCTCATGATCAGGCGGTCGTGTAGTGGCTCGATGAAGTTCATGCAATGTAGCCACACGTCTCGTCCCACGTATGCCTGGGCCACCTCCACCCAGGGTTGTCCCTTGTGATCCTCGTCACGGTACGGTGTCTAGTGCACTTGAAAGGGCAGGTAGTGGGGTTAGTATTAGCATGTAAGAGCATTTAATTACATTTAGAATATTAGGGTTTAGAGTCTTACCGATGCATAAGGGAGTGCGTCAATGTCATCCTAGATCGCTCGCGCTAAGCGTCGCAGTGACCCCGTGTCTCGAACTGCCATCCATATTGCCTCGTGATGGGCACCCGGTCCAGATGTACCTCCTTCCCTCTCCCTAGGCTGGGGAGGTACAGGTAGCTCCATACCTGCATTTGTCAAGTGTCAGCATATAGCAGCCATAAGCATCCTTAAGAAGAACTACATCAGTGCATGGGATGTCTGAGAGGACTAGTACTGCTTCTCGAGAGGACTCCGCAATTGAGCAGTTGAAGCAGATTTACGTGAGACACATGCCAGGGGAAAAGGATTCATGTCAAAGATGGATGAAATGATCACACCAAAACAGAAAAAACCATCCCCAAAGGCTAAAAGGTGACTGGTTTCTTATGGTTCTAATGATGATGGTGATGATGAAGATGATCATCATCATCCCAGTGCAGATGCAGGTGCTACTACTGGCGGCGGCACATATGGTGGTACTTTCTCCTTCCACACAGACACAGGCAGAGGATACAGTCAAGGTGAGCGAGGATATAATTCACATAGTCAATATGGGCATCCATCAGGTTATGGAGGTGGCCAACAGGAGGCAGTCATTTATGGGTGGGGCCATGAACCATCATTCCAGTTCCATCCACATCCGTCCAATTCCAATTCTCTTCCTCAAGATTCTTATGTTGATACTTGATTCAAATCAAGCCAACAACCTTACACTCCAAGAGGGATCCAAAGAGGGATATAAGACTTGGCTACCTCATTATTTGGTTATAGTGAATATACACAATACATGCAACCTGGTTATGAGTAACAACATCAAGGCCCAACCGATGAGGGAGAAGGTTCTTCTAGTTATTATCCATATTAGTGCATCATCATTTAAATAAGGATCACGTTTATTGTACTGTTTGAACCTATTTCGTGTTTAATATGTACTCAATAATATTTGTTTAATAACTTCAATGCTTACTTCAGCACGTTTATTGTACTGCTTAAACCTATTAGTCTTTATATTTATTGCACTTAATCCAATTTCTTTACGGTGCATGTCTAATGAATTTTTTGATTTTTTATGTGATTATTTATTTTTTATTTATTTCTGATTTTTTAGACTTATTTTGATGTTTTTTTTAATGTTTTCAATGGGTTTCAACCGATTTCGGCCGAAAGCGAAACCGAAACTGACAACCTTGCCAGGAGGCCGCCTCCTTGATGCAGAAGCCAGAACCTCAACGTCTCTAGCACATCCTGGCCCAGATGCAGAAGGCGGCCATCTGAAGGCCGCCGCCTTCAGGTGGTGGCCCCCAGGAGGCCGCCTCCTCCCTGCAGAAGCTCCTCCAGCCGATCTGCCAACCACCAACACTTCAGCGTCTGAGGTCTTCAATGGGAGTCGTTTTCCAATGTTTTCATCAATGTCGCAGTGTCCTTTCATATTCCCCCACCCCCTATATATGTATCCCCCCTCTTATGATCAAATTAACAATGAGAAATATTAGAATTTAGCCATGGCTACCTTGTGTTTTCTCCATTTTTGGAACCCCGGGTGAGAAGCCCAACCCCCTCCGCCCTGCCATGGAGGATGTCTGTGGAAGCTCCGGTGCATCGTTCTTAAGAAGAGGACGGGTGAGAAGCCCCACGATCTTCCTCCTTCGCCATCCAACTCCGCCGTCGATCTTCACCGCCACCGCCGCCGTCTCCAACCTCCACCGCCGCCGTGATCGCTGCCAAGGCCAAGGGGAAGCCTGGCTGCACCGTTCCTGAGGTAGGGACAGGCGTGAAGCCCCAACCGAGCTCCCCCTCTTCCTCGGCTCGCTCCACGACCTCCGACAATCGCCGCCGCCACCGACCTCCGCCAACACCGTTATCACTATTACCATAGCTAGATTAGGTTATTAATTGTTGTTTAGGCCTTGTCTCCTTGTTTCCCATCGTCCCCAGTGCTCCCCGGTGTTTTCCCCGCCCCCACACCCCGCAAAAGAAATCCAAAAAAAGCCCACCGAACACCAGGAAGAACCAGGGACCTGGGAGAACGAAAAAAACTTTTAAAAATTGAAGTAAAAAAATGATGACAATTCTGATAATCGAACTCCCAACCTCTTCTTTACATTGCACACTCTCTAAACAACCGAGCTATAAATAACCTTTGATCATAGTTTACTATAACAGATATTTATAAAGTAGTGCTTCCTTCTTGGCACATGCTAGTACGGTGGTATAATACTGTACCATACCGGTAAAAGTTCGGTACGATCGGGTCGACAAATTTTATTTTTACATAGCTTTCTTTCAAAAGCACATGACATATGTGCAATGTATAGAAGTTACAGGACATTTCTGCAATTACACGCTTTACATAGGTTTTCTTGTAAATTCAGGGGTGTTTTTGTAATGTCTAACTAATTCAGAAAACCACAAATACACAAGTGGGGGCGCTTAAGTGCCATGACAAGGGCATTTTTGTAACATACTCTTGCTTCAAAGCACAAAATTAAGTAAAGCCTTAGGCAAAGCCTTAGAGCGTTCCAAGAGTTGCTCCCGTGCTCCTAGTGGGCCTTCGCGTGCACTTGTTGCATCTCCCGTATGCTTGTTCGTTTGTGTCTCTCTATCGCTTGGGATCTTGGAGGTATTTATAGGCCAAGGATGGGAGAGGATCTACTCGGACCTAGTAGGCTCAATGGGAGACTTACCTGGACCAGGTAGGTGCCATGGAAGGCCTACCGAGGCCGGGCAGGTGTCATGGCACGCCTACCCGGACCGGGTAAGGGGTGAGGAGGCCTACTCGGACCAGGTAGGCTCCGCGGGAAGCCTACCTGGTCCGGTGTGACTCCTGTGTGACTGGTGAGGTGGAGAGAAGGGACGACCTTATAAAAGGGCCCCCATTTTTTATTCTTTCATCTTGTGCCTTGGCCATGTGGAGGAGAAAACGATGCCTCTGGGATTGCTTCGTGCTTCGTTTCTTTGACTTCTTTTCCTCTGTTTCTCGTCGGGGGAGGCTCCACTCTCTGGGGATTGCTTCCGCTCCTAGCTCGGCCACTCCGTAAGTGTGGCGGGATATTCTTTTGATTGTCCACTTGCTGCGAACTCATGTTTCTTCATGCCGCAAAACACGGCGGGGACTCCCGGGGCTTGTATTCAACCCGCCCTCATGATGGCATTGGCATTGTGCCATCTTCTTAGCCTTCATGAGTTTAATTTATTTTTTATTTGTCTCGATTAATTTGAGAAAAAATAACGGGTTCAACATGGATAAAACGGAATTGAGCAGAGAAATTTTGCCTCCAAGTGGTATATCTTTTGCTTTCCACAGGAATTTGCCACTCATTAATCTTTATCTGGCGATATTGAAGGGAGAGAACCAGATAAATGAAAGGAAAAGAGTCAAATCTTGCACCCCAACTTTTCAGGAAACTTTGCAATTTAGAAGCAGTAAGATTGATCCCAAGAATGGTACTTGTATCAAAATTAATCTTCATACCTAAACATGTTTCAAGGATTTTTCAGTATGAAGAGGAGATATTGTAGTTGGAGGACACTGCTCTCAATAAATAAAAGGGTATCATCAGCATATTGGAGATGAATGATGCAGCAAGGAGTCTTGACAATCTGAATACCTCTGATCCAACCTTGATTATCTGCTACAGAGAACAGTTGGCTGAGCATATTTGCTAATAGCAGAAATAAGAGTGGAGAAAATGGGTGGCCCTGTCGAAGACCCCTAAAGCAATCGAAGAAACCATGAGCTCTACCATGAAGGATAACGGAGAATTTTGTGGTATTCACAGAGTCTTGTAGCACCTGGAGCAATTGATCTGGAGACTGATGCCTCTTCGGAATAGCCCATAAACATTTCCAGGAGTCCTGGTCATAGGCTTTGTTGAAGTCAAGTTGGATCAAGCTCAACAGGGAAGACACAGTCTTAAAGGGGAGAAATATAATTGAAGAATAGAGCAAACCATTTGAATGCATTTTTGTAGCTACTGCTAAGATTAAAGAATATCCCAACTCGAGTTTTGCCATCCTTAAGTCGAGTTACAGCTGGTTCATAGAAGCCACAGTATGCATAAGACTGCTCCAACTCGAGTTGAGACAAAGCCAACTCGAGTTGCTTGATCCTCCAGAAATTGCCTTTCACCCGGGATCAAATTTAAGTCGACTTGACCATGGCTCAAGTCAACTTAAACCGACAGTGAAGTAAAACCCCCAAATTGAGCCATTCCTTCGCACGTGGATTCAATCATTGGGTAATGGAATTCATGAGCACGTGAAAGTATATGCACTAGAGACTAGTTTAAGATGAAGATTCCTATCCTAACCGCCTCTGACTCAAGGGGCCCATAGGAATACTCCAGAGAAAGGGGGATCTCATGGATCCACTATAAAAAGGATGTTTTCTATTGTGAATGAAACAAAATAAAAAAGAGGAAGAATTCAAGTGAAGAGAGAAAGAGCGTGGGAAGATTGAAAAAGCCAGAGAGCAGAGTGCAGAGTGTGGACTTTGGTGACGAGATTAAGGATCCAGATCGCAAAGGAAGTTGATCTTGAAGGAGCTGTTCACAAGGAAATTTTAGATTGTCCAGCCTGCTAGGGACAATCATCTAGACCGATCAAGCCATCATAGTTTGGGGAGAAATCATTGAACTCGATCGATGTTTTCTTTTCATCTTTGTACTTTTTGCTATCTTCATAAATTGAACTGTAATCTGTGCTCCGTTTGGAGACAAAGTGCATCAGATCTTGCTCATCACAGTAAAGATCTGAGTCCAGGCAATTGTGCCTACAAGTTGTTAGGCAGTGGTTCTTCTTGAGCCGAATGATAGCTCGTTGTGTGCAAGCTATAAGCCAGATTTTGTAAGAGAATGTTTCTCTTGGTGTGTGTGTTGATTAGCACATAGTGAAACCATATTCCAGTGGAACAAGGGGTGGATGTAGGTCAACCGTGTATGGTGACTGAACCACCTAAAAATCTGTGTCCTGCGGCTTGAATTGTATGTGTGTGATTGATTTGCTTCATATCTGTGATTATAGAGTTGATATTGTCTGGATTTAGACAGTCTTGACTGGTATATAAAAGGTGTATTCATACACTTTGCGTGAGGGTTTCGGGACCCAAACCTCTGCCTAGTATTAGTTTGACTGGCTATCCATCTGTGATTCATTTCCTATTCTCTATCATTAGTTACATGCTTTGGGAATGTCCAAATGAATAGATCTCTACTAGGTTCGAAAATTTCTGCGAGCAATTTACGCATCTCCATTACTTCTAATTGATAGTCTGTGACTTGCTTTTGTTTCTCAATTTTAATTTCCCAAGGATCTATTCACCCCCCCTCTAGATCCACTATTCTATGTCCCAACACATGGTATCAGAGTAGGTTTATCCATTAAATAGGTCCAACGACCTGGATAGATCAAGCGGAATGGATCCTAAGGGGTAGATGGCTGAAGGACACTTGGTGAATAGGCCTCCTTATTTTAATGGCACTGACTATGCTTACTGAAAGAATCACATGCAGGTATTCTTCAGGGCTCAAAATCATGAAATCTGGAAGGTTGTCTATCATGCCCCGAGCCCTTATTTACAATGGAAGACTCACTCAGGGGGAAAAACGTGAACAGCCAGCATGGTAAGCCTCTCGTAAGCAAGAAATAATCAGAGAGTGAGACAATCACACATAAGATGCAATTACACAAGTATTTACTCAAATTCAACGTCTATTCATTGATAACCAAAATATTCAAATTATCTCTCCAACACCTCGAATGGACCGACGAATCTTGGTGTTAGCTTGCCTTTAACACCAAATCTTCTAATACCTCGGCCGGGAGATACTTTCAGGAATACACTCTCCCTTTCTCTCCGTCTCTTCTCCGGTGGCCGACGGAGGTGGACGGGGGTGAGGCGGCAAGGTTCATGGGGCGAGGGATGGTAGGGACGGGACGAGGGATGAGGCGGTCGCGGGTGGTGAGCCGGTTCGCAGGCATGGGGCACCGGCGGGGTTTCTAGCAGCGTTTCGCGATGGATTGGCATCCTTGGTGCGTAGAATTTTTGGTGGAGGTAGGGGGACGGATCCTTAATGCACATATTTTCTTTCCCGTGATTTTGGTAGGCCATGGCGAGCCGAGTGGGCTTATTTGAGCATTTTGGAGAAAAGAGCATATTTTGGGGTGTGAGCCGGATCTAAAGTTTTGATCGCATTTTTGGGGTTTAAATGGGTCCTCTCGGTGTTAGAGAGGTTGGGGACTAGTTTCCCCTTATTTTCCCCTTCACATGGGTGTGAATGGGGCCTGGAGTGGGGGTTTTTGCGGAGTTCGTTGTTTTCACGCTCGGGACAGGGTAGCGGTCCTACCAGGAACTGCTACCTGAGGAGGCAGCCTCATGGCGACCGCCAATGGTCCCTTATGTCGGTTCTAGCTTTGCGGTCACACGATAGACCGCTATCAAGCTTTGCGGTCTCTAAGAGACTGCCAGGGTGTGCCATGCGGTCAGGAAATGACCATTTTCTACTTTCGAAGTCGTTTTGAGGTCAGTAGGGTAGCAGCCTTGCGACTGACCACTAGGCTATATCTAGTGGTCAGGCAGAGGACCGCCACCCTGCTTGGCGGTCTGGGAGCGACTGCCTAGATTGTGATGGTTTCTTGGGCCTTGCGATTGTGGCTAGACTGCAAGGCTAGGCCTTGCGGCTCGGGGGAGACCGCTAGGATCCCTAGCGGTCCAGAGAGGACCGCTAGGTGACTTTTCATGTTTGTCGTGTCCTTTTTGTGTCGTGTTGGTCTCCGGTCAACCCGGTTGTGACCTAGTGGATGACCTTCGACCTCGTGGATGTCCCGAACACTGTGGGTTCTGTGTTCACATTTTTGGGGGTGCTCGAAAGTGTCATGTTACCTCGACTTGCATGCCCGTGGTCTTAATGGTCCGGGGAGGCCCTTGCGTCCCGGGGGTACGTGCTTTGCTAGATTGAGTCACCGTGAGTCGGCATGAGTATGGGAGGTCTTCCCCGCACGACATGGGTTTCTCTGAAAAAGTGATTTCCGAGTGGGTCATGTATGTGACCTTGGACTGTGAGTCCAGTTAACCAGGCTGGAAGTTTTCCGTGTGTCCCGTGGATGAGAGATCCACTCGGTGGCTTGTGAGCTGCCTTGAGAATTATGTCATCATGGTTTCAGACCCAGGGATTAGGTTAGATTGACGGCGCTGTGCCATCACGTGCAGCGGTCTTGACCCAAGTATCGTGACTCAAGGACCGTTGGGTTATTAGGTCTAGTGGGCAGTCCAGAGTCTGGTAGCCGCGAGTCACCTGTTTCTTCGTGTTACTCAAGATGGGTGCGTCTGTAATTTTCAATGTTCACATTTTATGAGCCCCCACTAGTCGTAGCTTTCCTGCGCACGCGGCTGTAGATCCACTTGGGAGTGGTGGAGAGCGTGACCCAAGTGAGACGGTTGTTAGGCTGGTTACCGTAGGGCCCCCACGTGCAGCTTGAGTCTGTACTTCGGGGGAAGAACCAGCTAGAGGATCTGACCTAGGACGCATGGTCTGTGTGTACACACGTGGCTGGGGGCGTCAGTCCCGCGCTGACGAGCGCGACCCCAGCTAGTCGTCATCTTGAAAAAAAATGTTTCAAAATTACGTCAGGCATGCTATTGTTTCTTTTAATTTTTGAAAATCAAGAAATTCAAAAAAAAGGGTCTTGCGACTTATCCCCTGACGCCATTCTTAAATATATGACGCCAGCTCAGTGGCCGTCGATTCCTCCCGTGACCTCTCCTCTCACCGCCATGGTTTTGTTTCGATTTACTCTTAAAAAAGGAATAATAATCAAATAAAAAATGCCACTCACCTTGCTAGGCGCGGGTTCCATCAACCCTCCCCGCAGTGGCCAGTGGGGAGGAGGGCAACGCTCACCACCTCCTCTTTCGGCTGCGGGTCTGCCTGCTTCTCCACCGCCGCCTGCTTCTTCCTCGCCGTCTTCTTCTTCTTCACTGCTGTCTTCATCTTCTTTGCCGTCCTCATCTCCTTCCTCATCGCTTGCGGCTTCTTCCTCTTCCTCCATCGCGAGAGCTTTAGCCACCATAGGAGGGAGCTCCTCCTCGTCGCCGTTGTCTTCATCATCAATATGGACGACAGCGGGTGCCATCACCTGTCATCTCTTCCCTACGCTAGAGCCACCCACATAGGCCATGGGTGCAGAGTGTGAGAGGGGGAAGGTGGCGGTCGTGGTTGCCGTCGGTGAGAGTTACAGAGAAGAGATGGATTGAAAGGAGGGGGGAATGGAATGAATGAGACGAGTGAGAGGGGGTGAATACAAGGAAATGGGAGGTTTGTAAATTTGAACTAATTGGCGGCCTTTTCTACGTCGTCATTTTCTAATTGAATGATCATCTACGCATGCGTTATTATGGTATTTCTTGATTTTTTTGAAAATATTAAGAATAAGCGACTAGAGGGCAGATGCTATATTAAGATTAGACGGTTGCACAAGAGGGTGCTATCTCTTGACGATTCTTGGGAACCACACAACTGTCAGACAATTATGAGGGTGTTAATCATGTTATTTAATGGGTTTTTTATAATGAACGACATTGTGGGAGGTCGTTATTTCATTAATGAGTGACATTTCTTAGAGGCACAGTTCAGTGGATTTTGTTATCTTTTACTAGATATTAAGTGCCCTCTTTTGGGAATTTTATTTTTTTAGGAAAGAGAATAAATGAATTAGCGGCAATTAGTAACGCGCAGATCACGGAATTAGATCCCCATGTGGCAAGCATAGTTTCTTCCAGAGAGTGCATTTTTAGACAGAATTAAGGAATTTTGGAAGATTTGATCATTGTTAAACATTGTCATTGGCTCAATTAAAGAAAGACCTTTTATTTATTGAAGGAAATAGTCATTACATGCTTAGTGAGGCACTTTGGGCCTCAAATTCCTAAGAGCTATTACATAAGTCTTCCATTGATCTTTGTCTTCCACCACTCGCTCCATGGGCCGATCTACCTTGTTGACCCGCCATAAAGCTTGTATTGTCTTGATCTCCTCTTTATCACCACATGAGCCCAATTCCCTCTTCTTGATTGGTGGGAGAAGAGAAGCTTCTTCAAAGAGATGACGAGGAAGGCCGAGTTGTGATAGGCACCGGTGGGAGTTCTAAAGCACAAACCCGATTGCACCGATTAGCTGTAGCTCCACCGCGGAAAAGAGTCAAGCATGGATGTCTTTGTTGGGTCTCCTCTGGGATTACTCAGTAGTGTGTACTGCTACATGTGCTGAATGTGTTTTGATTGATTGGCAATTGTACTAGAAATAATAGAGTTGACTTTTTGGGCTATATCTTGACCTGATGATGATGTGTATTTTGATGCACTTTAAATGTTAGATAATCACATAAATAATGTTTGCACTCTTATACTTAAACATTCTGGTGACATGTGCATGTTATAGAGTCTGTGCAGTTGGCAGACATACGATTCCGACAGGACTTCGCCTCTTGCGCGCTGATAGGATGCCGCCATCCGTGCCGGTTTCGGAACAAAATCCCTACGGCACCCTGCCACTATCGCTTTTCCCGTTCCCGCCCGATAGTAGATGGGCATGTCCCGAGAGGATCCTCCCAAGCCGATCGGTTCCGGAACAGACAAGAAGTACCTTATGGCCATGGCCGAAACCGATGCGGTTGCCCCGGTGTCAGCGCGCCCGTCCTATGGGCGGCTGTTCTCAGTCGCCTGCACCTTCGGCATCGCGGCCCTGGGCGGCGTCAGCCTCACGCGCGTCGCCG